>JAFMOC010000194.1:387500-607500 GCA_019802505.1 Corydoras sp. C115 | reverse complement strand
CGTGGTGGAGGAACACAGAGCCAGGAGACCAGGTAAACAAACACAAAAGCTCCTTTAATGGCCGATCGCGGGAATGCCGCTAGACAGAGCCGAGAGCTCAAATACACATAGAGGGAACGGTGCAGCGGGAACGCCGCTGCGGAACCGAATACACGTACCGAAAATACGTGGAGTTAAACAACCGCGGAACAGCCGCAGGATGCCGAATAAACAGAAATACCACACGAACCACCCGACGTGACAATGTAGGTAAGAACATTACCATACACCGATAGAAATGCTGACCTACTGGCAGTTTAGCCGAGATATCTTAAATACTGCCAGTAGGTCGCCAGTGATTAGGTAGGACCCAATCCCTGCACAAGGGGGTGGGTCCTACCTACGGAAGCCCGACATGGCCGAAACCCGAAACACGGGAGGCAGGTGGGAGGGGCCCAACCCTCCCAACCTGACACCCAAACTATAAACCTGTTTAATATAATTAAGAACACCAGAAATAAACATATGTTGCTCTGAGGGTTCTCATGATGCAAGAGAACTTCGGTGAGCAACCAGCTACCAGATAAAGTTCACCACATTTTATTTAACTCTATAGGTTTAAATGACTCATGAGTTTATGTAAACGCTCCAAACGACTCCCTCCATAACCATGGTTCCATATATGATCAGGTGACCCTCATTCCTATCCCGGCTTCATTACTGTAACGCATTGTTCGCCGGTCTCCCAGCTCGCACCATCAGCCCTCTACAACTGATTCAGAACCCGAGTGAATCATGTGACCCCACCTCTCCTCTCTCATTGGCTCCCTGTAGCTTCTCTTATTGGCTCCCTGTAGAGTCAGGGTACAAGACCCTGACTCTGATCTACAGGATGATCTCTGGATCTGGCCCATCTGACCTTCACTCTAGATTTTAAAATACACTCCGACTCGTTTACTACATTCTAGTGATGAATGTCTTCTGGTGGGGCAACCTCACCGTGGTGCTGACACTCACTCCGTCTCGTTCTCCACTGCTGAGTCACTGAACATCTTTACGAAACAACTCGAAACACATCTCTACCACAAACTCTACATCAAAAGGGGTGGGTCAGATAATAATCAGGTTTGATAATGCTACAGTGTAGCTGGTTTTTCCGTACCTACTGACTGCATGGTTCTCATTTGGAAGACGCTTTAAATAAAAGTGTCTGCTTAGTAACTAAATGTAAATTTACATCTAAATATAAAGCATCAAATGTCTGATTAATTAGTCACCAGCTCGTTTACGACTTAATCCCCTCTATATAAGACAGACGTGTGATTCTGGATTAGAACTCTAAGTTGATTGAGCATTTCTTCCCAGATCAGTTTTATTATGGTTAACACCTGTCAACACAGCCGGTCTGCCCAAGAGGGACGGGTCTCCCGCTGACCTTCAGGACTCCCGTTAATGAGTTTTAACGTTACCGTTTGGAAGCTCATCATCAGAGGTTTAGTAATTATACCTCTTTGTGTGCGTTTGGTTTGAGACGGTGCATTATTTTCCATCCCTCCATTATCTTCTGCTTGTCTGGGGTTCGGGTCGTGGGTGCAGCAACCCAAGAAGGGAGACCCAGACCTCCCTCGCCCCAGCCAGCCCAACTGGCTCAACTAGAGGATCCCTGAGGTGTTCCAAGACCAGCTGCGAGATATAACCTCTCCAGCGTGTCCTGGGTCTTCCCCGGGGTCTGGACTTGCCCTCCCAGCTGGACTTGCCTGAAACACCTCCGAGGGAGGCACCCAGGAAGCATCCTGACCAAACGCCCAAACCACCTCAACTGGCGCCTTTGGACATGGAGGATTAGTGGTTCTACTCTGAATCTCTCCTGGATGACCGGGCTTCTGGAAGGGCCCAGACACCCTGCGGAGAGAATCCATTTCGGCCGGTTGTACTGGCCATCTTGTTCTTTTGGTCGTTACCCAAAGCTTATGACTGTAGGTAAGGTTGGAACGTAACTCGACTGGTAAATCAAGAGCCTTGCCTTATGACTTGGCTCCTTTTTCACCACAACAGATGACCGCTTCCGCCTGTCAATCTCATGCTCCATCTTACCATCACTCGTGAACAAGACCCCGAGATACTTGAACTCCTCCCATTGAGGCAACATCTCCAAAAAGCACCCATCCATCCATTATCTTCTGCTTTATCCTCTATTAGGGGTCGTTGGGGAAGTTCCCCATGACCATCCAGGGGATAACGTTTCGGGCGCTGGGCAGATACACCCAGGACAGGACATCAATCCATCCCTGGGCTCACACTCACACAAACACATTCTATATGGGGCAATTTGGAGAACTCAATTGACCTTGATCCATGTTTTTTGGACTGTGGGAGGAAACCGGAGAACCCGGGGGAAACCCACGTGGACACGGGGAGAACATGGAAACTCCACCCAGATGGGTATTCGAACCGGGAATCCCTAGCGCTGAGAGGAGAACATGCCAACCACTAAGCCACCGTGCCGCCCCCCAAAAAGCACCGTATTCCTCATTAACTCAAACTTTATTAACTTTTATGTTCACGTAGTAAATTTTCTGACTTACTGTTGTACCATTTGGTTTTTGCTTTCTCTGTGTTTGCGTTTGTTTATTGTATTATTCTGCCGTATTGCTCTGGATTGCTCTGGATTGTTATTGGTTTGGAAGATGTATGAAGGCTGATTGAGACCTTCAGCGGTGACATATCTGAGGAGAGCGAAGGCCGGGGTCTGCACACCAATCAACCCCAATTTCTCGACGACTTCACATGGCGCCGCCTCGTCAATGCTTTTCAAAGGCAGGATAACGGAGCTGGAACCGTGAGTTGCAAAGGGCAATGTTTCATATCCCTTTTGAACATCAAGTGCTGAGCATTCAGCCTCGTCCGCCACCCTCTGCTCTCAGGTTATTGATTTTCCTTCGTTGTCGTTGCCTGTCTCATTCCCTTTGTCATGGCACATCCTTGTTCCTGATTCTAAAAAGGTTCCTATGCTTCGGGGGGTTTTTTTTGTAAGTGGTTGGGTGTGAGGGTTTGTGAGGGCGTTCTTTTCTTTCTGGTCTTGGGTGGCAGATATTCAGACATTCAATCGTGGCTTAATCAATATGCAGGTTGTAGTTCTATCATTAGGGTGTAGATCATCTCTCAGTCCATCTCCATCGCTCTGTACTCTAATGATCAGGGCCGGCACAGAACCAACACTGAAATAATTATTTGGGGGTGGATGATTCTCAGCAATTTAGTGACCCTGATATGGTGGTGGTGGTGCTCCATTAGAAGTGGCTCAGACCCCACTAAACGCACCTACCTCATTGCTTCACCTTCTAAAGGCAAAATTAGAGACTGCATCTCTGGCCACGGCACTTATAAAGAGTGATTTTTAAGAATCTTTAGTTGTAGAGCTATTTTAGTGCTGAGATGTTTTGATTGTGGGTAACTCCTCACTGCCAAACTGACAAAACACTACAATAAACATTCCGTTGTTATATGTGCCAGACAATCTGTTGTTTTTTCTGCAATTACCACTTCATTTATTTATTTTTTTTTCATATGTGTAAAACTTTATACTTTGTTTAATCTGTTTTTCATATCGTCTCCTCTCTGTATTAGAGGCCATGTACAAAATGTAATACAGTACTTTTTAATCTATTTAATTTTATTATCATTTATTATAATTTATTGTTAATTTATAATTCATTCAGCGATGGATTGGTGCCCTGTCCTGGGTGTATCTGCCCAGCGCCCGAGACGTTCTCCCCTGGATGGGCATGGGGAACCCCACCGTGACCCTAACAGAGGATAAAGCGGGAGATAATGAATGAATGAATTATAATTCATTCATTTATAATTTATTATAAATTTTTTATATGTTTTAATTTATTATTATTATAATCCCACAGTCCAAAAACATGGATCAAGGTCAATTGAATTCTCCAAATTGCCCCATATAGAGTGTATCTGTGTGAGTGAGTGTGTGTCCAGTGATAGATTGGCGCCCTGTCCTGGGTGTATCTGCCCAGCACCCAAAACGTTCTCCCCTGGATGGGCATGTGGAACCCCCCCACGACACTAATAGAGGATAAAGCGGAAGATAATGGATGGATGGATATACTGAGCTCTATTTCCATGACATTTTTTTTCTTCTAACAGTAATTGGGAAAGTTATAGATAAATGTAATGTAAATATTACAATAAGTACTTGTCAATAAGTGGTTGGCATGTTCTCCTCTCAGCACTAGGCATTCCCGGTTCCAATCCTAATCTGGGTGGAGTTTGCATGTTCTCCCCATGTCCATGTGGGTGTCCTTCGGGTTCTCCGGTTTCCTCCCACAGTCCAAAAACATGGATTCAAGGTCAATTGAATGCTCTAAATTGCCCCATATAGAGTGTGCTTGTCTTAGAGAGTTTGTATAGTGATAGATTGGCATCCTGTCCTGGGTGTATCTGCCCAGCGCCTGAAATGTTATCCCCTGGATGGGCACGGGGAACCCCCACCAACCCTGCCCCCCGGTGACCCTAGGAGAGGATAAAGCTGAAGATAATCGCTGGATGGATAATTAGAACACTTTTTGTTGTCTGTCCCTTTGTCCTGGGACATTGTGGACAGATACGTTTTGTAGATCTAAATCAATTTTTTTTTCCAAGCATCTTTATTTTTTTCTTATATGATCCACACACACTCACACACACATACATACTCACACACACACACACACATTCACACACACACACACACACACACACACACACACACACTCACAGACACACACCGTGTCCAGACAGTATGGACGTGGAGGTAAAAATATCCAGGATTGTTGCAAACCTTCAACCTCATGCTCAACTCACTATGATGGTCTGGAGAGAACATAAAAACGGCAAACACACAAACACACACACACACACACACACACACACTCAAAACATTGCATTCTCAGCATGATAATTAAAAGCAAGACCACAGAGTGTCAAGCCTGGTGCCACCAACCTGTTCAAAAACACTAAATTTGCTCTTTTTTATTTATTTTTTGTCATCCAGCAGACGTTTATATCCAAAGCGACTTACAAATATCCCGGGTACAGCAGGTACAGCGCCAGCTGGAGCGGGTTAAGGGTTTTGCTCAAGGACCCACATTGATAACTTCAGTGGAGCTGGGATTTGAACCCCCAACCTTCAGATTGATAACCTTCAGACCTTCAGACCTTCAGACCTTCAGCCCAACACCCGAAGCACTGAGCCACCAAATCCAACACTATAAATATTATAACATTATAAACACAATATAAAAACGAATAAACAAATCCCTCTGAAACAATATCCGGTGTTACAAAACATCCTGCTCATATTAATTAACTGACAGTGTGTTTATAATAATAATGAATAATTATGGATCACGATTGATAACAGAAAAAGAAGGAATAAAATGTGGTCAGGATTGCATCACGTTATTGAATTTACTTAATTAACGAAGGGCTCAACAAATCCAGCTTACAGTAAATTTTAGTAAATAAAGGTCAAATTACAACTGACTCCTGAAAACAGCACAAAGAAAAGTCAATTAATCAATGTTTAAGTAAATGAATGCAAGTAAACCGCTTTGTCAGAAATAATAAGCTCATTATAAAATGTATTGCTTATTATGCAAATGACGTTTCGGAAGCAGGCCAGCATTTTTTATACAGCATTTGCAAAAATACAATAGATGTAAATTAGCTGTCCAGAGTTCCAGATTAGAACTAAAGGCGAACTATTGTTAAAGTCGCTTATATAGCTGTCCTAAAGTTGCTTATGTAGCTGTTCATGGTCCTAAAGTCGCTTATGTAGATGTTCTTGGCCCTAAAGTTGCTTATGTAGATATCCATGGTCCTAAAGCTGCTTATGTAGATGTCCATGGTCCTAAAGTCACTTATGTAGATGTCCATGGTCCTAAAGTCACTTATGTAGATGTCCATGGTCCTAAAGTCACTTATCTAGATGTCCATGGTCCTAAAGTTGCTTATGTAGCTGTCCATGGTCCTAAAGTTGCTTATGTAGCTGTTAATGGTCCTAAAGTCGCTTATGTAGATGTTCAAGGTCCTAAAGTCGCTTATGTAGCTGTTCATGGTCCTAAAGTCGCTTATGTAGATGTTCAAGGTCCTAAAGTCGCTTATGTACATGCCCATCGTCATAAAGTTGCTTATGTAAATGTCCATGGACCTAAAATCGCTTATATAGATATTCATAATCCTAAAACCGCTTATGTAACTGTTCGTGGCCCTAAAGTCACTAAAGTAACTGTCAATGGTCCTAAAACCGCTTATTTATCTGTTCATAGACCTAAAGTCGCTTATGTAGATGTCCATGGTCCTACAACCGCTTATTTAGCTGTTTATAGTCCTAAAGTCACATATAGAGCTGTCTATGGCCCTAAAGTCACTTATGTAGCTTTCCATGGTCTCAAAACCGCTTATGTAGATGTCCATGGTTCTGAAGACGCCCTGATAGCCTTTTTATAATGGTGCATATTTTGTGACATTAGTCTCTTGATTGATTTATAATATAGAAACATCAGTCTTGTGATTTAATTTTACTTTAAAGGTCTTACTTTATTTAATTTTTATTTAATGGTTTAATTTGTTAATTAGTAGTTCAGCCTCCCACCATGTCATCTATTTATATTGAATCATTTCTATCCATCTCAATAACTTTAAGATGTCAAAGATTACCAATTATAAGTTTACAACAACATTATCAATATTTTTATCTATTAACTTTAATTTAAGTGAATAAACCGGATGTGTCTGTGAGAGAGTGTAAGGTTTGAATTTACTCAGTTACTTTCAATGTTTTTTTGTTTTTTTTGTTTTTTTTTTACAGAAACAATAAAACATAAAAAAAAGATTGTATGAAATTATACAATACGTGAGTCTGAACAACCTCACAAACCCTCACACACACACACACACACACACACACACACACACACACACACACACACACACACATGCGCACACATGCTTTGAGAACTATACTCCATTATCTTCAGCGTTCTCTCCAGAGGACTGACGAAGTGAAGCACTGCAGGTAATGTTCTCTCATTGTGCTGCAAACGCATTTCTAGAAAAATTGAGGCGATGAAAAAAAAAAGAAAACGAAAAAAAAAAAACTCAGAAACTGTTAGGAGACAACGATAAACATCAATTCAGAGACATTAATGCATGTATTCAAAAACATACATTATGCTCTGTTAGGTATATATATATATATATATATATATATATATATATATATATATATATATATATATATATATATATATAGGTGGCACGGTGCTACGGTCCCAATCTTTGTGGAGTTTGCATGTTCTCCCCGTGTCCGTGTGGGTTTCCTCCGCATTCTCCGGTTTCCTCCCACAGCCCAAAAACAAGGAACAAGGTCAATTGAATTCTCCAAATTGCCCCATATAAAGTGTGTGTGTGTGTGTGTGTGTGATTGAGTGTGTGTCCAATGTTAGATTGGCATTCTGTCCTGGGTGTATCTGCCCAGCGCCCGAAACGTTCTCCCCTGAATGGTCATGGGGAACCCCACCGCGACCCTAATACTGTAGAGGATAAAGCAGAAGATCATGGATGGATGGATGGATATATTTATATATATATTTTTTTTTCTATCAAAGTCGTTTTGTATTCACAGACAATGATCATCAGTTGGAATGTGTCACTCATCATTTCTTGGCACACTCCTGACTTCCCTCACGACAGCATTTCTTTGAAAACTTATGAGATGCGAGAAGAACTTGCCAAAGAACACAAGACAGATGCTATGAATCAAAACTGGGACCTTCTTGTTTGTCAACGTGACAAAGATGTTCTATCCTCCCCTCGAAATATTCCATTAGAAGTTTAAATTAAAATAAAAAATTGCTCATTTAGCCGACACTTTTATCCAAAGCGACAGACAAATATACCAACTTATTTCAGGGCTGATACAGGGCCCCCTGGAGCAATGAGGGTTACGGGTCTTGCTCAAGAACTCACATGGGTAACATCATTAGCCCTGGGATTTAAACCCCCAACCTTCTGATTGACAACCCAACACGCGAACCACGAAGCTACCACATTGTCTTTAGTTTAAAGGAAACATTGCGACGGAAAATATTCAATAAATAAATAAATAGATAAATAAATATAAATTTTCATGAAAGAATAAAGCAGAAAGGCCGAGCTAACCCCTTATAGGACGCCGTTGCATTTACACGTGAAGACAGAGAGACATGTAAATATTCAGCACTTGGAATTAGTTTCGCCTTCGACGTTCAGCCAAGCATTCAACGTTGGCGTGACGTCAGCGCGGCGGCCACGACACGGCCGGTTCACCAACACGCTCCACTGATGCAAAAGATGTCGGCTGCGATTTGCAGTTTGCTGTGAGCGAGAGCACTAATATCCTCATAAATGTCAGCACGCAAACTAAGTTTGGAAAGCCTTCCCCACAGCAACGACGCCTGATGAGATGAAGCTGACATTTGCCGATGCAGATGGCGTCGCTTAAGAAGGCGTTAATGATGAGATTATTATAGAATCCAAAAAAGAGGTCCTGCATGTTCGAAATGTTCAAACGCTCATGCTGTATCTCCTGCGGCTTGTTTTAATGACGTTCTGCATAAACGATCTGGGCGCAGGTCAGCGCACATCAAAATGCACTATATACAAACGTATAAACACACACCGCAGTCACGCTACTCAGCAAGCAGCACGGGTTTGGTCCAATTAAAAAATGGGTCATTTCATTTAAATATGAACAAGGCTATGGACACTCACTGTTCTGGATCTAAACCTGGAACTAAACCTGGAACCAAACCTGGAACTAAGGCATTGTGCAGTTTCCAACTAAATACAATCATTGTTGCTTATATAAGCACAGATTTTGTCACAATATATAACGACTTAGGTAGCATGGTGTCTTAGTGTTTGGCATGTTCTCCTCTCAGACCTAGGGATTCCCGGTTTGAATCCCCATCAGGGTGGAGTTTCCATGTTCTCCCCGTGTCTGCGTGGGTTTCCTCCGGGTTCCCTGGTTTCCTCCCACAGTTCAAAAACATGGATCAAGGTCAATTGAATTCTCCAAATTGCCCCATATAGAGTGTGTGTGAGTGAGTGTGTGTGTCCAGCGATAGATTGGCGTCCTGTCCTGGGTTTATCTGACCAGCACCCGAAACTTTCTCCCCTGGATGGGCATGGGGAACCCCCCCGCGACCCTAATAGAGGATAAAGCAGAAGATAATGGATGGATATTTAACGGCTTCTGACCCTCTAGCAAATTAGTATTTTAAAAAGCAACTGGTGACAAATCTGTTCTTTTAGAACATGTTGACATTCAGCAGCGGGTTCTGCCATTAGACCCGTTCCATAACACTCTCAGCGCTCAGCCTCACCCGCATCACGCCTTTTCCTCCACTGCAGCTGAACAGCACACGCCCTAAGCTGCCCCTGACTCCGCCCCCTAATTACAGGGCGGGATGGAAATATAAATGCATTTATCTTCCACGATGTCAGTCACTCACCTTGTCCACGGTGTGTATTTCTATAGAAAAAACTCAACATGCGGCTCGGTAGCTAAACATTGATTTATGTCATTTACGTAAAATTTAATAAAAAAATTTTAATGTGGGTCACATCAAAGTCATTAAGAAGTGATGCCTTATTTCAAAGGCAAAAACTGTCCCACAACTGTCCCACAATGTTTACTCCTTAAACAGGCAAATGGATTATTATTCAAATTAGGTGATGACAAACGTAAATATTTATTAACACTAATATATAAACAAAAAGAGGCACTTGTAAGGCGGGCGGTTACTAGCTTTCTAGGAAAAACTGAAAGGGCGGAAGTGAAAAGCGAGTCATTCATAAAAAAATACTATAAATGGAAACAAAGTCATTAATAAAGTAAACTGTCAATAGTAGTCCGCTCCACCCAGAAATCAGGGTTTGATCCAACAGAAAACGTAGAGTCTATAATCCACAGAGTCCCGAGGGAGCACCAACGTAGAAACACCCAAACTAGGAACAGGGAGCAAACGCTCGGTTTGGGGAACAAACGATCTGACACTGAGTACCTAGAAAGAGCTTCTTAAATTGTGCCAGGTTAATTAGTTGCAGGTGCGTTCGAGAGGCGTGGTTGTGACGGAGGGCGGAGAAGGAGGCGACGACGAAGACTATTTAGAGCTCGTAATCTGTATTGCTGTATTTGGGGCGTCAGCTCTATAGTACACTGAGCTGCAGTGTGTTTGACGAGCGCTGTCCAATCATCCAAACATTTAAATGTACAGTATCCACCTTTACAAACCCAATTTACACCTAAAGGAGGGTTCCATCTGTGGATGATGCTGCAGGAAGTATGCTGCTGTATTATATCATACTATATTATATCTCTCACTTCAGCAGAGGTACGGCCTCCAGAGTGGACAGTCGGTGACGCCTAAGAATAAATCCATCAGAGCGCCTCCTGGACCGAATGGAATTATTTGTAAGAGATCCGGTGGCACTCCTGAGAGCAAAAAACATGCCATCTTTCTATTCGCTGGATTTTAGAGACAGCAGCTTGGGACGAAATTAGAAAAAAAAAGCCTGAGGGGTATTTTCACCAGCATGGATTTCAAACGTAACCCAGATGTCATGTGACTGCTTATGCCCCCGATTGAGGCCGCCTCACTGCCTCGCAAGTGACCTTCCAGGCAAAAAGTTTTTTTTCTTTTTTTTTCTGAACATTGATTTGTAGCAAAGACAGGGATAAAAACACAGGCCATAAATAAAATGGAAAATTATTTTGAGGGTGGGGGGGGGGGGCTCAGTGGGCAGAGTGTTGGGTTATCAATAAGAAGGTTGGGGGTTCAAATCCCAGATCCACTGAAGTTAACAATGGGGTCCTCGAGCAAGACCCTTAACCAAAGCGACCCACAGTATCCCAACTTGGTTGGGAGTCAGAACACAGGGTTGGTACAGCGCCCCCTGGAGCGAAGAGGGTTGAGAGGGTCTTGCTCGAGGACCCCCATGGTAACTTCAGGATTTGAACCCACAACCTTAAGATTAATAGCCCAACACCCGAACCACCAAGCTACCACACCCAGTGAGGGTCACAGGGGGTCTACTAGGGTCATGGTGGGGGTTCCCCATGCCCATTCAGGGAAGAACGTTTCGGGTGCTGGGCAGATACACCCAGGTCAGGGCGCCAATCCATTACTGGGAACTATTACTTACAGACACACACACACACTCTATGGGGCAATTTAGAGAATTTAATATACCTTGAATCCAAACACCAAATTAAAGACTATGTTAAAATAATGATATATTTTTTAAATATTTAATATAAAATAAAGAAAGGAAGCTGCTCAGGGTTTGGTCTAAGTGTCTATTCTTAATGCCGTACGTTCGGTGGGTCATATCTTCAAGAGAGGCTTCGATGTCCAAACACGACTTTCCGGAGCAGAAAGACTTTCCATAAACGCTGATTGTTTTCGTTCCCGCTGCTGATTTATCACGTTTGCATTATTAGCCAGCATGCGGCGTTGTTCATCTCCCTGCTGACATCAGCGTTATTGCTGATCATCTGTATTTTATTATAATGTATGCCTTTATTCAATTCCGCAGCTTTATGTGCCTTTTAATGCCGATATTAGAGCTTATTAAAATGAGGTCCCCACCTGTCAGCAGGATTTATGTTCTTTTGTTTAATCTGTGCTCGCAGTGACAGAACCCTGCCCTCCCCTCATCCCTTATAGCAGCCAGGCTCGCTAAGATAACCCTCACCAGGGCTGAATTAGGCTCCTTTTCTTCTCTAATGCTGAGGGAAATGAACAGTGACTCAGATATAATTTGCAGAAATTGGCCCATCATTCTCTGATATACTGTCATCACCAGAAAAATAAAATGACAACAAGCTCCAGCAGCCTTGGCCTACAGGTCGACGTGATTCCTGTATCATAACATTCTAAAAAACATCGAAACTCATCCAGCAAGCTTAGAAAATCATGTATTAATAAAGCACTATTAACACGTTTATGAAGCCTTATAACGTATTCATAATAAAGCAATAAGGTATGAGAGGGCTTGGCATTATTGGGAATAAACCCCATAAAGAGGTGTTATTAGTCGTGATGTGTAGTGGAGTACAGTTCCACCTCTTTACGTGATTTATTCACAATAATACACAACCTCGAGTGTCTGATTGCTTTAATAAAACACTTACAAACACACTTTAATAAAAAAAAAAACAAGCTTTGCAAGCAAAAACAAGCAAAATCGTTAATAATCTGCTCTTCCGACACATAATCTAGACCAGTTTTTAAAGCGAACGCTGATCACTGGGTAACAGGATTCCGTTTTTGCTAACAATCATACTGCCATCTAGTGGGCAAATCACAGAACGCAGTTCATAAACAGTAACAGGTTTAGTGCTGATCTCTGTTTATATTAATCTGTATTTTACGATTTATAATAATGTATTGTATATCACGCACTGATACGAATGTGAAGCGCTCAGAGGGGTGTGTGATTGTTAATGATGTCACGCTTGCTTTCTGTACGGGTTAATAAAGCAAATAAAGCATA
The DNA here is from genome assembly GCA_019802505.1 of Corydoras sp. C115. Lineage (NCBI taxonomy): Eukaryota > Metazoa > Chordata > Actinopteri > Siluriformes > Callichthyidae > Corydoras > Corydoras sp. C115. The sequence continues at coordinate 594,918 of JAFMOC010000194.1, read as the reverse complement.
TAATAAAGCCTCTGCATGTGCTGATTGATGCCTGTGGTTCTGAAGACACGTGCAGAAGATTTCAACCTGAACATTAAAGTGCGCTGCATTGTATTGCGACCTTGCACAGAGATGAAAAGCAAAACGCCCCGAGCGGGCTGCTCAGGTTTGGAAATGTGATTCAGAGTCACAACGATGAACCTAATGCTTAGCTACACATTAATAAATGGCCTTCGGTCCCGGAGAGTGACACATCTTTATTTCCTGACGTAAATAAGGCTGCCGTTGATGAGTGAAGAGAAACACATTCTTGTTTTGCCTTTAAGCCAATATTCATCTGCTTTCATCTTCTTATTAATATATGAGCATCCGAGTGCGTGTATGTGTGTGTGTGAGAGAGACTTTATATAGTGTCAAGGACACGTTGGATTGGCTGTTTTGCAACCAGGTTGTTTGCTTCGTGTCCTAGTTGCGTATGCAATGAGATTTTGTTAAAGCCCAAAACCCAGATCCACACCATGCTGCTTACATAGCCGTGACCCAAGATAAAGAAACAACAACCAACTTAGAAAAAATTAGTTCTTAATATCATATTACAGCACAGTGGAGCCATCGGGAGTCTCAGTTTCCATCCCATTCCAAAAACATAAGGGATGTGCAAACTTTTACATCAGACTATTTAAACTATTTCCTAAAAGGAACTCACTGATAAAAAATAATATCATTTTTTTTAAGATTATGTAACTAAAGAAAACTGACACATTTAATATTAAATAAAGAAATCTGTATTAAAGATGAATGAAATGCATGAGGGGTGTGAATACTTTTGCATCAGACTATTTCCTAAAAGCAACTCGTTGACAAAAAATAAATCTTTTTTTTTTAAGATGTTACTAAAGAAAACTGACCCATTTACTCTTAAATAATAAAATAAAATAAATCTGTATTAAAGATTAATTAAAAGGATAATTTAACAAATAAACAAATAAAATAAAATAAAATCTTCTCAAGCTGAAGAAGAAGTCCCCTGTGTCCCCTGTCTTTCTATCATACTGCAATACAGTGGGGCAAATGGGGTTCTCATTTTCCCTGAGTGTTTTTTTTTTCAGGCTCCCAGTTTCCATCCCATTCCGAAAACATAAGGGGGTGCGCAAACTTTTGCATCAGACTAACTATTTCCTAAAAGGAACTCACTGACAAAAAATACTAATGCTTTTTTTGTTTAAAGATTATGTAACTGAAGAAAACTCATTCATTCATTCATCTTCCGCTTTATCCTCTATTAGGGTCGCGGTGGGAAGATACACCCAGGACAGGGCGCCAACCTATCGCTGGGCTACACACTCACACACACACACACACTCTAGATGGGGCAATTTGGAGAACTCAATTGACTTGATCCATGTCTTTGGACTGTGGGAGGAAACCGGAGAACCTGTGGGAAACCCACGCGGACACAGGGAGAACATGGAAACTCCACCCAGATGGGGATTCGAACCGGGAATCCCTAGCGCTGAGAGGCGAACGTGCTAACCACTAAGCCACTGTGCCGCCCTAAAACTGACCCATTTAATATTAAATAAAGAAATCTGTATTAAAGATGAATTAGAAGCCTAATTTAAGAAATAAATGAATAAAATTAAACGTCAAGATGAAATGCGCTCTGAAGAGAAGGATGAAGTGTTTTACCAGATGAGACGGGATAGGTCCATCACAGCTGCCAGACACGAAGGTGAGATGTCCCTTTAAGATTCTAAAAAAACACAGAGAGAAGAGAGAAGTTCAGTCGACCAGACCATCAGCTCAGCAGCTTCAAACACGACAGAGATTAATGTCCAACACCAAATAATCAAATAAAGTCTTCTACCTTCACGGGAAGTTGGAAAATTAGTTCCGAGTCAGTCGGTGAGTCAGATTTTTAATATTATACATCACATGCAATATCAGTGCCTGACCTCACTAACAAACCTTTCATTAAATATATAGGACACAATACGACATGACATGACAAGATACGATACGATATGATAAGATACGATAGGGTAGGATACAATATGATACGATAGGGAAGGATATGATACAAAAAGATAGAATATGATATGATACGATACAATACGATAGGGTAGGATACGATATGATACGACAAGATACGATACGACACGACAAGATAGGATAGGATAGGATAGGATACGATAGGGTAGGATACGATATGATACGACAAGATACGATACGACACGACAAGATAGGATAGGATAGGATAGGATACGATAGGGTAGGATATGATACGATATGATACAATATGATAAGATACGATAAGATAGGATAGGATGGGATAGGATACGATATGATACTATAGGATAGGATACAATATGATTCGATTAGATAAGATAATCCTTTATTTGTCCCACAATATGGGACATTCACATTTCTCAGCAGCAGAAGTGACAGTGATTGTGAAAGTTATAGATACATCAAATGTAAATATTATAATAAGTACTTTAAAAAAGAAAGAAAATTGAAATGGAGCTCAGTATATACAAAATAAAATAAAATAGAATAAAAAAAAAAACTACTCAATTATGTAGATGGAATATCATACAGAGGGAGACGATATGAAAAACAGAACTGCACAGTGATAAAGTAATGCACATAAATAACATGATTAAAAATTCAATGAAGTGGTTAATTGCAAAAAAACTACAGATAGTCTATCAAAAAAATGTATTGCATGTATAACAATGTATACAGATAGATATAGCAATATATATAAGTATATATATATATATATATATATATATATATATATATATATATATATATATATATATATATATATATATAACAATAGATATAACGAACAGTAAGGTGCGAGATGATAAACAAGGCCATCGAATGAAACGTGCAGGATACTGGTCACATGTCAGGCCTCACGCTGGAGTCTGCTCTGTACAGACGGCACTCAGAGGAACAGCCCGCTGTTGTCGGGGGGGGGAGGGGTTCCCCCGGCGGTGTTACAAAAGAACCACTGCGGAACAACGTGAGAACCGTTCTGAAGTCCTTCATTAAATATAGCTGCATTTTAATTTATTATATATGAAACGGGAAGATCATTCTCCCCCCCCCCCCGGAACCCTGGTAGAGGGTTAAGCACAACATAATGAGTGAGTGAGTGAGTGAGTGGTTAGTATGTTCTTCTCTAAGCTCTGGGGATCCAGGTTCGAATTCCAAACTGGGTGGAGTTCTCTCCGTGTCTGTGTGGGTTTCCTCCGGGTTCTCCGGTTTCCTCCCACAGTCCAAAAACATGGATGCAAGGCGAATCAAATGCTCTAAATTGCCCCATATAGTGTGTGATCGTGGGCGGCATGGTGGCTTAGTGGTTGGCATGTTCTCCTCTCAGCACTAGGGATTCCCGGTTCCAATCTCAATCTGGGTGGAGTTTCCATGTTCTCCCCATGTACGCGTGAGGTTCTCCGGTTTCCTCTCACAGTCCAAAAACATGGATTCAAGGTGAATTGAATGCTCTAAATTGCCCCATATAGTGAATGTTCATGGGCGGCATGGTCTCATAGTGGTTAGTATGTTCTCCTTTCAGTGCTCAGGATTCCTGGTTCGAATCCCAATCTAAACCTACCCCATCATGATGATTTTTACATAAAAACCAAATTTCCCCAAAAATAACAGTGATTTTTAAAAATTTTCTGTTTAATTCACCTCTAGAAATAAATCCAGGGGAGCAGATTTTCAGCTACAGAACATTTTGTTTCTCTTTTTTGACATCAGTATTTATCGGCGCTAATTCTGTAGCACTGTTTTCTAATGTGTAATTATCCGTTTCCCCTCACAGACTCGCATTTGTTAACGCGGCGCGCCTTCAAAATGGCGCCGGGGTCCGTACGCCGGCGTCCGTACGCTGGCGTCGAACCCGTACTCTGAGAAACGTCCGTCGCTTCCAATCTATAATCCCGTTCATAACCTACAGCTCGGCTATGATCGCATCACAGACCGCTGAACGCGTAACGACGGGCCTTCATCACCACATCCGTCGCTGAACCGAGCTCGACTCCGGTCCATCAATTAATCATTATGATTGGCCGCCGCGGAAATCAAGCCGCTTCCTTCACGGCGGTTGCCATGTTCGGTCACCCCTGTGATTTTGTTGCACAGCTCACGGCCCGGACGGCACGGTGGCTTAGTGGTTGGCATGTTCTGCTCTCAGTACTGGGGATTCCCGGTTCGAATCCCGATCTGGGAACCCTCCCATGACCCTAATATAGGATAAAGCAGAAGATAATGGATGGATGGACCTCACGGCCCCGTGGCGCCAATCAGGGAACGTCGATACCCCATCAGCCTGAGCCGCACCACCTTGGGTTCCACGCTCATCGCGTTCCCCTCGCGCTCACTCGGGCCATGAAGGCAGATGATTGATGATATTTCAAAGCCTGAAAATCCCCGTCGCTCGGCTTCTGAAGACACTGCTTGCATCCTGGTTCTCGCCGAGTCTTGCCGCAAACATCCGTCCCAGATGTGGAACGCGATGCAAATTTCTCAAGCCAAGCTCACAGGCGGCCGACTTCAAAGGCAACTCCGGTGCGCCGTCTGTGATGGTGTCAGCTACAACGGTTCGGAAAGCAACTCTGGCTCCGCGGGGCGACAGTAACAGCACCCACGCTCCGGGAACCGACCCGGCGCTAATCGACTCGGGCAGGGCGTCGAGGGAGTCGGGGAGTCGCGGTGTTGACTCCGCCGTTCGGGGATCCGGAGTTTAAATTCGCTCACTCTTTGTAAAAAAAGGAAGAGCCTTTCAGACGGAACGTCGGGCACAGAATCAGGGTGCACTGAATTAGAACTTTATAATAATTCAGAAATAAATAGAAATTATGTCCATCCATCCATTATGTTCCACTTTATCCTCTATTAGGGCTGCGGGGGGTTCCACATGCCCATCCAGGGAAGAACGTTTCGGGCGCTGGGCAGATACACCCAGGACAGGGGGGCAATCTATCGCTGGGCACACACTCACTCACACTCTATATGGGGCAATTTGGAGAATTCAATTGAACTTGATCCATGTTTTTGGACTGTGGGAAGAAACCGGAGAACCCGGAAGAAAACCACGTGGACACGGGGAGAACATGCAAACTCCACCCACTCTAAATTAAGGTGGAACATTTTAGTTCTTTTGGAGCAAAGTCCTTCACTCGTCTTGTCAGTCAAATAAAGTGTTAAAACATAAAACGGAACCTAATGTAGATGATTCTCGAGGCAGTGCTTTGGATTTAGGCACGGGGGCGTGGCCAGGTGCCGGTTTTGGGAACAGCGAGAAAGAGGGGGGAGGGGGGCAGAGATAGAGATCGCGATTCAGAATGAATCACATTGTGTGTGAATGTGTGCACGTGTGTGTATAAACGCTTCCGATACTGTGCTGTAAAAAAAGCGCTGATACGTTACAAAAGCTTTTTTTCTCAAACCTCCATCGCGATCGACCTGACACCCTTTGAGCACCCCTGCTATAAACTATGTCAATTAACAAAAAATAAATACCCGGGTGGAACAGTGGCCTAGTGGTTGGCATGTTCTCCTCTCAGTGCTAGGGATTCCTGGTTTGAATTCCAATCTGGGTGGAGTTTCCTTGTTCTCCCCGGGTCTGCGTTGGTTTCCTCCGGGTTCTCCGTTTTCCTCCCACAGTCCAAAAACATGGATTCAAGGTCATTTGAATGCTCCAAATTGCATATAGAGTGTGTGTGTGTGAGTGAGTGTGTCCAGTGATAGATTGGCGTCCTGTCCTGGGTGTATCTGTCCACCGCCCGAAACATTCTCCCCTGGATGGGCATGGGGAATCCCCCCCCCTTCAGGATAAACATGGAGAACACGGACATTAAACATCTCAGTCATGGAGGCGAGACCCCGCCTCCACCTTTGCTCCCTGCTCACTGTCGCCACCTTCTGGTGAATGCCCATGTCTGATGTCCATCTTTTGGACTAATGGCCTTGTCTTGGTAACAAGCAGGATGTGATTTCTGTGACCTGCCCCCTGGTTCCGCTGAATCATTGGCATATGAGTTTCAATCAGAACCCGCTGACCTTTAGAACCCGACTACAAATACCAGCGCTTTTAAAAAAGAGCAGTTCTGCTCCAGTGGCTTTCCCCCGAAATCCTGTCTGCGTCTCGCTGCCCCTGGAGGCCCTTTAGGGTCACAGCGGTTGTTTTTTTTTCAGTTTAGAGTTAAAAGTCTAACGTTGCATGGTAGTGTAGTGTTTAGCATGTTCTCCTCTTAGCGCTGGGAATCCAGGTCAGAATCCCAATCTGGGTGCAGTTTCCATGTTCTCCCCATGTACAAGTGGGTTTACCAAAGGCAAACTGAATGCTTTTAATTGCCCCATATAGAGTGAGTGTGTGCCAATAAATGGGCACCCTGTCCTGGGTGTATCTGCCCAGCTCCCGAAATGTTCTCAGCTAGAATGGCATGGGGAACCTAGGGAATCCCCCCCCCTCGGTACTATTTATTTGCCAGGTGGCTGGTAGTATTACTGGCACTGCCTAAATGGACATCAGCGACCCCTATTGGGTCCTGGTATTATTATTATTATTATTATTATTATTATTATCCATCCATCCATTATCTTCTGCTTTATCCTATATTAGGGTCACGGGGGGGTTCTCCATGCCCATCCAGGGGAGAACGTTTTGGGCGCTGGGCAGATACACCCAGGACAGGACGCCAATCTATCACTGACACACTCACACACACACACACACACACACACACACACACACACACACACACACACACACACACTATATGGGGCAATTTGGAGAATTCAATTCACCTTTTTCAGTTTAGAGTTAAAAGTCTAACGTTAATCAACACATTAAGCCGGCATGGTAGTGTAGTGTTTAGCATGTTCTCCCCTCAGCGCTGGGAATCCAGGTCAGAATCCCAATCTGGGTGCAGTTTCCATGTTCTCCCCAAGTACAAGTGGGTTTTCCAAAGGCAAACTGAATGCTCTTAATTGCCCCATATAGAGTGTGTGTGTGCCAATAAATTGGCACCCTGTCCTGGGTGTATCTGTCCAGCTGCCGAAACGTTCTCCCCTAGATTGGCATGGGGAACCTAAGGAATCCCCCCCCCCCCCGGTACTATTTATTTGCCAAGTGGCTGGTAGTATTACTGGCACTGCCTAAATGGACATCAGCGACCCCTATTGGGTCCTGGTATTATTATTATTATTATTATTATTATTATTTATTATTATTATTATCCATCCATCCATTATCTTCTGCTTTATCCTATATAAGGGTCACGGGGGGTTCTCCATGCCCATCCAGGGGAGAACGTTTTGGGCGCTGAGCAGATACACCCAGGACAGGACGCCAATCTATCACTGACACACACACACACACACACACACTCTATATGGGGCAATTTGGAGAATTAAATTCACCTTCATCCATGTTTTTGGACTGTGGGAGGAAACCGGAGAACCCGGAGGAAACCCACACAGACACGGCAATGAGAGGAGAACATGCCATCCACTAAGCCACCTGCCGCTCTTATTATTATTATTATTATTATTATTATTATTATTATTCATTTGTGTAGATCTAGTGCAGCTGTGTGTCTTGTCACATGACCTTCCTTCACATGTTTAAAAGGCCTCCCTTCCTCAGTGTTGGAATTTTTTCAGTGTATGTGCTGTTTTTTTTCGTGGTGTATTTATCCTGTGTGTTCCGCATTAAAATCGATTTTTTTATATATATACACATATATATTAAACCTCTGAAAACTTTTTCCTTTTCAAGCAATGACGCCACCATGTGTCACTGCCTCACTACAGTCATCCTCAGCAACATTACCACAGATTTTTAATTATAAAGATCTTATTTTTTTTTATTATTTGTGTTTTGCAGGTATCGTCTCACCGCCTCTGTATCTTTTTATAACACGGCCCACTCTTCACGAGGTGTTAACTTTGCACTCACAATTATAGATCATCTGATTTACAGAACAGCTGAGAGATGTTCTCCAGATGATTTATTTATAGAACATATACATGCATATGGAGTCACACCTTCATACAGAACCTTTAAACTTTAAACACTTCATATGAACCCAGAGGATGCGAACTTTAATCCTGAGAACGCTCATTAACGTAAAGTCTGCGTCATGGCCGAGCTCATCACTTCTAGTCTCAGCAGAATTGGAGTCAGATTGAAATGATTATATATTTTACATTTATTTATTTACGCTCTAAGCTGCTTACATCCTGATCGGGTCTCAGGGACCCGCTGGAGATTATCTCAGCAATCATGGAGCAAGAGGTGCGGAACCACCCCTATCTACATTTACATTTACATTTAGTCATTCAGCAGACGCTTTTATCCAAAGCGACTTACAAATGAGAACAACACAAGTCAGAAGTTATGCAGAAAACCAACTACACTGTAAATTCATCAAACCTCATGGTTATTTGATGCTGCCCCTTTTTTTACAACAGGTATTTGTTAAAGAGATGCGTCTTCAGTAGTTTCTTAAAACTGCTTAGTCATTCTGCCTTACGGACAGAGTTGGGAAGATCGTACTACCATTTTGCAGTGGTGAACCAGGCGGCAATCATCACTGGAGTGAAGTGAATGAATCGGAGTGTATTTTGAAAAGATAGAGTGAAGGTAGGAGGGGGAGGATCCAGAAATGGTTCTGTAGGCCAGAGTCAGTGACTTGTACTGAATGCGAGCAGCTACAGGGAGCCAATGGAGGGAAATGAGTAATGGAGTGACATGAGTTCTTGGGCTGGTTAAACAAAAGTTGGGCTGCAGAGTTCTGAATTAGTTGAAGCTGATTGTAGAAGCTGGGATACCGGCAAGTAGCGCATTACAATAATCAAGCCAGGATAAGACTAGGGCTTGAACTAGCAGTTGGGTAGCATGTTCAGTCATGAATGGACTGATCTTCCTTATGTTGTATCTCCCACTTAATCCTCTACCAAGGTCATTGGGGGGGGGTGTTAGGGGTTCCCCATGCCCATCCAGGGGAGAACCTTTTGGATACCTATAATCCATGCTTTCGGACTGAACCCTCATGAACACAGGGAGAACATGGAAAGTTCATCCAGATTGGGATTCGAATCTGGATCCCCAGTGCTCCGAGGAGAACATGCCAACCATTAAGCCACCCTGACACACAGAGACATTTCATTATCTTAAAAAAAAAAAAAAAAAAAAAAAAAACACCCCAAGAAGACCTGCTCTGTCCATGATCTTGGTCATTAGAGAACATTGGGGTGGGGTAGCTCAGTGCTTTGGGTGTTTGGCTACCAATGTGAAGGTTGTAGGTTCAAATCCCATGTTCACTGAAGTTACCAATCTTGCTTCAGGGGTTCTGTCCCTGTGTTCTGTGTTCTGTGATAGTTGTACGGCCCTTTGAATGTAAATGTAATGAGAGCAGATGGACTACAGAACAGAACTATAGAACTACAAACCCCACCTGTATGATCGGTGGAGCTGATGTGAGGCGAGCAGGTGAGGACTCAGTGAGTGTACTGTTTGTGTGAAAGGACAATAAAGGTAATTTAAATAAAATGGCAGTACGTCATCCTCGCAGTGCGTGGGTGGAAATGAGGCACCGTCCTCACACACACATGCACACACACACACACACACACACACACACACACACACACATACACATACACACACACAAACACACACACACACTGACACACACACACACACACACACACACACACACACACGATGGATATCGTTTATATCTGTTATATCACACGCACACACACAAGGTTTATCATTTATATCAGTTATATCACACACACACACACACACACACACACTCACACACACTGACATACACACACACACACACACACACACACACACACACACACACACACAGACATACACACAGACACACGAGATTTATCATTTATATCTGTTATATCATGCAGACACACACACACTGACAAACATACACACACACACACACACACACACACTGACATACACATACACACACACTGACATACACATGCACAGGCACACACACAAACACACAAACAGAGACACACAAACAGACACTGACATACACACACACACACAGACACACACACTCAGATACAAACACACACATACACTCTCTCACTCACACATACACACACAGACACACACACTGACATACACACACACAATCACACACATAGACACACAAGGTTTATCATTTATATCTGTTATATCATACACACACACATACACACACTGACATACACATACACACGCACAGGCACACACACACACACAGACACACACAAACAGACACTGATATATATACACACACACACACACACACACACACACACTGACATACATACAGACACACAAGGTTTATCATTTATATCTGTTATATCATACAGACACACACACACTGACATAAACATATACACACACACACACTGACATACACATACACACACACACTGACATAAGCATATACACACACACACTGACATACACATACACACGCATAGGCACACACAAAAACACAAACACACAAACAGACACTGACATACACAGACACACACACACACACACAGACACACACACACACACACACACACACACACACTCAGATACAAACACACACACACATACACTCTCTCACACACATACACACAAATACACACACAGACACACACATACTGACATACACACACACAATCACACACACAGACACACAAGGTTTATCATTTATATCTTTTATATCATATACACACACACACACACTGACATACACACGCACAGGCACACACACTGACAGACAGAGACACACACAAACAGACACTGACTTACGCACACACACACACACACACACACACACACACACTCAGATACAAACACACACATACATGCTCACACACACATACACACAGACACACACAGACACACACACACACACACACACACACACACGCGCACACACCTACATACACACACTGACATACACACAAACACACACACACACAGACACACACACTGACATACACACTGACATTCACACAAACACACACACACACACACACACTCACTACTCACAGTAACTCACATTATAAAAATATTGGAGAAGAAAATAAATGCTAAGAACATCTGAGTCTTTGGCCTTCGTTAAATTCATTCATTCATTCATAATCTCCCACTTTATCCTCTATTAGGGTCGCGGTTCCCCATGCCCATCCAGGGGAGAACGTCTCGAGCGCTGGGCAGATAGACCCAGGACAGGGCGCCAATCCATCGCTGGGCACACACTCACTCACACAGACACACTCTATATGGGGCAATTTTGAGAATTCAATTTACTTGATCCATGTTTTTGGACTGTGGGAGGAAACCGGAGAACCCAGAGGAAACCCACGCGGACACGGGGAGAACATGGAAACTCCACTCAGATGGGGATTCGAACCGGGAATCCCTAGCGCTGAGAGGCGAACGTGCTAAGCACTAAGCCACCGTGCCGCCCCTTTTTTTAATTGTTTTGTAAAACACATTCAGCTGGAGCGAACCAAGTTCTCAGCTCCAGAACCAGGTTCTCCAGAAATTGAATTTATTTACGACTTTATTTTTTTAGGAACAGACCGTCCCGTAAAAGAGTCCAATGGTGCAAACGGAACAGCTTCATATATTCTGTTAAACTTCAGCATCCTGAGAAATTAAAGGAGCTTCTAAAAGTCCAAACCCACAGAACCGCCGTCAGAGTCCCAGGACCGAGTCCCAGAACCGAGTTCCGGAGGAACCGTAGACCAACTTCATCTTTATCTACACGTCTGCGTTTGTGTCTCAGCATTGCATCAAATCCCAACGAGAGTCCGGCCCGGTTCAGACCGTCTCCTCATCACGCCGGCCCACAATCCACCTGTTCATTATTTTACATCATTAAATCAACCTTAAACCAATCTGATGACATTGCAATGAACTCTGCGTCGTTCAAAATGAGAGCGAATCGTGTGAGCTCAGTGGTTTGGGTTTTCAGGATGTCAGTCTAAATGTTAGGGGTTCGATCCCTAAGTGTTCTCATTTGCTAATGTGAGCCTTTAAACAAGAACCTTTAACCTCAGAAGAATGATTGCTCCATCCCTCCATCCCTCTCCAAATCATTCACTCAGTTTCCTCCATCTTCCCTCTTCCAGTTCATGTCCTCCCTCCCTTCCTTCTTTTTAATTAATTCATCCATTATCTTCCACTTTATCCTCTATTAGGGTCGCGGTGGGGGTTCCCCATGCCCATCCAGGGGAGAACGTTCCGGGCATTGGGCAGATACACCCAGGACAGGACGCCAATCTGTCACTGGACACACACTCACTCACACACACACACACTCTATATGGGGCAATGTAGTGTTCAGTTCACCTTGAATCCATGTTTTTAGAAACCGGAGAACCCAGAGCAAACCCACGCGGACATGGGGAGAATATGGAAACTCCACACAGAATGGGATTCGAACCTGGATCCCCAATGCTGAGAGTAGAACATGCTAAACACCAAGCCACCGTGCTGCACTTCTTTTTTTATTCTTTCATTATTTTTTTATGTATTACGGTTTCATGAGTAGGACATGTGTCCAGCATGTTGCCATCCTGTCCTGAGTGTATCTGCCCAGCGCCCAAAACGTTCTCCCTGGATGGGCAATGGGAACTGTACCCCCCCCCCCCCACGACCCTATTAGGGGATTAAGCAGAAAATAATGGATGGATGATGATAATAATAATAATAATAATAATAATAATAATAATAATACTGAATGATGGACTGTTTGCATATTTTTGGGATGGTTTATTCATGAGAAATCTCTATGATTAGACGTCAGCTGCTCTGAGATCTAGAACCGAGGAGAGCCTGATAAATAAATGGCGGTGGATTGAAAAGCAGCGGCTTATTTTACACGACGCTGGGAAAGTGGGGCACCGATAAACAGCTGATCACCTTCCTCACTGATTCCTCTACAGTTAGCACCTCGTCCAATAGGGGTCACGGGGGAGCATCATCTGCTCAGCAACAGAACACATTCACACAAACCTTCACTCACTCATTGACTCTTTTGTCATGTCTGTCTTCTGTAACTAACTTCTGTATATATATATATATATATATATATATATATATATATATATATATATATATATATATATATATATATATATATATATACTTACAGTATAGTGGGTTAGTGATTTTTTGCTGAAACATTGTAATAAAATTACGAAACATCCGACTTTTAATTTTAACTTCTTCTTTCGAAGGTACGAGCTTCCAGACCTTCACTTTCTATCACTGGTCGTTCTTAATTATTCATGATCACACCTAGGGGTGATTACGATCAGCCAATGAGCTGACGGAACACACGGAAGCCCCCGGCGATGATCAAACACTGAGTGCGCATCAGCATAGCTACACCTGCTGTACCACTGCACCGCCCTTAGGGGTTCATGGCCGCTGTCCTGCTGACTTAACGAAAACCAGTTCCAACTGTTTCCTCCGTAAAGTTTTGGCATAAGTCAGTTCTTCCAGCAGGTTCACTCGCTCTGCGCTCTGTTGGTCTTAAGAGAGGAACCGGACCATTAGAGAACAAGAAAGTAAGTAGAGAAACAGTTGGACTGAGATAATTGTAGAACCACAAAGTGCGTCTGTATGGTTAATGGTGTGGAAACGAGGAGAGGTATCTAATAAAGTTTACGTTGAATGGATCTCGACTTAGACGATCGATAGATACGGCGTTTGTTCTGAAGAGCACAGGACGGAAATCCGATCCCTGGACTGAGAACATAACGAACAGGTCTGCAGAGACGGCGCCGTGGAGATCCCCTGCAGTCCCTCCCCTGACCACACGGACTCCACATTGAAGTGAGGATTCTGTTAGCTGATATCATTGGAGGTTCGCCTCACACAGGGGGTGCCGCTCCATTCCGTTCCTAATTGCTCGTCTGGTGTTTGATCTTTAATCCTTTAATCAGCAGGTGGATTGGGAATTGATCCTCGGCGTTGGGCACAATCAATTAAATCTGATTAATTATCTGATTAATCAGGACATGAAGTGGGATGCGGCATCCTGCAGTTTGGTGATTGCTTCTGATTGAAGCCACCGGTTGGTAAGCAGGTTAAGTGGGTGCTTTTGGGGCGAAGCAATGACTCCGCTGATGGGCTGCTGCTCTAGAACCTCCACTGTGCTCCGATTAACACCAAAGAAAAGAAAAAGTTGGAACGTCTATCTGTCTCACTTTGTTCTTCCTGTATGGGATTGGGTCAATGACACCAACGCTGAAGAACAGGACCAAACCCAACATGGAAATCCAAAGGCAACCGCGGCAAGGTGAACCTCTCGAAGCTTGAATGGCAATCGTGAGTCAGGCCAATTGTGGTCTCCTAAATGTTCTTCAGAATTAAACGATGTGCAATATCGTTCATAATTATAAATGCTGGCACACCCATGAGTAATTTATTAATGATTAATCATTTATCTTCGGTGTGCCAGCTTATCAATATGAGTGTAAAGAGAACATGCAAACTCCTCACAATGCTGTCCAGCCTTCTTGATGCATGACACGAGTTCTACAGGACTTTAAATTCTACGTTACAGTATACAGACAAAAGTATAAGGACACTTAGATAACACCACTGTGGCAGGAGCATCTTGGGGTCACTCAGTTGGGGTTATTCAGTTGGGGTTATTCGGTTAGGGTCACTCAGTTGGGGGTCATTCAGTTGGGGTCCACATAACAACACAAACCCGGGTGGTAGCATCAGCTCAGTGTTCAGAGTGTTGGGTTATCAATCAGAAGGTTGGGGTTCAAATCCCAGGTCCACTAAAGTTACCCATGGGAGTCCTTGAGCAAGACCCTCAACCCTCACTGCTCCAGGGGGCGCTTTTGCCAACCCTGAGCTTTAATCAGCACCACCTCAAACAGACGGGGTCTGTAGTCCATCCGTTCCTCTACAGACTCTGTTAGTCCACTTTGGTATGTTCTCTGCCGATCAGATGTGAATACAGAAATAATAGAGCAACACCCAGGTTGGAACCTGGGGATCCAGGTTCGAATCCTAATCTGGGTCCCCGTGTCCTCCAGGTTCTCCGGTTTCCTCTCACATTCCAAAAACATGGATGCAGGGCAAATCGAATGCTCTAAATTGCCCCATATAGTGTGTGTTTGTCTAATGAGTGAGGGTGCCCAGTGATAGATTGGCGCTCTGGGTGTATCTGTTCTCCCCTGGATGAGCATGGGGCATGGGGCATGGTCCATGGGGACCAAACCCACCTGTGAAATCAGATTCTTCTGTTTTACTAACTCAATTTATTCCCGTCTCTAAACCTGACTCAGATACTGCACCCATGAACGAATGGCCACCCAGATGCTCCTCCAGACCACTTTCGGTTCGAAGTGTATGCAACAACTCAATTAACGCAGCGCTCCGATGGACGGGAAATGGAGCGGTGTGTTCTGCGCGGTGCTGGAGATGATTTTCCAGGTCCACTCTGGTGCATTAATCTTTCATAGATTTCGTTTCTGAGCCGGCCTCAGCCGGACGGACGCGATGTGCTAAAGGCTGCATCTTAATATTTACTCCCCCTGCCCGTACGCCGGGGGGGGGCCCTCCGTCGGGATGTGGTTACATTTCTTCAGTGGCCGCGACGTTTTTTGCGGGAGTGCGTGGAAAAAGCAATCACTTTCAATCTGCGCCGAGATTTAAATTCATCATAGAGGCTTTTTGTTATGCAAAGCCATTATGCACAGACTAATCACGCCTTAAGTATTTGCATAAGTGGAGGCAAGTCAATAGTAATGAACAGCATCTCACAGCACGCTTCAAACAGTTCGGGGAGATGGCAGGAGGCGCACCACTGAGTGCTATGCAATTTGCGCAGTGCCAACCGCTTCAGAGTTTGCTGCAGCCGGAAGATAAGGGGGAAAAAAAATATATATAAATATATATATATATATAAGCATAAAGCGGTGCAGCATCATGTGTAGCAGGAATATCTCCCATCACAGGGGCAATCTGTCAAGCCCCAGATGAGGTTGAGCCTTCGATGCGGTACCACAAGATATGGGTTTCAAAGAGGCAATAAATCATTACAGAGCGGCTGAGACTCAAGTTCCAGCCTCATGAATCATTTTAAAGACAAGTGACTCATTTCCACCGTTAATCCCATTACGGGTCATCAGAACCAGAGAACACGCCCGGTTCTATGGAGCAACGTCCGCCTGTGCTTTAAACACCAGTACTCATGCATCTGCAGTGGTGCCTCATACTGAGGTTACTATTCATTCATTCATTCATTATCTCCCGCTTTATCCTCTAGCAGGGTTGCGGTGGGGTTCCCCATGCCCATCCAGGGGAGAACGTTTCAGGCTCTGGGCAGATAGACCCAGGACAGGGCGCCAATCCATCGCTGGGCACACACTCACACACACACACACACACTGTATATGGGGCAATTTGGATAATTAAATTGACATTGATCCATGTTTTTTGAACTGTGGGAGGAAACCGGAGAACCCGGAGGAAACCCACGTGGACACGGGGAGAACATGGAAACTCCATCCAGATGGGGATCCTCCCACAGTCCAAAAACATGGATCAAGGTCAATTGAGTTCTTCAAATTGCCCCATATAGAGTGTGTTTGTGAGTGTGTGTGTGCCCAGTGATAGTTTGGCGTCCTGTCCCGGGTGCATCTGCCCAGCGCCCGAAACATTCTCCCCTGGATGGGCATGGGGAACCCCCCCGTGACCCTAGCAGAGGATAAAAGCGGAATATAATGGATGGATGAATGAAAGATAATGGAATAGAGTAAAAAAATCGACAGACTTGATGTAATATGGATGACCACAGAGGCCGCGCTTCATAAATCTGATTGGCTGAGCGGTTTGTCCAGCCGTGACATCATTAACAATAACACACACATCTGAACACTTCACATCCGTATCAATGCGCGATATACAATACACAATTTTCCCGTTTTCTATGCACTGCGTTCTGTGATTTGGCCACTAGATGGCGGTGTTGGATTGTTAGAGAAGCCGTAATCCTGTTACTCGGCGATCAGCGCTCACTTTACAAACCAGGATCGATTACTAATAGATTATTAACAATTAACGATATTAATGATGAACAGGTGAAAACATATAGAATTTATATATTATATAAGGGTGGCATGGTGGCTTAGTGGTTGGCATGTTCTCCACTGAGTGCTGGGAATTCCTGGTTCGAATCCCAATCTAGAGTTTCCATGTTCTCCCTGTGTCTGCGTGGGATCCTCCAGGTTTCTCTGGTTTCTTCACACAGTCTAAAAACATGGATCAAGGTAAATTGAATTCTCCAAATTGCCCCTTTAATGTGTCTGTGTGAGTGAGGGTGTGTCCAGTGATAGATTTGCGTCCTGTCCTGGGTGTATCTGCCCAGCGCCCGAAATGTTCTCCCCTGGATGGGCATGGGGAACCGCCCCGCGAGCCTAATAAAGGATAAAGCGGAAGGTAATTGATAGATGGATGGATATTATTTATATAAAATATAATTTCAGGTCTATTTTTTCAGCCCTGCCCTACATATTTTATAGATGATGTGGGATGCCTCCTGGAATTTCCTCCAATGGGAGTTCCTACAAAATGTTTAAATTGTGAGAATCAGAACATTAGTGAAGCTCTACGGTGTTCTAAGTGGGAGATATTTGTCTGGAACTTGATATCCAGCTGCTCTATAAAGATGGATCCGATCCGTCCACAGATCAGTGACGGGCCGTCCCGTTTCCCTCCACCCAGTCTGTGGGTATCACTCCTCCAACAGCCTCCCCGCTCTTTTGCCCCACTCAGTTTGGGTGGGGCGGGGTGGTGGATTGAGTTCCGTGCATTATGCTCAGAGTGCATTCCATCACGCGTTCTCAACGCTGAATCTAAAGCCAAACGTGGAGCGGAATATACATTATGTGCACTTAGACTTCCCGATTGATGCACCTGAATAAAGCATGAGCCGCCACCGCATCGGTTTCACAGCTGTTTGCACTCTATTCCACGCCGGATGCGGGCTCCGTGGCGACGTTCCTCACCCTGGATTATGCTGGTAATTCAAAATGGCTGACGCTCATTCACGTCAGATGAACGATCGGCCCTCCGCTGGGTTCACCACGTTTCAAAATCACATGACTGGCAGCGATTGGGAACGCGGCGTAAACACACCGCTACGAAGAGCGCGAATGGGAGCGTCGGTTCACGTTCCGCAACGCTTCACCGTGACTCTGTGGAAAACCCGAAGTGAAAACTCAATGATTGACGCAATTCGGTTCCCTACAGAGAACCTCCCAAAATATATCGACACTGACAGCGACGCAGCAGCAGGAGACGCCAGTCAGAGTTTCGGGGGTCCACGGTCTGTTTGAATGAAGAAAACGGTACTGTACGGCGTTCTTATTAATTGTCGTAATGCCGTGAGGCTTCGGAGGAACGGGATCAGCGGCGGCTTCAGTTTTCCCGTCACTGATCAGGAGGGGGGGGGTACCCATCCAGGGGAGAACGTTTCGGGCATGGGCAGGGCAGGGGGCAATCTATCACTGGACACACACTCACTCACACAGACACACTCTATATGGGGCAATTTGGAGAATTCAACTGACCTTAATCCATGTTTTTGGACTGTGGGAGGAAACCAGAGAACCCAGAGGAAACCCACGTGGACATGGGGAGAACATGCAAACTCCACCCAGGTTGGAATTCGAAACGGGAATCCCCATCGCTGAGAGGAGAGCATGTCAACCGATGTCCTGAATGAAAATGCCCAGCACCAGGAACGTTCTCCCCAGGGTGGGCATTTCCTGGAGGTGTGGTCAACTCTTCATCATGGCTCTGCTGAAGAACTACAACAATTTCTATTGGACCGGCGGTCCTGCAGGACACCCTCAATGGACTTATATAGATTTCAATTGTTAAATACAGGTCACATGATCACCACACAGTCTGTAAATGGCTGTTCTACACTGTCCTACACTTAAGGAGGATAAGACCCCCACTGAGCCTCGGTCCTCACAAGGTTTCTTCCTTAAAATATCAACATAACGGGGAGTTTTGTCTTGCCGCTGTCTCTTGGTCTTGCTCTTTGGAGGTTTAAAGATTTATAACTCTGTAAAGCTGCTCTGTGATGATGTACGATTGTAAAAAACGCTCTAGAAATAAATTACTTGAACTTCAATGTGAACTTTTTTAATTGGTATAATTGAAGGTTCAAAATTAAATAAATAAATAAATAAATAAATAAAAATCATTATAATAATAATGTTTTCAAATCTGTAATATTAGATATGGTCATGAAAATAAATAAATCACATGAACTGTTAAAATGGGACCTCGCAGATATTTGTCCATTTCAGGACTTTTATTGTGGAAACCCATTGATATGGTGAGCTGTGTTCGTACAGAGATACAGAACTTCCTGAAGGGTTTGACAAACTTTGTGTTTGTGTGCTATGAAACATTCTCCCGAGACGTTCTAATGTTTCGTTTCATTAAACGCACTCTTGTGAGGTCAGAACGAGCTTCAGAAGGCGGGGGGCGCTCTCGCATGGCTGACATTTCACTTAATCCCAGAGGGGTCGAGGTGCACGAACTGTAAAGGTCACTAATTTTCATCCACAACAATGTGCCAGCACCCCCACACCCTCCCGCACCCCCCCACCCCCCTCACCCCACCCGGGTGTACTCACGGGAACACGGGGCGTGCTGCCGAACAGCTCCGAATGTTTTTAAAATGTCACTCTCTCACTTTAACACGTTCACCTCCATAACTTTAATCTCCTGGTTCGTTACATCACCTCCACCTTCGTGTCCCATCCTGTAGTCCATCTGTTCCTCGATATACTCTGTTAGTCCGCTTTAGCATGTTCTCTAATGATCAGATATGAATGCAGAGATAATAGAGCAGCACACAGGTGTGGCACCGTGGCATAGTCATTAGTATGTTCTCCACTCTGTATTGGGGATCCAGGTTCCCCATGTGCATCCAGGGGAGAACGTTTCGGGCACTGGGCAGATACACCCAGGACAGGATGCCAATCTATCACTGGACACACTCTCACTCACACAAACACACTCTATATGGGGCAATCTGGAGAATTAAATTCACCTTGATCCATGGACTGTGGGAGGAAACCCAGAGGAAACCCACGCGGACACAGGGACAGGGAGAACCTGGAAACTCCACCCAGATTGGGATTCGAACCTGGAACCTCTCATAATCTGCTGGAGATCACTGACTCGGCCGTTTGGTCTGCGTGTGGTCGCTCGTCATTCAGCGCCACACCCGAGCTCAGAGCAGCCTTAAACAGCCCAAAAGAAGACGCCCCGAGAACAATCAAGGGTTCTCCATACAATTGGTTGGGGGTGGGGGTATAGTGAGGGGGGGTCTGGGTGAAAGCTTTTTTTATTGTAAGAAATAGGCAGTTTGGCTTTTGCTGAGACTAAAAGAAAGACGAGGCAGAACGGCGGTTTGTGGAGGCGGAACAGAGGACTCATTGTTGGAGAACCGTAGCGTGACATCGGGAGAACAAAACGGCAAACGCTGCACGAGGGAGATAAGCTCTCCGCGTGGAGAAGGTGCGAAGGTAAAAATAAATACAGAGCTAAATGCCCCGACAGATCGCCTCATTACTGCCTCCCGAACCCGAGCCCCCCACCAACCCCCCCACCCGAACGGAGAGAGCCGGTGCCCGCAATGGGCCGACAAATTTGTTCATCTAATGAGTCAGGTTTTCAATGGAGTCGAGGGTCGAGGAAAGGGGTGGGGGGGGGTGAAGGGTAGGACATGGAAACTCCACCCAGATCGGGATTATAGCCCTGAGAGGAGAACATGCCAACTACTAAGCCACCGTGTCACCCGCGCAGAATCTACTGCATTTACCTATAAATAAATAATAAAAAAATAATAATAATAATTTATATATATATATATATATATATATATATATATATATATATATATATATATATATATATATATATATATACATTATCTTCCTCTTAATCCTCTACTAGGGGGTTTCCTCATGCCAATCGTTTTGACCGCTGGGCAGATACACCCAGGACAGGACGTCAATCTATCACTCACGTAGACTCACATACATACTGTATATGGGGCAGTTGAGAGCATACAATTGACCTTGATCCATGTTTTTTGGACTGTGAGAGGAAACCAGAGAACCCGGAGAAAGCCCATGCGGACACAAGGAGAACACAGGGGGTGGGGGGGTGTAGGGTCCTGCCAATTAAAAACACAGCGTCCAGACGGAGAGTTGGAACCCGGAACTCGGTTTGTAATGCAGAATGGTATCAGAGTCGACGCGTCGGCCTCAGGTCAGGTCCAGCTCGACTGAGCTCCACAGCGGGGCTTGTTTAAGCCAGGGTGGGGAACAGGTCGGGGTCGGTTGGTGATTTAGATCCAGTGTTCAGAAGTTCAACGGCAGGAGACGAATGTGTCTGGGTGTTCTGTTTCTGCTGCAGGTCTGAGTGCGGCCTTATTACTCACCGCAGTTTGTTTACCTAATTAATTATTATAAACCAGCAGCGCTGTATGTTAATGAAGCAGCAGAGGTAACGCCGGAAATCCTGATACGGACTTATAGTTTTGCTGAACACACAGAAGAGTCTATAAGTATATTCATTCATTTATTATCTTTCACTTAATCATCGCAAGCGTGTGTGTGTGTGTGTGTGTGTGTTGGGGGGGGGCGTTTCGGGTGCTGGGCAGATACACCCAGGACAGGGCACCAATCTATCACTGGACACACATACTCTCTATATGGGGCAATTTAGAGCAATCAATTGACCTTAATCCATGTTTTTGGACTGTGGGAGGAAACCGGAGAACCCGGAGGAAACCCACGTGGACACGGGGAGAACATGCAAACTCCACCCATATCGGGATTATAAGCAGGATCCCCAGCGCTGAGAGGAGAACATGCCAACCACTTAGCCACCATGCAGCATTTACCTATAAATATATAGAGATTTATATTTATATTTATACATATATCCATCCATCTATATGGTTGGGAGGGACTTCCTCATGGCCATCCAGGGGGGAACGTTTTGGGCGCCGGGCAGATAAACCCAGTCCAAATCTCCCACAGTCCAAACACATGGATCAAGTTAATTGAGTTCTCCAAATTGCCCCATATAGAGTGTGTTTGAGTGAGTGAGTGTGTGCCCAGCGATGGATTGGCGCCCTGTCCTGGGTGTATCTGCCCAGCGCCCGAGACGTTCTCCCCTGGATGGGCATGGGGAACCCCACCGCGACCCTAATAGAGGATAAAGCGGGTGATAATGAATGAATGAATATATATATATACATAATTTATTTTATAAATTGAAGCAACTCTGTAGTTGTTTCATTCAAACTCGAGAGCGAGAGCAGAACCGATTTTAAAAGCTCAGAGACAGTTGTCTGTGGTATCGATTCTCCTGCAGGAGTAGAATAACATGGCATTGTGAACGGAGCTCGATCGGCTCCACCGCTTCCTCAAGGTCATGAGTCCAAAGACAGAAAATATCCAACCGCCTCCATCAAGCTCCAGAACCGACCGGGATGTCATCCAATCCCGGACTCCTGACCTTGAACAGCGAGCGCCGTAAACTCGATAACCTCAAAAATAAACACAAACACTGCTGTAGCATCCTCCCATTCTGCTTTACCTAATTAAAAATATAATAAAACATCATCCATCCATCCATTATCTTCCGCTTTATCCTATATTTGGGTCGTGGGGGGGGGGGTTCCCCATGCCCATCCAGGGGAGAACGTTTCGGGCGCTGGGCAGATACACCCAGGATAGGGCGCCAATCTATCACTGGATACATACTCTATCACACATACACACTCTGTATGGGGCAATTTGGAGAATTCAGTTGACCTTGATCCATGTTCTCCACGCGGACACGGGGAGAACATGCAAACTCTACCCAGATTGGGATTTGAACCTGAGAGGAGAACATGCCAACCACTAAGCCACCGTGCTGCCTATAAAACTTTATTATTAATTAAATAATTAAATAAGTAAATAACGCCGTTATTTAAATCTGATGCAGCCGCTGAGATTTTCACGGTTGGTCTGTGTTGCAGGACCGGCTTGCTGCACGACGGCGGGTTGCGTGAAAAAACATTTATCTTCAGCCGAAGCCAAAACAACGAGCGGCAAACAAACCATTTCGGCGTAAACGTTTGGTTGCGATGCGCAGAACGTGCCATAACACTGAGCGCTGAGGCCGAAGAGAACGTCGTATGCGTGAACTAAAGGCCCATCTCAATCCACACGATGCTCACTAACCAGCAGGTTGGCGTTGTGATGCCGCGCATTTAACAGCGTTTAGCAGATGCACTCATCCGGACTGAATTATCGAACTGGAGACGAAATACAGAGCGCATTAAGAGTCGGGCTCAAGTGTCCGATTAGAGGAGTTCCGTATCGAGTTCACAGACAACCGACGTTCTCCTGCACTATACAACAGGTCATGATATAATAAATCAATACGGTACAGGAGGGCGTGGCATTATAGTGAATAAACTCCATAAAGAGGTGTTATTAGTCCGGCGTGTAGTGGAGTACAGCTTCACCTCTTTACCTGATTTATTCACAATAATACACAACCTCGAGTGTCTAATTGCTTTAATAAAACACTTACAAACACACTATAATAAAAAAACAAGCTTTGATTCAAGAACGTGTTGAATAAAAGCTGAATTTTGCAGGTTTTTTTTTTTAATGAACGCTAATTGCTGAATAACAGGATCCCAGTTTCGATATGGTGGGCAAATTACAGAACCCAGTTTTTTTTTTTTAAATGTCAGGAAAAATATGTATTGTATATCACACATTGATACGAATGTGAAGCGCTCATAGGGGTGTGTTATTGTTAACCGTGTTGACCACTACACCAACATGCCCCCCCGTCCATGGTTTTGTATATATATATATATATATATATATATATATATATATATATATATATATATATATATATATATATATATATATATATATTTCTTCTAATTATTCATTCCTTCATAATCTTTTGTTTAATCATCTACTAGGGTTGCAGGGGGGGGTTCCCCATGTCCATCTAAGGGAGAACGTTTTGGGCGCTGGTCAGATACAGCCAGGAGAGGGCACCTAGGCACACAATTACACACACACACATTATGTAGGGGCAATTTAGAGCAACTGATTTACCTTGAGTCCATGTTTTTGGACTGGGAACCCAGAGGATTCCCACACAGACATAAGGAGAACATGCAAACCATCCAAATCAGGATTGTGAACCTCAATGACCAGGGCTGAGAGGTGAACATGCTAACCCCAACACCACCATATGTACATGGTTTTGTATTTATTTTAATAAATACATTTATTTAAACCCTCTGTTTCAGCGGGACGGTAAGTTCTTTAATTCCGTTTCCAGCGGGTGTTTGCTTCAGGTGTTCAGAGCTGTGACTGAAGGGAGTTTGTAAATCAGAGCTGCGCTGCTTTCGCCCAATTATCTCTGAGAACCTCGAACACCGTCAACATGTCGTAGCTTAACGAACACAGCTCCGTAAACACGGCTCCGAACCTGAGTTCATTACATAAACGAGGTTCTGGGATTAAACCTCTCTAAACACGGCGTGTTAGATCAGATTTAAGATCTGAAGCACTCACGGGGTACAAATCATCACAGCACGCTTCAGAGTGTACATATTGATATTATGGCATTGGTGAGGAACAGTGACAAAGTCGGGTAGCTATTATCACGTTAATGAACACTCACATAGGAACCTCCAAAAAACACTCTCACCCCAAAAGCAATAAACCATAAATACACATCTCAAAGTACATGCCAGAAAAACTACCGAGAGTCTTTCCCATTGGTGGGGCAACCAGGAAAACCCAGCCCACACTGACTAATAGATAGCTAGATCACTTCATTAATCCCATAGAAAGAAAAACAACTAAATAAAAATATTTATAAAATACTAAATTATTTCAAAAATGCTGGATGCCACGTGCATCCCATGTGGTCCAAAAATGATACCTGGTCATCAGTGCTCTTATAGGTGGGATGTAGGGGGGGGCGTACTGATACTTTTGCCCCTATACTGTAGAATGTTTAAGAACGTGTCAATATATACACAAGGACAATATTGTGCAACGTTGGCTAAGTGGTCGGCATGTTCTCTTCTCAGCACTGGGAATTAAGGTTCGAATCCTGTGGAATCTGGGTGGAGTTTGCATGTTCTCCCCATGTACGTGTTGGTTTCATCCAGGTTCTCCGGTTTTCTCCTACAATCCAAAAACATGGATTCAAAGTGAATTTAATGCCCTAA
This sequence comes from Corydoras sp. C115, assembly GCA_019802505.1. NCBI lineage: Eukaryota > Metazoa > Chordata > Actinopteri > Siluriformes > Callichthyidae > Corydoras > Corydoras sp. C115. The sequence goes on along the minus strand of JAFMOC010000194.1, from coordinate 569,545 downwards.
ATTGCCCCATATAGTCTGTGTTTGTGTGAGTGTGCCCAATGATAGATTGGCTTCCTGTCCTGGGTGTATCTGCCCAGTACCCGACAGGTTCTCCCCTGTATGGGCATGGGGAACCGTCCCCTCCACTAGAGCTGTGCGGATCGATACAAATATCAATAATATCGATACCAACGCTGGTATTGGTATTGAACAATACTTGCGTAAAAAGATCGATACTCAAGTTTTTTGTGTGTGAAAATTCCTTTTTTATTGTTTTGCCTAAGAACAATTCTATTTGAAAAAAAGAAACAAAGAAAGAAAAAACTGTCTAGTGAGGGGAGCATTTTTACTTTATATTCGTATTGTCGTTTCTCCTTTTGTACCTCAAAAAGATATATTTTCCTCACGTTAAAGCAATCTTTGTTTTATTACTGTTCCATTGTTTCTAAACAAAGATGTTGATTGGGATACATTATTTTGTTGTCACCTACAATGTTTGGCGAAATTCTATACTAGGTCTTTTGGATCAATGAATCTTAAATATTGGTATCGGTATCGAATATCGCGATATTGGCCCTGTATTTACTTGGTATCGGATCGATACCAAAAATTTTGGTATCGCACAGCTCTACCCTCCACCCGACCATGACCCTAGTAAAGAATTAAGCGAAAGATAATTAATGAATAAAAAAATAATAATAATAAATATATATATATATATATATATATATATATATATATATATATATATATATATATATATATATATATATATACAGTATATATTTTGGAATTATACTTTTATATGTATATAACTGTATTTTTATATACACATTTTATTTTAATCATACTTTTTGAATTTATTTTGCAAAGATGCCTTTGTTTAAAATAATATGTATATATAGCCTTTATTTGATGTATATTTTATAATTTTTTCATTAATTCTTCCTTTGCTGTTTCAACAAAATAGATTTCCCGATGGAGGGGCAATAAAGGATCATCTCATCTTATCTCATCTTCATATTCATAGGAATCACATCCACGCAGACACGGGTCACTGTACCAATATAAATAATATATATAAATATAAACCCGTGGATATAAATAAACTCGGAAGCCGTCGCTCTCTCAGTGGTAATCACGACTCTGCACCGCTCGATAACTTCTGCGTATTTGGCAAAAGGTGCGCAACAACACCACATCCCAAACTGGGTGGTCGACTGGGTGACCATATGGTGAGGTACGGCTCTGGGCCCTTGGCATGCCATGAGAGGAGGGCTGGGGGGGGGGGGGGGGGGGGAGTGACCATCTGCTTTGCACATCATTACATTCATTCTGCTACTTAAAATACGAAGATTCCTCCGTATTCTGATAATCTGCACGAAGTGATCAGCAGCGGAGCGGGAAGCAAGAAAAAATCAGCTCCGTATAGTAGACTGGCGTCCTGTCCTGGGTGTATCTGCCAAGCGCCCCAAACGTTCTCCCCTGGATGGGCACGGGCATGGGCATGGGCATGGGCACGCCCCCCCCCCCCGCAAACCTAGTACAGGACAAAGTGGAAGATAATGGATGGATGGATAGATGTCCGTATATTAAACATTCTGATTCCATCTCCCACGTCCTAATATGACATCATAATCTGACTTGATCCTCAGATCGCAACACCAACAGCTTCCCATCTTCTTAAACCTGGAGGTGTGCTCAGCTCTTCATCCATGGCTCTGCTGAAGCATTACGTTCTACAACGATTACTCGATTACTGGATGGAACCTGGATTTCTATTGGACTGGCGGTCCTGCAGGACGCCCTCAATGGATTTATATAGTTTATAATTGTTTAATTCGGGTCACATGATCACCACACAATCTGTACATGGCTGTTCTACACTGTTGATGCTCAAGGAGGATGAGTCCCCATGAGTCCTCACAAGGTTTCTTCCTTAAAATATCAACATAACAGGGAGTTTTGTCTTGCCGCTGTCTCTTGGTCTTGCTCTTTGGGGGTTCAAAGGTTTATAACTCTGTAAAGCTGCTTTGTGACAATGTACTGTTGTAAAAAATCACTTTATAAATAAATGACTTGAACTTTATAGAGTTATAAACCTTTAAACCCCCAAAGAGCAAGAGACAGCAGCAAGACAAAACTCCATTATGTTGATATTTTAAGGAAGAAACCTTGTGAGGACCGAGGCTCAGTCAGAACTCCTTGTCATCGTCGTTTAAACTGAAATGTGTGTCTAATACACCACGTGGGATGAAATCCCCGACGCAGGACGTATGGGGGGTGGGGGGGGGGCACTCAGGCAGCAGTTGTCACCATCCCTCAGCTTTGAGGATCCGTCAGGTTTACGGTTGACGCAGACACCTGGCTTTTGCGTTCGGCTGCGTTTTTTAGAACTCGAAAATCCTAAAGTCCCCGGGCGTTATTAAACCGCGGGGCGTCGGGTAAACAGAACAGAACACAGCCGAAATCACTGCTGTTGATCGGAACTGCGATGCTGCTAAGCATGTGCAGAGCAGACGGCTCTTTAAAGGGTGTTTTCTTGCTGCCGGTGCAAATATCCAAAGTTCCACAACTGTATCTGCTTTTATGAGAGAGAGAGAGCGAGAGAGAGAAAGAGAGAGCGAGAGAGACAGACGGCAAAAAAAAAAAGAAAAGAAAAAGAAAAAATAGAGGGGGGAGCACGGTGGCTTAGTTGTTGGCATGTTCTCCTCTCAGTGCTAGGGATTCCCGGTTCGAATCCCAATCTGGGTAGAGTTTTCCTCCCACAGTCAAATAACATGGATCAAGGTAAATTGAATTCTCCAAATTGCCCCATATAGAGTGAGTCTGTGTGAGTGAGTGTGTGTCCAGTGATAGATTGGCGTCCTGTCCTGGGTTTATCTGCCCAGCGCCCGAACCATTCTCCCCTGGATGGGCATGTGGAACCCCCTCGTGACCCTAATATATGATAAAGCAGAAGATGATGGATGGATGGGTGGATGGATGGAATAAAGCGATGTGGTGATGGCGTGGATGTTTCATTTCAGTCCGCGAGACGCCTTTGAAGCGAAGGAGCTGTAAAGAGTGCACAGGCTAATTACCCCGGTTGGGGGGGGGGTTCTCGGGAGGTGAGACAGCCAGTCGGGACATGCGTGCTTAGCGAGGACGCCCGCAGACAGGAAGCCGAGGCGGGGACTTTGCTCGGGGAGTCGCTCAGCACAAAACCTCCAATTTTCAAATTAGACGCTTATTTTGACAGATGTCACGACGGTGGATGTCAGCAGTCATATCGTAATGAACTACAGACCCGGGTTCCGTCAGGGGAGCTTATTATGGAGAACACGGAGAACACCACCTTCTATCAAACTGCAGACTTCAGGCCGACTGCAGGTGTGAAGAGTCTTGCTCTAAAAGGACCAATCGTATCCATTCGCGTCACGATCACACTGACGGCGTTCCAGGTTTGGGTTCGATGCCCGTTTTGCAGATGGAACAGCTGGCACTATTTTAGGAATGCTTTTTGGAGATTTAGAAGTGCGTCTGATAAATGTTGGATTAATATTATCCATAATATTCATAATGTTAGCGCCACCTTCTGGCCCGAACTAGTTGTTCAGACCAAGACATGTGTTTAAGAGATCCCAAAACTGATTTCCAAATTATAAAAATTGATTTATATTAAAATCCAGCGTTAAACACTGGCAAGGTCTTACAATCCATCCATTATCTTCCGCTTTATCCTCTACTGGGGGGGGGGGGGGTTCCCCATGCCCATCCAGGGGAGAATGTTTCAGGCGCTGGGCAAATACACCCAGGACAGGGCGCCAGTCCATCACTGGACACACACTCACTCACACACACACTCTATATGGGGCAATTTGGAGAACTCAATTGACCTTGATCCATGTTTTTGGACTTTGGGAGGAAACCGTAGAACCCAGAGGAAACCCACATGGACATGGGGAGAACATGCAAACTCCACCCAGATTGGGATTCAAACCTGAATCCCCAGCGCTGAGAGGAGAACATGCTAACCACCACACCACTGTGCCGCCTCAGTGAAGAAGTATAAGAATGAATAACCACATTCATCCATAACTTCCGCTTAATCGTCTACTGGGGCCGTGAGTGGGTTCCCCATGCCCAACCAGGGGAGAACGTTTCAGGCGCCGATTTATCACTTGGCACTCACTCACTCATTTAGATACACAGTATATGGGGCAATTTAGAGCACTCAATTTACCTTGAATCCATGTTTTTTTGGACTGTGGGAGGAAACCAGAGAACCTGGAAGAAACCCTTAAAGACACGGGGAGGACATGCAAACTCCACCCAGATGAACTAAAAGCCTGGATTTAGAGTGCTGAGAGGAGAACATGCTAAACACTAAGCCACCGTGCCGCCGTCATATAGCAATAATGTTTATATTTATAATTATATAGTGTTATAAACTTTCACAGATTGAGATTAGATTCCACGCAGCTTTACGATCTTTCTGTACTATTTAAACGCGCGAGGCAGGACTCCACCGCCGCCGCCGCCGTCGGAACCGGTCCATCGCCGTCATTAAAAACATCCACGAAGCGGATCCTCTGGGATTAGGACGGATTACGGGAACATTAATTTGCCTCGTCACAGCGTCATGTTTCACGTGAGGAACGTATTGAGGTGGTACCTTGTTAGCGTTGGTAGGTGGTAGGTTGTCCTGCGGTAACAACAACAAACGCTTCAACACGCAACCGGAAACAATAATAATCCCGGTTCTGACAGCAGATTGGGGTCCTGACCTGGGTTTATCTGCGCAGTGTCCGAAACTTTCTCCCCTGTATGGGTATGGGGAACCCCCTCTCCCCCCTCCGCGACCCTAATAGAGGATAAAGTGGAAGATGGATGGATAAAGCATTCAAAATGTATTGTGTTGCCTTATAGAAAAACTGATGCTCTGTCGGGGTGCACTGTGGTGCATGCTGGGTATTGTAGTCGAGTGCATTGTGAACGGATACAGTTATTAATGGACGATTACAACATGGCAGAATTTAATAAGACTTTTTAAAGTATTAAAGACGTGCTGATTGGACGTTCTGGAAGGAACATCGTTGACGGAGGAGCTGTGCCAAGATAACGCCTTTGATCAAACGACCTGACGCGTTTAAATGGCTTTATTTTTGGGCCGATGGTTATCTGTGACTTTCATCAAATACCAGAAAAAAATAGAGAGATGGAACCCGAAATGAAACCAATAAAAACGATAGAGGAATTACAGAGCTGACGGCTCAGGCTTTATCTCCGAACCCTCCCAAATTAGACCGTATCGTTCATCAAGCCCGTCATGGTTCCCATCTCTCGCTCTCTCTCTCGCTCTCTCTCTCTCTCTCTCTCTCTCTTTTCATTAGTAAACTGGGTCAGCGGTGGAGACGTGTCAGACGTGGTCTCGTATCCGGCGGCCAGTTGGTACGGATCCAGAGCGCGGCGCTCCGTTTCGCAGTTTGCCGCCGTTCTGCCCTCGAGACGCACACTCTGCCCCACATTTCCCTCCGTGAGGGGGATGTCTGCCGGATCGGCATCTTTCCTTTCAACTCCATGCCATCCAAAGCCACGAAGTCAAGACCCGCCGTCGTTCTAAAGCTACGCTCTACGCTTGCCGGAAGCCGGGGACGTGAGGGGGTGTTGACGGGAGAGCGTCCCCGCCGATGATTCCGGTTTTTGTTAGAAGCCATCCTGATTCACGTGTACCGCCGCCGCCCTCGGCTTCGGGGGGGTTTTGGACTAAAGAAACACAGACCAGGGCTTTCTTATGAAGTGTTATGACATCATCACGCATCAGAAAGCATGTCTAAGAGACAAACCGAGCCAGCTCTGTTGAGTAAATTCAAATCCATCCATCTATCCATTGTCTTCCACTTTATCCTCTATTAGGGTCGCGGGGGGGTTCCCCATGTCCATCCAGGGGAGAACGTTTCGGGCGCTGGGCAGATACACCCAGGATAGGACGCCAATCCATCACTGAACACACTCACTCACACACACACTCAATATGGGGCAATTTGGAGAATTCAATTGACCTTGATCCATGTTTTTGGACTGTGGGAGGAAACCAGAGGAAACCCACACAGACACAGGGAGAACATGGCAACTCCACCCAGATTGGGATTCGAACCAGGAATCCCTAGCGCCGAGAGGAGAAGATGCTAAACAGCAAGCCACCATGCCACCAGTATTCAGAACATTAATTCATTAATTGTCTTCCGCTTATTAGGGTTGCGGGGGGTTCCCCATGCCCATCCAGGGGAGAACATTTTGGACGCTGGACAGATACACCCAGGACAGGGGGCATACTATCACTGGACACACACACGGACATGGGGAGAACATGCAAACTCCACCCAGATGGGGATTCGAACTGGGAATCCCTAGTGCTGAGAGGAGAACAAGCCAACCACTAAGCCACCGTGCCACCCATGTTAATTTGCAGACGCGTTTATCCAAAGACACTTATAAGTATCCGAATGCAGGATTGGCACAGCGCCCCCTAAAGCAATCAGGGTTAAGGGTCATGCTAAAGTTACCCACAATGGCAACTTGTGTGATTTGAACCCTCAACCTTCTGATCGATAGCCCAACACCGTAACCACTGATCCACCACGCCCCATTTCTGCATAATGAGATGTTTTCATAATAAGTAACATATGAATTAATTCCGTCAGAGCATTATTAAAGGCCTGCGTGTGAAATGCACAGCTCGCCACTCATTAACACCGTTTTAAATACGGTTTATTAACATTTAAAAATTCAAGAACGCAAATGTAGCTGCGGATTGAGGGAATGTTGGTCTGTCTTTGTTTTATTTGTTCTCACCTCACAGCTAGAAGGTACTAAATCCAGTCCCTGGGCCAGACCAGTCTATTTGGTGCTTGCAAACGGATCGATCTCAGGAGTAGTCCTGCTGAAATAAGCATGGACATCCCAGGAACACCACGATGCATTGGTCACTCTAACAACTGGTTGCTCGTTGTTATTGGTTCCATCACAGCTTGCAGATCACTGCATCCACCCCTACCCCCTCCCTCCCTCCAATGACGGATGCTGGCTTTTGCACCTGATGCTGATTAACGTTGGGCTTTTATCCTGTGTGTTAATGAGCCGGGTTAAAACGCTGTCCGGTTCTCCGGACGTTAACACATTTCTAACGAGCTTGGAGGTGGCTCTGCATCTTATTGTGTAATCGAGTTTCAGGTTGCATTTCCTCCGTCTGATCCGACGTTGCACCATTAAGTCTGATCCATTACCGCAGCGCATTAGAACATTTCCTCACGAAAGGCTCCGATTGTAAAGGTTAAGCTTCCGGAACCCATCCATCCATCCATCCATTATCTTCAGCTTTATCCTCTACAAGCGTTGTGAACATGGAAACTCCACCCAGATGGGGATTCGAACCGGGAATAGGTGCTGTGAGGAGAACATGCCAACCACTAAGCCGGAATGCTTTACGAACCATTTGGTTCCATTGTTTTTATTTATTTATATATTTTTGTAAAGCTGAAGCAGACGGGTGTAGACTAACGCATCCCATAATATCAAATGTGAGGCAACGGAGAACATGTTCCGCTGAAATGTTAGAACATCAACAGAACGGGAGCCGCAGGGATCTGGAATAACAAACAGAAGTGCCGCTGCCAACCCGTCCGTGATCGGAGTCAGTGCTTGAGACGTTCCCATATTAGAACTTGGTGTTGATTTCACCCCACCGCTGCCACTCAGAGAACACTCAGAGAACGAGTCGGAAACGGAGGTCAACATCAAAGCAAACAATGGCATTGGGAGTGAATGGAGGTGGGCGAAGTCCCCGCGCTGGGGAATGGGCTCGGTTTCCTCCAATCGTTGTCCTCCGTTGCCCCGGCTCGCCGGCGCCGCCGCTGACCCAGTTCTGGATAATGAAAGCGTTTCAGTTACTCGTTTTTTATTTTTTTATGCAGCTAACTCCACTCAACCTCACACGCCCTCGCTGTCCGTCTGGACTGAACCCGTCGTCAGGACTGACGGACCTGAGATAGAGAGAGACTGTCCCCATCAGACAGCACCAAGTTCCTGAACCAACCAGTTCCTGAACACACAAGTTCCTGAAGACACGAGTTCCTGAACCAACCAGTTCCTGAATACACGAGTTCCTGAAGACACAAGTTCCTGAACCAACCTGTTCCTGAAAACACGAGTTCCTGAGCCAACGAGTTCCTGAGCCAACGAGTTCCTGAACCAACGAGTTCCTGAGCCAAGGAGTTCCTGAACACACGAGTTCCTGAACATACGAGTTCCTGAGCCAACAAATTCCTGAACACACGAGTTCCTGAACACACGAGTTCCTGAACACAAGAGCTCCCGAATACATGAGTTCCTGAACCGAGTTCCTGAAGCAATGAGTTCCTGGAGCAATGAGTTCCTGAACCAACGAGTTCCTGAACAAATGAGTTCCTGAACAAATGAGTTCCCGAACCAACAAGTTCCCAAACCAACGAGTTCCCGAACCAACGAATTCCTGAACACACGAGTTCCTGAACTAACAAGTTTCTGAACCAATGAGTTCCTGAACCAACCATTTCCTGAACCAACCAGTTCCTGAACCAATGAGTTCCCGAACCAACGCATTCCCGAACACACGAGTTCCTGAACCAACGAGTTCCTGAACACACAAGTTCCTGAACAAACGAGTTCCTGAACCAACGAGTTCCTGAACACACAAGTTCCTGAACCAACGTTCTGTAAGACAACAACAATTAAAGGGGAAATAATTACCACGCCATAATCCTGATCAGATCTGAAGTTTGAAACTCTTTAAATCTTCAGATCTTATCTTTTATTATTTTTGGGGTAAAGTTTGGCGTCATGGCGACGGTGACAGACGCCCCGAGGACGAGGCTTTAATATTATTCATTCATTCATTATCTTCCGCTTTGTCCTATATTAGGGTTGTGGGGGGGGTTCCCCATACCCATCCAGGGGAGAACGTTTCGGGCGCTGGGCAGATACACCCAGGACAGGGCGCCAATCCATCGCTGGGCACACACTTACTCACACACATACACACTCTACATGGGACAATTTGGAGAACTCAATTGACTTGATCCATGTTTTTGGACTGTGGGATGAAACCAGAGAACCCGGAGGAAACCCACGCGGACACGGGGAGAACATGAAAACTCCATCCAGATGGGGATTCGAACCGGGAAACCCTAGGGCTGAGAGGCGAACGTGCTAACCACTAAGCCACCGTGCCGCCCGCTTTAATATTAAATATAAAAAAGAACGTATTTTAACATTATTCACTCAGATTGAGCTTCAGATCTTTTTTCTTCTGCAGGCGAGATTCAGACGCCAGGACACACACTGCTGCAATTAACCCTGGCTGCTGCCCAAGACACACACACACACACACACACACACACAGATACACACTGTGTCTGTCTGTCTGTCCGTCACCTCCATACTCCAATAGAGAGATAAGAGTCTGTAAACCTCATTAATATAACACAAGAGGAGGGTGGAGAGATGAGAGAGGAGGGTGGAGAGAGGAGGGTGGAGAGAGGAAGATAAAGAGTTGAAAGAGGAGGATGAAGAATTGAGAGAGGAAGATGAAAAGTTGAGAGAGTAAGATGAAGAGTTTAGATGAGAGAGGAAGATGAAGAGTTGAGAGAGGAAGGTGGAGAGATGAGAGAGTGAGATGAAGAGTTTAGTTGATGAAGAGTCGAGAGAGGAAGATGAAGAGTTCAGTTGAGAGAGGAAGGTGGAGAGTTGAGTTGAGAGAGGAGGGTGGAGAGATGAGTTGAGAGAGGAAGATGAAGAGTTGAGTTGAGAGAGGAGGGTGGAGAGATGAGTTGAGAGAGGAACAGCCTCCTGAAGCAACATGGGGTACGAGATGCCTTTAAAGTACATTTGCAGAACCCCTAACACTGAGCGCTGAGTTACGGGTTCTCTGGTTCTAACGACGTTTCTCTAAATCCTCTCATTAATCTGCAAATTAAAGAGAACCCTGAGAGCAGAACCCGTTCTCCTCTCCATATTTCTTTCTTTATTTATTTATTTATCTATTTAATTTCTTTCTTTCTTTCTTTCTTTCTTTCTTTCTTTCTTTATTTATTTATTTATTTGAGCCTGTGGTGAGGTAGGACCTTTAGATCTAAATATAGCTGAAGCATCTTGCCCTTTTCCGGGGCGCAGCAGGACCGCACTGCTCAACCAATCAGCAACACGCCCCCCCCAACCCCCAGCCCTCCCGCCCCACCACCTAAAAGAAACGAGAAATAGAGATCTCACTCGGCCGCCCAAAAGAGAGAGAGAGAGAGAGAGAGAGAGAGAGGGGGAGGCAGAGCAGCAGGAGGAGGAGGGCTCTTGTGAGTCTTTGGTGTCTACTCCAGCCATCTTGGGGGGGGACAAGAAACCGGAGAAGTTTTCCGAGGCGTGCCATTAAGACGAGATTTTAACGATTTTAGACAGAACAAAGTCGTTAACACGCAAATCTGAAACCGGGAACAAAAAATAATTAATTAATAAACCTCCATCCATCCATTATCTTCGTCCATTATCTTCCTCTTTAACCTCTATTAGGGTCGCGGGGGGGTGTGCCCATCCAGGAGAGAAAGTTTCGGGTGCTGGGCAGATACACCCAGGACAGGACACCAATCTATCACTGAACCCACACTCACTCTCACACACACACTCTATATGGGGCAATTTGGAGAATTCAATTGACCTTGAATCCATGTTTTTGAACCGGAAGAAACCCACGCAGAAACAGGGAGAACATGCAAACTCCTCCCAGATTAGGATTCGAATCTGGAATCCCCAGCACTGAGAGGAGAACATGCTAAACACTAAACCACCATGCTATCTTTTAATATAAAATAAAATAAAAAATAAACAGATAAATAAAGGGTGGCACGGTGGCTTAGTGTTTGGCATATTCTCCTCTAAGCACTGGGGATTCCCGGTTCGAATCCCACTCTGGTTGGAGTTTGCATGTTCTCCCCGTGTCCGCGTGGGTTACCTCTGGTTTCCTCCCGCAGTCCAAAAACATGGATCAAGGTCAATTGAATTCTCTAAATTGCCCCATATAGAGAGTGTTTGTGTGTGTGTGTGTGTGAGAGTGAGTGTGTGTCCAGTGATAGATTGGTGTCCTGTCCTGAGTGTATCTGCCCAACGCCCGAAACGTTCTCCCCTGGATGGGCATGGGCATGGGCATGGGGAACCCCCCCCCCACCCCAGTAGAGAATAAAGCTGAAGATAATGGATGGATGGATTATAAATAAATGAAATAAGGGCTGAAATATGATCCTGCGTCTCGCGTCTGTCAGAATGCGTCAGGATGGACTCGGGGGTGTGGTGGGGGGGACAGTGGATTTCTGGATGACACCCAGCAAATGCTCGCTAATGTCCTCGCATCTTTCAAGCCTGATTGAATATGATCACAGCGCGAGCGGCTTATTGTCATGCATGACTCTGCGGCAGGCTGTCGGCCGCGAGACGAGTGGAGCATCGAAGGCAATCTATTTCGCTCGCATCGGCTCTCCTGAATGCATAGCAGGTGACCGAGTGCCATCCACCTGCCTCCACGCATCATCCAACCGCGGCCTGTCCGTGGTTGCACACCGACAACCAGGGTGGCACTGATGACCTGTCAGCTGCCAGGTGTGGAAGACTGTATGGACACATTATCAGGACACATCCCATAATCCAGTCATCCATTATATTCTGCCTTATCCTCTACTAGGGTGGGGGGGGGTGGTTCCCCATATCCATCCAGGGAGAACGTTTCGGGCGCTGGGCAGATACACCCAGGACAGGACGCCAATCTATTGCTGGGCACACTCAAAAACTTTATATGGTGCAAGTTAGAGCATTTAATTCACCTTGATGGACTGTGGGAGGAATCCGGAGAACCCTGAGGAACCCAATGCGGACATGGGGAGAACATGCAAACTCCACCCAGATTGGAATTCAAACCTGGATCCCCAGTGCTGAAAGGAGAACATGATATACACTACGCCCACATCCCATAATTCATTCATTCATCCATCCATTATCTTCCACTTTATCCTGTATGTGGGTCATGGGGGGTCCCTATGCCCATCCAGGGGAGAACGTTGCGGGTGCTGGGCAGATACACCCAGGACAGGACGCCAATCTATCACTGAACACACACTCACTCACACAGACACACTCTATATGGGGCAATTTAGAGCCTCCAATTAACCTTGAATCCATGTTTTTGGACTGTGGGAGTAAACCGGAGAACCCGGAGGAAACCCATGTGGACATGGGGAGAACATGCAAACTTCCTTGCACTGAGCGGAGAACATGCTAAACCCTACACCACTGTGCTGCCCATAGATATAGCAATCAAATTAAATTATTGGACAATCGTTTGCATTTGACTTCGTAAAACGTGCTGATTCAGCGTGGTGGTGCCCTTGTGCACAATGCCAGACATCACGTTCTCATCGCACAATGACACACCCCAGGCTCACTGAAGAACGTTACAATAGAACCGTAAGATCTGCAAAGAGGAAACTAGCTGAAAATTGGATGCCAAGAAAGCTCCCAGGTGCCAATACTTTCTCCCGATAGTGTTCAGAGACTGCAGACTGCGTAGTATCGGAAAAAATGGCATATTTTTTTCCTGTAAAGCTTATAATTGACGGTAGAGCACGGCGTGTCACCTCTGAGGAAGCTCTCCGCAGCAGATGCTTCCATAAAGCAGCCAATGGTGTCAGCCGCTGACGATGAGTCACTAACCTGGAGCTACGACGCACAATGCAAACTTTCGTCCGAAGTGGGAATAGATCGTTGCTCGTCGCGCTCCCCCCCCGAGCAGTCATCTATTCAACAAATCGTCTGTGTTTTTAACACGTTCCTTATCTCTGGATGTCTTCAGCATTGGCTTCGTTCATTGGTTGAAGCGAGGGTTCTGCATTGGCTTCGTTCTGCTCTGAGAGTTCTCCTCTCAGCAGATGGCGATGTGAATAAATTCAGTCACGTTGTCTGGAGAGCAGGACTGAAAACCTCCGTCCCAGATTCGTCAGCGCGGCGACGGAGCTCCGTCAAGGAAACAAATAAAGTTTGGAAATAATGATGCGGTGCTCATGGGAACTCAGCAAGCACAGAGCTGAACAGAAGAGCCTGACCCAATGGACCCAATGTGAAGAGCGAGACCCAATGTAAAGAGTGAGACCCAATGGACCCAATGTGAAGAGCGAGACCTAATACATTTACATTACATTTTGGTCATTTATTGGACGCTTTTTATCCAAAGCGACTTACAAGGTGAGCACAGGGTTAATCACAGCGCCCCCTGGAGCAATGAGGGTTAAGGGCCTTGCTCAAGGACCCACATGGGTAACTTCAGTGGACCTGGGATTTGAACCCCCAACCTTCAGAGAGCCCAAGGCCCGAACCACTAAGCTACCGTGATCTACAGTATAGCTCAGTAGACCCAATGTTACCAAATGGACCCAATGGACCCACTGTGAAGAGCGAGACCCAATGGACCCAAAACGATGCCAGATACAGATGAGGACCACATCGGGATTTGGTCGCATTGCCTCCCCCCTGCATGGGAACCAAAGGTAGTGCTAATACTGAAAACTAGCATCTTGTCCACATCTGGTGAAGCTACGGCAGGTCCACCTACATAGGATCCTGTGTTGGAGTTCATTTGGACCATGTGAGGTCCACATCCCGCCAAACTGGAGCGGTCCAATCCAAAAAGTCATCAAGTGACCTATGTGCCTACAGTGTTTACACACATAGGGTGTGGTAGCTCAGTGGTTCGAGCATTGGGCTATCAATCTGAACATTGGGGGTTCAAATCCACAGAAGTTACCAATGTGGGTCCTTGAGCAAGACCCTTAAACCTCATTGCTCCAGGGATGTTGTGATTAACCCTGTGCTCAACCCTCGCTTCAGATAAAAGCATCTGCTAAATACGTAGTACTTGATGGGACCGGAAACCAAGGCTGGTTCCGTAACCCCAAGCCTACTACTGCCCATAATGCAAGTAAGCTAGCAAAATGTGAATATGTGCTGGGGTAGGCCCTAGCACATGTCTGTTAGATCAACTGGTCCACAATGCCTCCCTGTCATCTGAAACAATATCATTAATGTTTACGAATCTGACCTTTTTATTTCGTGTTTATTCAACTATTATCTTTCGCTTAAGCATAAACCGGAGACCATGGATGAAAACCACACGGACACGGGGAGAACATGCAAACTCCACACAGATTCAAACCTGGATCCCCAGCACTGAGAGGTGAACAGGTTAACCAACTAAACCACAGAGCCATGCCCTTCATTTAATTCATTAAATTGATTTATTATTATTTGAGGCTATACGATGAATCCTGGGAACCAATCAGATGCCTTATTTCATTAATCATATCCGCTAATCAGGCTCAAGATAAACATTCCGGCAGGAGGAGTGAACCTTCCTGCAGCTCCGTGTCGTCTGAAGCCGCCGCTCTATGACACGCTCGTCACAGGGAACCGCCGCCATGTATTAATAGAACAGAGCGAAGCGGGGGTGTGTCGCCTGCAAATAAAGCGTATTTGCTGCATCCTGCGCCCATTCAGACCCGCAACCTGCTGCACACCGCCGTCTTCACTTCATTACATCGAACTCTCAGAATCACCCACAACGACTCCCGCGTTCTGCCGTTGGACAGGCCCGCCTGACCCGCACCACCACGGAAGCCTCCACTTAAAATCCACATCACGCCTGGAGACCAAATCCGAATTATTTTTAAATAGCGTTCACCTTCTGTCCTCTGAGCTGGAGGATGAGGAAGAGGATTATGATGAGGTGTTCTCCTCATCATGCTCAAAGCTACACGAGAAGTCGCCGTCCGAAGGAAGTTTCTGCTCTAAATGCATGAGTCTAAAGTCAGAGCCTAGAGTCAGATTCCACAGAGTGAGAGTCTGGAGTAAGAGTCTAGAGTCAGAGTCTAGAGTTAGAGCCTAGAGTAAAAGTCAGAGCCTAGAGTCAGAGTCTAGAGTAAGAGTCAGAGCCTAGAGTCAGATTCCACAGAGTAAGAGTCAGTTGGGGAGATTGTGGAGCCATCAATTTGGAAGGTCAGGTTGTGATGGATTGAGGGTTTAGCAGGGATAATGAGAAGCTCTGTTTTTTCTAAGTTTAATTTGAGATGACGGGCCTTCATCCAGACAGATATGTCGGAGAGGCATGCAGATACTCGATTTGAGATGGTGGTGATGACACCACCATCTCAAATCCCTGAGATGGATTATCCCTGCTAAACCCTCAATCCATCACAACCTGACCTTCCAAATTGATGGCTCCACAATCTCCCCAACTGACTCGGTCCGGAACCTTGGGTTCACTATAGACTCCCACCTTAAACTCTCTGATCATGTGATCAAAACCGCCCGTTCTTGTAGATTCCTTCTTTATAACATAAGGAAGATCAGACCCTTTCTGACTGAACATGCTACCCAACTGCTTGTTCAAGCCCTAGTCTTATCCCGGCTTGATTATTGTAATGCACTTCTTGCCGGTATCCCAAATTCCACCATCAGACCTCTTCAATTAATTCAAAACTCTGCAGCCCGACTCGTGTTTAACCAGCCCAAGCGAACTCACGTCACTCCATTACTCACTTCCCTCCATTGGCTTCCTGTAGCTGCTCGCATTCAGTACAAGTCGCTGACTCTGGCATACAGAACCATTTCTGGATCTTCCCCCTCTTACCTTCACTCTATCTTTTCAAAATACACTCCGACTCGTTCACTTCGCTCCAGTGACGATTGTCGCCTGGCGATTCCACCTCACCGAGGAGCTAATTCTCATTCTGTGGCGTTCACCACTGCAAAATGGTGGAACGATCTTCCCAACTCTGTCCGTAAGGCAGAATCTTTAAACAGTTTTAAGAAACTACTTAAGACGCATCTATTTACCAAATACCTGTTATAAAAAAAAATAAAATAAAATAAAAAAAAAAGGGGGGGGGGGGCGCAGCTTCGAATAACAATCAGGTTGATGAACTTACAGTATAGTTGGTTTTCTCCATGGCTTCTGACTTGTGGTGTTCTCATTTGTAAGTCGCTTTGGATAAAAGCGTCTGCTAAATGACTAAATGTAAATGTAAATGAGTAAGAGTCTAGAGTAATAGTCTGGAGTAAGAGTCTAGAGTCAGAGTCTAGAGTTAGAGCCTAGAGTAAAAGTCAAAGCCTAGAGTCAGAGTCTAGAGTAAGAGTCAGAGCCTAGAGTCAGATTCCACAGAGTAAGAGTCTAGAGTAATAGTCTAGAGTAAGAGCCTAGAGTCAGAGTCTAGAGTCAGTGCCTAGAGTCAGATTCCACAGAGTAAGAGTCTAGAGTCAGAGTCTAGAGTAAGAGCCTACAGTCAGAGTCTAGAGTCAGAGTCTAGAGTAAAAGTCAGAGCCTAGAGTCAGAGTCTAGAGTAAGAGTCAGAGCCTAGAGTCTGATTCCACAGAGTCAGAGTCTAGAGTCAGAGTCTAGAGTAAGAGCCTAGAGTCAGATTCCACAGAGTAAGAGTCTAGAGGCAGAGCCTAGAGTCAAAGTCTGGAGTCAGAATCTATAGTCAGATTCCTCAAAGTCAAAGCCTAGGATTAGAGCCTAGAGTGCCAGATGCCAGAGTCAGATTCAGAGTTCTGAGGTATTAGAGCATTGCTTTATTATCAAAACTAATAATCCACTCTGACCTCACGCCACCACGGAGGCCGCCACTTAAAATCCACATCACGCCACGAGACCGCCTGCATCCAAACCAAATCCCATTTATTCTTAAATACTGTCCACCTTCTGGCCTCCGAGCTGGAGGATGAGGACGAGGATGAGGATGAGTTGGTGTTCCGCTCAAGGCTACACGAGAAGTCGCCGTCCGAAGGAAGTTTCCTCTCGAGTTCTATTCTCTAAACGCACGTCAAGACAGAAAATAAGGGCGGCGGACGATTCTGGTCGATGTCTCCGGCGCCAAAACAGCGATAGACGCGGTGTTAGAACACAAGAACGTCCGTCATGTTCTGTGGTGACACTTCTGTCCGTTATCTCTGACAATGATACTGAAGTGGAGACAAAATCAGTCTGCGCTATGAATAGACGCAAGCCCTCGCTCAACCACCCACAGAACGCCAGCCTGCAGCCGTCGATAAGGACTCTCTCTCTCTCTCTCTCTCTCTATGTGTCTGCCCTTGGACCAGCCACCCTCTGCCCCCTCCCTCCCCTCCATTCAGGACAGGAAGCAAGTGAACGCTCCATCCATCCTCCCGCTGCATCCTGGGTCCGCGGGGAGCTCTGCCGCCGCCGCCGCCTCTCCTGTTGGTAACTTGACATCCCGCTGGCTTTCGAACCCGGAGCGACGTGTGTTGACAGGGCGACGGCTGCTTGTTGATGAAGAAGGTAAAGGTCATTATTCAGATGCTGGGGTGTTGTCTCAGAACCCTCTCCGGTACACAGAGTATTAGCATCTCTCAGAACCCCCGCTGGATAATGCGCTCAGTGGGGGTTCCGTCAGAGCACGGCGTCACGCCACGATTATTAAAGTCGCCCGGGTGTGACACTGATGGTTGCAGATTGGAAAATAACAAATGTCTACCGGGCGGCGGCTACAAACCGGTAGAACACCGGTAGGACACACCAGCGGAACACACAGGCGGAGTACGGCACCGGGATACAGTGGCGGAACACACCGGGTGCATTTAGTGAAAAAAGTGTGGAGTCAAATGCAAGTGGAAGCGAGCGCTCTGTTCTTCAGAGAGTCATAACCGGTTCCGTCTGGAGAAGCATCATGGACACGGCAGCTACGCCTCGACATGGGTTCTGACCTTCATGAATATTTTTGTAGTACTGCAGAGTCCAGAGTCAGAGTTCTGCAGAGTCCAGAGTCAGAATCAAGACTCAGAGTTCTCCAGAGTCCGAGTCCAGGGTCAGAATTAAGAGTCAGTGTTCTGCAGAGTGTAGAACCGGAGTCTAGAGTCAGAGTTAGAGTTCTGCAGAATCCAGAGTCAAGAGTCAGAATCAAGAGTTCTCCAGAGTCCGAGTCCAGGGTCAGAATTAAGAGTCAGTGTTCTGCAGAGTCTAGAACCAGAGTCTTGAGTCAGGGTTAGAGTTCTGCAGAATCCAGAGTCAGAATAAAGAGTCCGAGTTCTCCGGAGTCCGAGTCCAGAGTCAGAATTATAAGTCAGTGTTCTGCAGAGTCTAGAACCAGAGTCTAGAGTCAGAGTCAGAGCCAAGTCAGAGTCTGCAGAGTCCAGATTTCCACAGAGTTCCACAGAGTCTAGAACCAGAGCGCAGAGTCAGAATTCTGCAGAATCCAGATTCAGGGTCAAGAGTCTTTAGAGTTCTTCAAAATCTAAAGTCAGATTCCAGAGTCAGAGTTCCACAGAGTCAGAGTCTAGAGTCAGAGTCAAGAGTTCTACTGAATTCAGATTCAGAGTTCTGAGTTATTAGTGCATTGCTCTATTATCAAAACTAATTCCCCCCCATATATATATAAATAAGCCACAGTGCCGTTGCATTGTTATTTATGTTTGTGTTTATTGGTGCCTTTGATACAGGGATCCATCGTCTACGTAGACGATTTAAATGGCTGAATAATTACAACAGGGTTCCTTTAAAATGAAACACAGTGCTTAATTCGAGAACGTGGGTGTAGGAACGTTCTGACATGCCGGCTCTCCACCAGAGTTCCCGTCTCATCAGACCTGTCGGGATTGGCAGGCTCTTTGTACGCATGGTTTCTTTTCAAGAAGCCCAGCTGGAGCTGAACGCAACGGTGACATTAAAGGAACCATCGAAGCACGAGTGCTAAAAGATCATGGGAAGTGTAGTGTCGTCCTCATGCAGGGGTGAGCTACTTTAAAAACACATTTATTAATTTTGTGTTTAATTAATTCTGTAATTAAAGCTGTAGATCTGAGGGGTGGTGGTGTTCCACCTCTTCACCCCATTCATCATTAGTAGAGGGGTGTGGTGCTGAAATGATGCTGTTCCGGGGAGCCCTCTCAACTAAATACCCTGCAGGATCTGCCCCTTTGAGTTCTGCTGCTCTAGTCAGTGATGCCAGAGTCACATGATGCACTGTGTCAATCAAACTCTGTTTATTACTTAATTAATGATCTTAATTCACTTGCTTTTTAGGTGTTGCCTCATTTCCTGGAGGTGTGGTCAGCTCTTCATCATGGTTCTGCTGAAGCACTGCGGCTACGCCGATTAATGGATAAAACCTGGATTTCTATTGGACCGGCGGTCCTGCAGGACGCCCTCAATGGACTTATATAGTTTTAATTGTTAAATCCGGGTCACATGATCACCACACAATCTGTACATGGCTGTCCTAAACTGTTGATGCTTAAGGAGGATGAGTCCCCCACTGAGCCTCGGTCCTCACAAGGTTTCTTCCTTAAAATATCAACATAACAGGGAGTTTTGTCTTGCCGCTGTCTCTTGGTCTTGCTCTTTGGAGGTTTAAAGGTTTATAACTCTGTAAAGCTGCTTTGTGACGATGTACGAATGTAAAAAAAATAAATTATTGAAACTAAACTACTCTCTGCAGAACTAAAGAAATTGTTAAAGAAATCGTATGAAAGGAAGAACCTGAGGAACCCGGTTTGGGTATCTGAAGGGGAGGGGTTTACAGTAATGTGATATAAAGTCATACATATTAATGAGGAATCCGATCGATGCGTGGAGCATGCTAACGGACGGAGAGCCTAATCACTGAAGCAATAATGAGCGGATCTCGGGGTGACTTTGCCTTTTTTTCCCTCCTTTAAGCGTACGACGGAACCCAGGAGAGTCCGGGGCATGTGCACAGACTCATGGGTAAACCCCGGGAACATGGCGAGGTCACGCCCGGATGAAGGTGAGAATCCAGACATGTGGATGAGAAAAGCAGCCGGAGGCTTTTATAACTCCTGCCATTATCCTCCTCTTCACACCACATGCTTTCACACCCTTGTCCCCCTCCTGGTCGCTCGCCCACATGGCCGTCATTAATGCCCAGGGTCGGGCGATGTGTGGTATGAAAGCCCCGGCCGGAGGTCGCTGTGGGAGGCCGCCGGGGGTACAGGGTTAAAACCAGGAGGGCTGTCAGGGACCCTGCCAACACCCCTCCCCCCTGAGATGGCCTCAAGCTCAGACAGAGCTCTTTGGCTCTCTGCACCCTTCGCGGTCTATCCCGAACCTGAATCTGAACCAAGCAAACATATACTGCTGCTTTGAATCCATCTGGGTTTCTGATCATCCAGAGAACCCAGGATCCAGAGCAGAACCCATACTGTGTAGTTGGATGCCAATAGAACAACTTTTTTATAAAATTTACCACTGGTGGACATGTTCTCCTCTCAGAACTGGGGGGGGTGGAATTCAGATTATTGCTTTGTATCACGATCTGGGTGGAGTTCCCATATTCTCCCCATGTCTGAATGGGCTTCCTCCGGGTTTTCCGGTTTCCTCCCACAGTCCAAAAGCATGGATTCAAGGTCAATTGAATTCTCCAAATTGCCTGATATAGAATGTGTGAGTGTGTGTGCAGTGATTGGCGTCCTATCCTGGGTGTATCTGCCCAGCACCTGAACCGTTCTCCCCTGGATGGCCATGGGGAACCCCCCGCAACCTTAGTAGAGGATAAAGCGGAAGATAATGGATGGATGGATAGTCATAGGTTTGGGGTTAAGGAACCAGCCTTGTGACCTGAAGGTCCGCAGTTTGATTCTTGGTCCCAACAAGTGCCCTTGGGCTAGGCATCTAACCCTAATTGCTTCCCGGGTGTCATTCTCCTCTGACTCTGATTAATAATGTAATCTGGAATGTTTCTTGTAGCTCTGACCTGTTTACTTGGGGGTTCCTAAGGTTTGAACCACATTTCAGAAGGTTTTAGAACGTTTCAGAAGGCCTCCAGTGGCAGATCGGAACCCTCAGGGCTGAGCTCAGTGGAAGTCATGGCCTGTGTTCCGTCCCCAGCCTTCAAATGACACCTTTCTGACTTGGGAAGGAAAATAAGCGGGTTCTGTGTTGATGGGTGACGGCGTTCCGAGGCGAGGCCACGTTCTGAGCGCCCCGTCTTTAACAGAACGGAATTTCACCGATGGAACGCCGAGTCTTCTGACAGTTTAACAGTGTTTACTCAGGCAGTGTCAGCGAGGCAACGGCGATACGTAAAAATAAATCGTTTCGGAGGAAACTCGGCGGCTTTGAAAATGATTCCTCGAGAAATTTGACTCTAAAAATAGAGAGGCAGCTTTAGAACAGAGCTTTAGAATGGAGCTCCTGTTAAATACGGCACGGATACGCTTGCCTGAACAGGGTGAACCGTGGTGCGAATCGGTTATGCCAACAGAGTAACAAATCAACCAACGTGGAATAATGTGTATTACACAACATGTAGTTCAGCTCATTAAATCTGTTTGGCTGAGCCGTTTGTCGACATCATTAACGATAACACACCCCAGTGAGATCTTCACATTGATATATACAATACATTATTTTAATAAATCATAAAATACAGATTTATATAATCAGAGATCAGCACTAAACCTGTTACACTGTTTATAAACTGCATTCTGTAATTTGCCCACTAGAGGGCAGTATGATCATTACAGAAATTGGAATCCTGTTACTCAGCGATCAGATTATCTCACTGAAGATCAGATTATTAACAATTTTGCTTTTAATAAACACATTTCTGAATTAAACCTTGTTTTTTATTATAGTGTGATTGTAAGTGTTTTATTAAAGCAATCAGACACTCGAGGTTGTGTATTATTGTGATTGAATCCCGTAAAGAGGTGGAGCTGTATTCCACTACACGCTGGGACTAATAACATCTTTTTATGGGATTTATTAGCAATAATGCCATGCCCTCTTGTACCGTATCGCTTTATTTATTCCTTTAGTAGGTGAACTGTCCCGCCCCCATACTTTGGTCCTCAGTGTGTCATAAAAACGTAAAAACTGTATTAAATGTGGAAAACCCCACTTTAGCATCCGGCTCGGCCATTGCCAAGCCAACTTCATCCTGATACACGCTGAAGAGCGAAACAACCCTTTATCCATCGGCGAGATAAACAGAACATCCACAAGGAGGAGCCCTATCGGAACGTCATTACCTTCTGTTCGCACAGAACCCGTAGAACTTTAATCTATGGGCTGGGACTTGAGAGGAATAAAAGTATGGTTTATAAAACAGTCTCCTCTCCTCCCCCACTGCCCCTGACCAAGATGGCCGTCTTCACGCATTGCTTTTCTGAACAGCAGAGCTCGGTGCAGTACCTAACCAACATGGCTGCCTTCCTGATGCACCTCACCTAAGTATAAATGCTATACGCTTAACTGGAACATTTACAAAATCTTACAGCCCTTACTGACCCTGACCAACATGGCCATCTTCATACATACATTGCCTCTATTGACATCAAAATCCAGTGTGGCTCGGCAGTCATGGTGGTGTAGTGATTAACATGTTCTCCTCTTAGTGCTGGGGATCTAGGTTCGAATCCCGATCTGAGTTTCCATGTTCTCTGCATTTCCATGTTCTCCGCTTTCCTTCCACGTTCCAAATTCTTGAATTCTAGGTGAATTGGCGGCTATAAATTGCCCCTATATGCTTATATGCTATGCCTGTGCACCTGTAGTATGTTTTCCTCTCAGTGCTGGGAATCCCGGTTCGAATCCCAATCTGGGTGGAGTTTGCATGTTCTCCCTGTGTCCCTGTGGGACAGTCCAAAAACATGGTCCCCGCGCGACCCTATTAGAGGATGAAGCGGAAGATAATGGATGGAATTTAATTTTGGACTAATGAAAAAAATAATAAATTATTTAATTGATATTAACATTGTTTTAAGATTTAATCTTCACATGGTAATTAATGGTTTGGTCGTTGTAGCTCAGATGACCTCAATGTTCTCATCAGAGTTCTCATGCCTTCCTGCCTGTTGACCTCTCCTTCATCCAGGGTGCAAACGGCACCTCCTTGTGGTCAATAATGTGTAAAATGCAATTTCCCGGTGTGTTTTTAAGGCTTTGTTTTGCGGTAATGTTGCTTTTTTTAATGACATCACCTTTACAGGATCATCTGCCCCGAGCTCACGAGTTTAAATAAATAAGATTGGGTGCTGGCGTGTTATTAACCAATCAGAGCTCAGGATGTGACAGCTGGCATACACACGTCCTTCCAGCCGGTCGTAAGTTATTGCGGTAGGATAATGCAATCTGTTCTCAGGGATGTAGTTACACTGATGCTCCGGCTGCCTCCTCCTCATCTCACACAAACACATCCATCACGGACGTGTCGGCGGCGTCAACGTTACCCAGGTGCCCCACCAACAGGACACCGACACGCCATCTGCCACAGCTGGCTACCACTGCCGGCTGATTTAGTCTAATGTACCGTATGTCCTGTTTCACCTCAGTGAGGAGGAATGCCGTGTCATGCGGGGTTTAACGATCCACACCATCGTCTCGCATTCAGAACCTATACGTTTAAATAAGCGCCGTTTAAAACGAAATACAATTTAATTTAAATACGTTAATGGCTCATATCGCAATGTCTGCCATTAACGGTCATTACAATAAACGCTCAGACTCCCAGCAACCCACTGTATACACTAATACACACCCACACTACACCTCCCCGCCACACAGTTCTAGATTCTTACGCAGAACCGATTTATAATTTATATATTTTATTTAAATTAATGTATTTATTTACTTACTTCTTACTTTGTATTATTGTATATATTGTCAGTTTTGTTTATTCTTTTGGTTTTTGGTTGTTTGCCGGGGTTATTCGGGCCTATCCCAGCATTTATAAACAACCAACAGCTTACTACCTCAGTGTAACACAAGGCGAATTTTGCTCAACTTTACAACAGCATTTGCATAAAGTACATTTATATTTACATTTTGGTTAATTAACTGACACTTTTATTGAAGACGACTTACAAAGCGAGCACAGGGTTGGCCACAGCGCCCCCTGGAGCCACACAGGTTAAGGGTCTTGCTCTAGAACCCACATTGGTAACACCAATGGACCTGAGATTTGAATCCACAACCTTCAGATTGATAACCCAACACCCTGACCACTGGACCACCATGCCCTGCATTCATTACTAATTATATGTAAATAATAACTTTATATTTTATATATATTCAACGTAATTTCATATGGAGGTAGAGATATATAGATATCCTCTATTGTTCTCCAGCTCAAGGTTCTTAGTAATACGCCTTTGCATATATTTCAGGAAAGGCTCCTTGGTTCTCCAAGATCTCCAAGGTTCGTTTGTGTAAATCCATGTTTAATTCATTAAGAAGTTTGTGTGTGTGTGCTTTGATGAGTTCAGACTATGATGCTGAATAACGGGGAATCGGTATTGTGATCTATGTTCTAGATTCCAAAGGTGTTGGATGGGCGTGAGGTCAGGGTTCTCCCAAACAGTACTAGCCCACCGTGCTCCAGTGGAACCTGCTGGGCCTTTTTCTAAACACCCCTCAAACCGTTGGCTTAGAGATCCGAATGAGCCAATAACCAATGAACACCTGAGTTTATTGACTGTGGGCATGCCTCTGTACTCAATTCAGCCACTCAGAGTCACCTGGAGCAGGTTTCAAGGTTGTAATTGGACCCAAACCCTCAATGGATCCAGATGCCAGGTTTGGGACGGAGTTTGAGCCACGCCTTTTTTGTAAAGATGAGAACGTGAACCTACGCCTGTCCCGAATCTCACCTCCGTAACGATGCGTTCAATCCCCCAAAATGAGCCATTCTGACCTTATTTCAGAACGCGCACCATACCCCGCGCTAAATTATAGATCTGAAGAGAGTCATCACATTCATAATTCAGAGGAGATGGGGAACCACGTCTTTGACTCCAAAGCCCTCATCAGAACCGGAGAACGTCAGCACGCCAGCGGAGAAGTGAACGGGCGGCTTTTGTACTGTCAGACAAACGTACGTCAGCATCGCTCGGAACATTCCTCCCTCCGTCACACGTGTACAGGGTGAGCGAGCGAGAGAGAGAGAGAGAGAGAGAGAGAGAGAATCATCCAGATTGAGGTGGTGGGGTTTGGCATCGGTGAGGAATACAAGTGTGAATTAGAGATCGCACTCAACTCGAGAACAGCCTCCTCGAACACCCATCCACAGATCTAGAACCCAACGTTCTAAGCCGTTAATAAATCATCCAAAGGCCCAGCACCCACTGATCCTGCCCCACCTGACTCCCTGTGCCACACATGCAAATCAAACCCAGGGTATCGGCACACCTATTGGCCCTTCAGGATACAGGTAAAGCCGGGTGTAAAGGTGCACGACACAAAAATCACGCCGACGACCCAAACGAGATGAAACCGAGCGCGGGTTCGTTAAATCCTGATAAAGGAACCGGTTCCCCGCTCAGATTTACGCTCTGTATTAAAGCCCCATCATAAAGCAGCAGACTAGTGAAGTCCATGGCTCATCCTCTGTAGTGTCCCTTAGCGAGTCTCAACCGTGGGGGTGGGGGGTGTCGGTGTTGGTTACGTGACGCATACAGACAGGCCGAGTGGGCCAGTGGTGGTCACTCCCACGGCCCCCACGGCCCACAAGTCGAAGCTCGGGATTCAGTAGCCGGCTTCATTTATTATTCAATTATTGTAAATATTTCAGGAAAGACAGGATGTTGCACGCCCTCGTGAATATTTAATACTCCTCTTTTTTTTCAGAGGGGAACACTTGTCCGGCGTGAGAAAGGAGACGCCGGAACTGCGGGAACTCGCACCCGGACCGGAGGAGAGTGTCCTTCGGCCGGATGTGAGACGCCTTCACTCTGGGCGCTCTCCGGATTCGTTTTCCCATCAGTGAGAGTGCCGACACGCCTCGGCCAAACCCTCCCTTTCTCGCATCCCGTCTCTTTAACTCTCGCTCACACTCGCACACACCCATGATGTGCGGGGAGAACGCCAGAGCCGTTTATTTGATTGGATACAGAGCCTGAGAAATAAATAATAATAATAATAATAATAATAATAATAATAATAATAATAAAATAATAATAATAATGACCTCATCCTTAAAATGCTCAAGGAGTGAGAGTGGTGCGAGTGCCGTACCACTCCATATGGCGGAGATAATTCATGTATCCAGATGCCTCCACACCCCCGAGGCACATCAGACCATCTCCGGATTGTACAATTGTCCCGATTGTGGATTTATTAGTTTGAAAATGTTTAAAAATCAGGCTTCTCGCCTCGAAACCGCGAGAGCGACAGCGCACCTCGCACATCAGTGAGGACCGCGACGAGTCCAGCAGCATCCCTTTAAAAAAAAACAAAAAAAACAACTTTGCTTATGCAATCACAATAGCTCGCCTCATTTCCACTCCCTGTCCGTCGCCCCTGCAGGCGCTCAGCTCCGTGGGGTCACACACAAGCAAGCCGGGCTCGTCCTCCACCTACCTTCAGAAGGACAGTAATCCAGAACCCCAACCGGGGGGGGTGGGGTGGGGGGGTGCAACCAAAAAAGAAATAGGTCCTCCAAATGAGAGAGGGACGTCGGCAACCTGAGAGAACCGGAGCTGGTCGGACTTTTGCCTCCTTGGTCTCCTTGGCCGGTCTCCCTGCGGATCCCCCGGTGGACTGTCCCCTCACCTCTCTGAAACGGGCTGGTCCTCAGCGGACGTCTGGTCTTCTAGTATTCCACAGAATGGATCCGGAGCACGTCGGAATGTTCGGTGAGGAGGGCGAGACGGAGGACGGCGGAAGAGGGTGGGATGCTCCTCACTGCTCCACCGAGGCAGCGCTGGCATTCCTGCCCCGAGGCATCCTGAGGTACCATGTTCCCTGCTCCCGCATCCTGGAGAACTTTAGGACTCGCGGACGGGTCCGATATCCGCAGCACGGCGAGCTGGTCTGCTGGTGAAATAATCCCCGGGGTCCTGACGGCGTGTCCGGAGTCTTCGGAATGCCTGACGTCTCCGGAACGTTCTCCTCTCGGCTCGTAGACGCCGCGAGCCGGCAGCTATCGGAGTGAACGGATCTCTCCGGGTCCCTCCGTCTCCCTCCCTCGCTCGCTCTCTCTCTTGCTCTCTCTCATGCGTGCACACACATTCACATCCCCTCCCGCCTCACTTGCTATTCTCTCTCGCACTCTCTCTCTAATAATAATTTATTAATTCACCATGCATACAAACACACACACATGCACATAAATACACACACACACAACACACACACACACACACATGCATACACAAACAAACAAACACATGCGTGCAAACACAACCACACGCGCACACAAACACATACACTACCACACACAGCACTGTAATTCACACACACACACACACACACACACACACACACACTACCTACTGTATTGATATTTTACAACCCCCCCTCCCCAGAACATGTCCACGGCCCTCTATTGGTTCCTGACCCTGACCGTGTGAGAACCCCTGCACTAACAGAACGTGAGATGACAGATCTGAAGGCTTCACGGCAGGTTCCTTCACCAGTTTCAGAATAAGCCATGGAATCTGTGCAGCTGTGAGGTAGAACCTCCTTTGTGCTCCAGCATGGTCCGAGTTCAACGTCTCTGAGACGAACAGAAGCACCGCTCAGATGGAACCAGTGAGCTGCAATGAGGAACCAACCTGAAAAAGCATGTTCTAAAAGCTGCTGTATGTTGAACGTGTAGGAGTCTGCCTGCAGTATTTCAGACAGGAGACCTGACCGCACTGCCGGCGTTCCTCGGGGTCCCAAAGCTTCCAAACCTACATCAGCCGCTTTTACCTCGAAGCGCGTGTAATGACTTGTCTCCAGCCCATTGATCAACAAAGGAGCTTGTGAAGAGTCATGTCTAAGCATAGCTAATTAGCCTAATATAGCTTCGTTAGGCCTAATTAAAGCTCAATTGCTGAGTTCAAACTCCCGTTAAGTCAAAAGGCAGCACAGCGAGCGGTGCAGTAAAGCAGGAGGCAGGATCCAGGAATACCAACCAAATCACTGACGTTTCAGATATATATTTACACAATAATAAAAATAATAACATATATAACATTAAATATACAGTCAGACAAAACAGTATAACAAACCTTTGTAGATATTTTAATACTAAGTCCATGGATTTTAAGTATTAAGGATTTAAGGATTTTAAGTATTTTGTTTATCGCAGAGAACTACAAAATTAATTATTAACAATATACCACGTGTCGTTCCTCTCCTTAAATCTGATTGGCTGAGCCATTGGTCTAGCTGTGGACATTATTAACAATAAAACACACCTCTGAGCGCTTTACATTCTGTTACGATCTGCTGATGTCACGGCTAGAGAGGACAGAACCCAGACTGTTGCAGGTTTAAGAGTCGTCTTTAATGAAGAAGACACCGGAGGAGACACAGCCATAGCATGCGACAAGACACAACCAAAACTGTTGTGCGAGAGGACACAAACAAAAGGCTGGGTATTTAAACATATAGAGTTTAGTGGCATGACAGGAAAACACAGCTGAACTGGATTAAACGGATTTATCAGGACAAACGAACGAATTACACAAAGAACACACACAGCTGCGACAGGTCTACTCTAATGACAAACCGAGTCCAGTATGGGTTGCCGATGAACTGTCCCGAAGAGCCGGCAATTCCATCAGCGACCGATAGAGGGCACTGATGTGACACATTCGTATCAATGCGTGATATACAATACAGATTAGGGTTATTGTAAGTGTTTAATGGGACACATCCTATTAAACCAGGTTTGATCCAGATCCCCGAGTCAGCGCCGGACGTTTAATGAAATTAATAACGTTATCTCGGCGACTCTACGTTTTATCAAGCAGAAAGAAAATATATATTTTTATTTTTATTTTAAGTCATTTTCAGGTAAAATAAATCGGATTCTCAGTTGATGGCAATGCTGCTATTTGTTTACGCTCTGTTCCACATTCCCATGTTCCAGTCTTGCGCATCGGACTCGTTGGACTTCACGTAGTACCTTCATCCATCCGTAGCTTTGCGTGCTGACTTGTAACAGGATGTTGAAATCTTAATCCCCCGTCACCTTCCTGAACTCCATGCCATATTTATAAGCGAGCCTGCTGCGAGGGGAATGGTGAGAAAGGAACCCTGATTCAGTCTGTTGACCACGCATCGGTTCCCCGCGGACCAGCCAGCGTGTGGAACACCATGCTGCAACACTCATCCGCACAATGCAGTCAGAAGTCACCAACCGAGACATTGTGATGCGGCTTAACAATCCTCCACACCTTCCACTGGAGACGCATTTATTAACCACGGCGAGGTCGCTTTGGTTCGTATGGATGTTATAAAGGAGCTGCTCTTTGCAGCTGGTGGGATTTATTAAATTTAGAACTAAATGTAGAAAAGGTGTAAGAACATAGAACCAGATGAAAGCCAGAGAAACAACCTGTACCGGGTGCCAGTTTGTCTCAGTATCATTTATTCACACATAATCAGCAGATTAGGGATATATAACCAACAGATTAGGGTTATATAACCAACTGATTAGAGTAATATAATCAACAGATTAGGGTTAAATAACCAACAGATTAGGGTCACATAAGCAACAGATTAGGGTCACATAACCAACAGATTAGGGTCACATAACCAACAGATTAGGGTCTCAATCAACATATTAGGGTTACATAACCAACAGATTACAGCCATATAGCTTCCAAATAAAGTCACATACCCAACAGATTAGAGTCACATACCCAAAAGATTAGGGCCATATACCCAGCTGATTAGGATTACATAACCACCAGATTAGGGTCACATAACCAACAGATTAGGGTCACATAACCAACAGATTAGAGTCACATAACCAACAGATTAAGGTCACATAACCAACAGATTAAGGTTACATAACAAACAGATTAGGGTCACATAACCAACAGATTAGAGTCACATAACCAACAGATTAGAGTCACATAACCAACATATTAGGATTATATAACCACCAGATTAGGGTCACATAACCAACAGATTAAGGTTACATAACAAACAGATTAGGGTCACATAACCAACAGATTAGAGTCACATAACCAACAGATTAGAGTCACATAACCAACAGATTAAGGTCACATAACCAACAGATTAAGATCACATAACCAACAGATTAGGGTCACATAACCAACAGATTAGAGTCACATAACCAACAGATTAGAGTCACATAACCAACATATTAGGATTATATAACCACCAGATTAGGGTCACATACTTAGCCTACAGTTACCCAGCTGCACAAAAAAAAGTTACCCAGCTGCACAAAAATCTGATATAATGACGGACATTTTTAAAGGTCCCTCATACAGTGAGTGGTTATCAGACTGCAGAGGGTCAGTCAGGAGTTTATAATCCCAGTAGATTAAATATCTGAAAGTTTGATTAGTTACGTTTAGAGATCAATCATTATTTTAAAGGTTTGATTATTTATTAATAATCTGCTCTTTCAGATGATCTGATCCAATCATATTCACACACAGATACAGGAAGAACATGCAAAAGCACAGACCGCAAGGACCCGGTTGGCTCAGCCCTGGAGCGAAGCGGTGAGAGAGTCACCTCATTCTGAAAGTCTGAAATTATTAATGACGCTGAATCAGCGGGAACTCCATCATCTCCATCACCGTCTCCACCGCGGTTCTCCTCGGTGTTGTTTAAGAACTTTAAACGCGTGTCTGCAACAATTAACATCACACAGAGAGAACGGAATCACTCGCTCAGCTATTCAGGATCCTCCACTGCTCGTTACCATGGTAACCACTACCCATGCTTCAGTCTATTACCCTACAGAGCTGGAGGATCAGGAGCCTGCCCTCTGATGATGATGATGATTATTATTGTTATTATTATTATTATTATTATAATAATAATAAATAATAATAATAATATCATTATTATTGTTATTATTGTTGATATTATTATTATTATTGTTATTATTATTATTTGTCACAGGTGCCTGGGGCACCTGTCCCTCGTTTGGTCCTTAATTGTCTTAGCTGGGTGATTGGTTTGTTTTGTGCACGTGATTAGTTGGTTTATTATTTAGTTTCCGTTTTCCTTCAAGTCGGCGCACGTCTTTGTTTGTGGTTATTATGCCCTGTGTTACTTTGTTCATTTGTTCCCCCTTTTTGTTGGTGTTCCATCACCAGTTTTAATAAATTCGATTTTGGATTTTATCCCGGTGTTTTTCTGGACTCTCCTTCCGTGTTCAACCACGGTACGGCGCTGCGCACCTTCTCCACGCAGGTCGTATTCGTGGGAGCTTTTCAGTGGACCGACGCACGTATTATTCCCCGCATGGTCGGTGCCCGGGAAGCGCTCACTAGGCACGAGCGGTCGTACGCAACTACTCCGCGTAGCCGCCCTCTTCTGGGGAAGAACGGACATTTGCTAACATTATTATTATTATTATTATTAATATCATTATTATTATTATTATTATTATTCATTCATTCATTATCTCCCACTTTATCCTCTATTAGGGTCCCGGTGGGGTTCCCCATGCCCATTCAGGGGAGAACGTCTCGGGCGCTGGGCAGATAGACCCAGGACAGGGCGCCAATCCATTGCTGGGCACACACTCACTCACACAGACACACTCTATATGGGGCAATTTTGAGATTTCAGTTGACTTGATCCATGTTTTTGGACTGTGGGAGGAAACCGGAGAACCCGGAGGAAACTCACGCAGACACGGGGAGAACATGGAAACTCCACCCAGATGGGGATTTGAACCGGGAATCCCTAGTGCTGAGAGGCGAACGTACTAACCACTAAGCCACCATGCCGCCCCATTATTATTATTAATATTATTATATTATTATGACAGGAAGTGAATTAGTGATTAAATATAAACAACGACAACAACAATAATAATGGGCGGCATGGTGGCTTCGTGGTTCGCATGTTCTCCTCTCAGCACTAGGGATCCAGGTTCGAATCCCAATCTGGGTGGAGTTTGCATGTTCTCCCCGTGTTTCCTTCGGGTTCTCAAATTTCCTCCCACAGTCCAAAAACATGGATTTAAGGTAAACTGAATGATCCAAATTGCCCCATATAGAGTGTGTTTGCCCAGTGATAGATTGGCGTCCAAAGTATCTGCTCAGCACCAGAAACGTTCTCCCATGGGCATGGAGAACCCCCCCCCCACACACACACACACACACACACACACACACTCCCGCGACCCTAGTATAGGATCAAGCGAAAGATGATTAATGTATTATTTATTTATAATTATTTATCCCTCTATTAATCAGTCTTGGGTGTCATGGTAGCTTAGTGGTTGGCATGTTCTCCTCTCAGCGCTGGGGATCCCGGTTCGAATCCCAATCTGGGTGGAGTTTGCATGTTCTCACTGTGTCTTCGTTGGTTTTCTCTGGGTTCTCCAGTTTCCCACAGTCCAAAAACATTTATTCAAGGTAAAATTATGTTCAAAACCAGCGCCCGAAACGTTCTCCCCTGGACGGCCCTGGGGAACGCCCCTGCGACCCTAGCAGAGGATTAATCAGAAGACATTAAATAAAAGGATGATTAATCAGACTAATTAGGGTCATTTTTGAGTTTCGAGTCTAATTATTGATCCCTCTGTTCATCTTTTCATTCATCCATCCGTTTATCCACCTCTGTATCAACACAATTATTTATTCATATGATTATTGATCCTAATCATCAGCCGTCCGTCCATACGATCATGCTCCCGTCCGTCCACCCGTCCGTCTGTCCACCCATCCGTCCGTCCGGCCCGCTGGGAGAATTGATCTGATAACCTGGCCGAGTCTTTCTGATTGATCTCTGAGCAAACACATCACAGTTCATCCATATGAACCTGTTTACGTGGAGGAGTTCATCTGATTCGGGGGGGGGGGGCTAAAGACCAGTGAGGGCTTTAAATGAACTCCAAATTGCATCTGGGTGTGAATGAGTGATGGAGTTACGGCCTGTAATGGACTGACTCTCTGTTTAAGGTGAAATCCATACCACGGCTCTTAACCAAGTTTAATGAATCACAACTGTTCACACCCCATCCCACCCCATCCCACCACTGAGAAGAGACTATTTACACCCTATCCCACCAATTATCTGAGACACACAAAGGCATTGTGTCTGCACACTGCGATCTTCCATCCATCCATTATCTTCTGATTTATCCTCTACTCGGGGGGGGGGGGGGGGGGGGGGTGTTCCCCATGCCCAGCGCTGAGAGGAGAACATGCTAAACCACTAAGCCACCGTGCGATCTTGTCGCTTATATAAATAAAATGATCAGGTCTGTTTTGATCAATGCTCTGTAGAGTGAGTCATAAGGAACCGGAGACAACAGGTCCATCAGATCCGTCAGGTCCATCAGAGCCATCAGGTCCATCTAGTCCATCAGGTCCATCAGATCCATCATGTCCATCATGTCCATCAGGTTCATCAGGTCCATCCGATTCGTCAGGTCCATCAGATCCATCCGGTCCATCAGATCTGTCCATCAGATCCATCAGGTCCATCAGATCCATCCGCCAGGTCTGTCAGATTCATCAGGTCCATCAGATTCATCAGGTCCATCAGGTCCTTCAGGTCCGTCAGATCCGCCAGGTCCATCAAATCCATCAGGTCTATCCAGTCCGTCAGGTCCATTCGATCCATCAGGTCCATCAGATCCATACGGTCCATCAGGTCCATCAGATCCATCAGGTCCATTATATCCATCAGGTCCATCCGGTCCATCATGTCCATCAGGTCCATCAGGTCCGTCAGTTCCATCATATCCATCAGGTCAATCCGGTCCATCAGGTCCATCAGATCCAAATGACCTTGCGGTCTGATTGAGTAACATCCTCCTGATATAGCCAGCAGTTCTTCAAACTGACAGACGCAGAACCAGACGGTTCCACATTCACAAAAACCCAAAGGTCAGGACGGAGACGTGCGGCAGGAAGCCTGAGTTTGCATGACAGCAACTCCAGAAACCAGAAGCAATTTATTCTGTTAAAATGTCAGACAAGTTGATTAGCGCAAATACACAAGAGCCCCTTTCTATTTCTGTGTCTGCCCCCCCCCCCCCCCGTCTCTAACCCCCCCACCCCCCTCGTCTCGCTCTCAGAAGTGAATGCCGAGAAGTCTGAGTGCGGAGAACCTGAGCTCCTTCAGGTTAAAGGTTTTGTTCTGAGCGATCTGACAGAACAGATGTCCTGCCTTTAGAACTTCAAACAAATGCGAATTCCAGCGCAGATCCTCCAGACGTCCATGTTTTGTTTTCAATGTCCACTTAGCAGGTTCTCCTCTCAGTGCTGGGGATCCAGGCTCAATTCTCAATCTGGGTGGAGTTTGTATGTTCTCCCCGTGTCCGTGTGGGTTTCCTCCGAGTTCTCCGGTGTCCTCTCACAGTCCAAAAACACGGATTAAAGGTAAATTGAATGCTCTTAATTGCCCCATATAGAGTGTGTTTGTGTGAGTGAGTGTGTATCCAGTGATAGATTGGCGC
Organism: Corydoras sp. C115; assembly: GCA_019802505.1. Classification (NCBI taxonomy): domain Eukaryota; kingdom Metazoa; phylum Chordata; class Actinopteri; order Siluriformes; family Callichthyidae; genus Corydoras; species Corydoras sp. C115. Next base: position 535,088 of record JAFMOC010000194.1, on the reverse strand, counting down.
CCTGTCTTGGGTGTATCTGCCCAGCACCCGAAACGTTCTCCCCTGGATGGGCATGGGGAATCCCCCCCCCATGACCCCAGTAGAAGACCCCAGTGGAAGATAATGAATGAATAATACTTTGGGGAAGGCCTTATTGTGATCCAGCATGACATTCAGCGAAAATCAGCTACAAAAAAATTAAGATTTGGATAATAATTTTGGAGACCGTCTGTTGGAATTGGTACCCAGTGCTGACGGAGGTCAGACACCGATGTCAGGCGACGGTCTCCAAAATTATTGTTGAAAGCCATTTCCAAATCTTAATTTTTTTGTAGCTGATTTTCGCTGAATGTCATGAAGGAAGAGAACGCCACCTAGGTTCTTAAATATAATCTTTAATCAGACGTTCTGTAGAAACCGTAGAGTTAAAGGACAGAACGACGGCGGTGTCCTGAAGGTCAAACTCCGTTTCACTGGAATGAAGTTCATCTGCTGGATGAAGATAAATAGGAAGCAGAAGCAGAGACGGAACGACGCTCTGTATATTGAATAAAGCTCCGTGGGATACGAGCGAGATGACGGCGGCGGGTCCATGGTGTTTCGTTTTCTTAAACGTAACCTTTTAAATGTATTTTTACAGCTAATGGCCATCGTTAAGTCGCCGCCAAAGGTCAACATGATATAAATGATCTCTTAATTTGCTTGACCTTTTGAGTGACGAACTTGGTCAAGCGCACTCTATACACTCACAGGCTGCGGGAGTCAATTCACGATTCATGATTCACGATTCACGATTCGCCACCACCTCTCAGCCACCACTCACATCAGCCTCCACCACGGAGATGGGGTTTGTAGTCCTACAGTTCCATTCTGCAGTCCAAGTACTCCATCAGTATGCTTTAGTATGTTCTCTGATGATCAGGACTCTACAGAGCAGGTGCTATTAGGGTGGTGGATGACTCTCAGAACTGCAGTGACACTTACATGGTGGTGGCGTGCTGGTACGAGTGGATGAGACACAGCGGAACTCAGAAGAACCCACAAATCTATTCATTTATTATCTTCTACTAGGGTCTGGGGGGGGGGGGGGGGGGGGGGGGGGGGGGTTCCCTATGCTGATACAGGGAAGAACGTTTGGGGCGCTGGATGGACCCACATCTACCCAGGGCACCCTATATGGGGCATTTTAGTGCATTTAATATACCTTAAACCCGCCTTCTTCAATTATAAAAAGAAAACCAAGAACCTGGAGGAAGCCCATGTGGACACGGGGAGAACATGCAAACTTCACCTAGATCGCAATTCGAACCTGGATCCCCAGCGCTGAGAGGAGAACATGCCAACCACTAAGCCAGCGTGCCGACCGCAACCACAATGCCAACCGTAAATGTCCAACCCAAAAATTCGAAAATACGAAAAGTAGAATGCAGACTGCTAACCAGACACTCAAACGAAGGAAATCTCAACAAATCAGAAAAATAAAAATTGGATTCACGTAACTTAATATTTCCTGATTTGCGTTTATTTTATTATATTTTTTAAGAGTGAGTGTCGTGAGGACATCAAGCCCTTGGAGGTTCTAACACTTTTATTCGCAGTGTGCGGTGTGTTCTCGGTTGTGCCGCATCGCCGAGGCAGCCGGAAAATTTAGACATGACAGAACGTCGCACCGCGCCCCGGTGGAGGGAGGTGGGCACCGTCTAAATTGGATGGGCATTATCAGGGTTCTCCTTTCATCATCATTAGAACGCACAAAGCCGAGGCTTCAGACAGAAACAGTCATTCAGAACAACGGCACATGTGCTCATTTGCATACCGTAATGAATCTCTGTTACGGTCGACAGGGAGGGTTACGGTGTCATTACCTTCATGTTTTAATTTGGGAGGAGGGAATTTTCAAAGCATTTTTAACGATGCGATTTCTAATTAGGAACCAGAGACGTGCGCTTCCCCCAAGAAAAATGCGAGTGCGTGGATGTAGGCGACGCGGGGCATACGTATGTCAATCAACGAGCTGAAAAGTGGGCGTGGCCGGGTAATAGGGTGTCTATAAGTTGGGACATTAGAATGTCGTCGATATCACAAACTATTAAAAAAATACTGCAAGTGAATGGGAGCAAAAATGGACGTGGCCAGGTGTGTATGTGTGTGGGGGAATGGTGGGGGGGCAATCAGTCGGTGGTTTTAGGTGGTGGGTGTCTCTGTAAATCACTCGGGAATGTGGCGAGCTTCGTTTGTTTGTAGCTCAAAAATTGTTTCTCCAACTTCCACTAAGCCAAGTTTGGAGAGTGATCAGGAGTGAACGGAGCATGTGATCACGCTGCGATTTCACCAGAACGGTCCGGCTGCAACTGTCACCGACGCTGGCGAACTTCGTTTTGTAGTTTAAGAAAGTGGGCGAGTTACAGGAATGCAAACATCACCGTAATGCGGATGGGAATTTTGCCTCGGAAAAACAGGAAGGTCTTGGGAATGCTTTGCCTGATTCCTTAGCCGTATACAAGCGCTCATCTCAACCAATGAGCCGGAAACGTCCTGCGAAAATGTTGTCAATAGCTGGAAACTTTCAAGAGAAGAAAAGAATTCTAAAAATCGGATAACAATGAGTTATGATGTTGAGATGTGATGTTGAGATGTTTCATAAAGATGTTCAGTAACTCAACGATAGTTCCCCCATTGATCAGTGGAGAACCATACAGAGTGAGAGTCAGCACCACGGTGAGGTTGCCCCACCAGGCAACATTCATCACTAGATCGTAGTGAACACGTCGGAGTGTATTTTAAAATCTAGAGTGAAGGTCAGAGGGGCCAGATCCAGAGATCGTCCTGTAGATCAGAGTCAGGGTCTTGTGAATTAAGCAGCTACAGGGAGCCAATGAGAGAGGAGAGGAGTCACATGATTCACTTGGGTGGTTGAACACGAGTCGGGCTGCAGAGTTCTGAATCAGTTGTAGAGTCAAAGGGCAAATTATTTTCTAAAGTGCGATGGGCTTTCCAAATATGGGCGCATTAATGTTTGAGAGTCGGCGGGCGGAGCCTGAAGTGACCCACGTCCATGTGCCTTCTGGGACCGATCATGTTTGGTTTTATTTGAAAAAAAACAATGGAACTCAGACCTGCCGTCGTCTATGTGGACAGAATTAAACTAAACACACATTCAATTTCATTTTTTATGTAACGATGTATCTGAATATATTTTATTAAATTTTTAGCTATTATATTTGTATATTTCTTTTTTTTTTTTCATTTTATTATTATATATATATATATATATATATATATATATATATATATATATATATATATATATATATATATATATTTTTTTTTTTTTTTTTTATAACGTAATTTTTTTATTTAAAAATTTTAAAAATTTGGTTACACTAGGACCGTGAAATGGAATTCCATTTACGTTTCATGTACCGTGTTTCGTAAATGACAATAAAGTCTCCTTGAATTCCAAACAGAGTCGCGAATGTCTTCAGAATATGCTGCTCTGTCAGGAACCAGAGTTCACATCATGATCAGAGGAACCATTGGGAGGAACCATTGTTCTGAATCGGTTTGCAGCTCATTCATAAAAATAAAAATAAATAAAAGAATAAAAATTTTTTTTTAAAAAAGCACAACAATTTTGTTTGATCTGATGAGTTTTGTGGGGAATTAAGAAGCTCCTGCTGCATCGTTTAAAAGCTAAATTAGTCTCGTTAAAGAGCCGCAATCGAATGACATTCAGTGCTGAAGCTTAATTGATTCCAGTTTGTCAGCAGAATGTTTGGTGTAATAAACCAAGTAATCACTGTCGCCGTCGATCGCTAGAACAGAGATCACGGGGGGTGGGGGGGGGGGGGTATATGGAGCCAGATGTTTACAACTACCCTTAAAAACCTGGATTCCCTGACGATAACGGGGTTTAAACATAAAATTAGGAAACTCTTGACGTGCCCGCAGCAGAAACACAATACGATGTTCACGTAAAGGTTTGTCAGACGTTCAGATGGTTGCATTTCGGCGATGTTAAGCCCTACGTTAGGTTTAAGGAGGTTAAACCCGCAGCTCTGTTCACAGAGGGCAGCGGAACCGTGCCGTCGGTTGTTCTCCGGTGGTTCTCCGGTGGTTTCTGGGGTGACCTGTTTTCTCTTTCAGAACAGCGAGGCTGAACTCGGACTGCTGAGAGAGAACGTCTGATACTCTGAGATGAACGGACAGCTTTGCTTACAGTTCTCGGAATTGGCCGGGGGATTTTCCGTGACCCTGATTGGACGAGGTGCTAACTGTAGAGGAATCAGTGAGGAAGGTCTTGTCGTTGATCAGCTCTTTATCGGTGCCCCACTTTCCCAGCGTTGTGTAAAATAAGCCACTGCTTTTCAATCCACCGCAATTTATTTATCAGGTTCTCCTCGGTTCTAGATCTCAGAGCAGCTGACGTCTAATCATAGAGATTTCTCATGAATAAACCATCCCAAAAATATGCATCATTCAGTATTATTACTATTATTATTATTATTATTATTATTATTATTATTATTATTCATTCATTCATTCTCTTCCACTTAATCCTCAACAAGGGTCATGGGGGGGCGGGGGGGGGCATATTTCGGGCACTGGGCAGATACACCCAGGACAGGATGCACACCTGTCGTTGGGCACACTCACTCACTAACTCACTTACTCAGACATACACTATATGGGGCAATTTAGAGCATTCAATTCACTTTGAATGCATTTTTTTTCGATTGTGGGTGGAACCCGAAGGAAACACACATGGACATGAAGACAACATACACACTCTATTTGGAGAACTCAAATGACTTGATTCATGTTTTTGGACTGTGGGAGAAACCGGAGAACCCGCAGGAAACCCACGTGGACACGGGGAGAACATGAAAACTCCACCCAGATGGAGATTCGAACCGGGAATCCCTAGTGCTGAGAGGCGAACGCGCTAACCACTAAGCCACCGTGCCGCCTATTATTGTTGTTGTTATTATTATTATTATTATTATTATTATTATTATTATTATTGTTGTTATTATTATTATTGTTATTATTACTGTTATTATTATTATTGTTATTATTACGGTTATTATTATTATTATTATTATTATCACTATTATTATTAGTAGTAGTACATGCACCTAACCATGTATTTTATCCTTTACCCTTCCAACCTCATGGAAACAGTTTGGGGAAGGCCCGTGTTATAGTTCCAGCATGACTAAACCTCAGATGTGCACAATGTGACAGTGGGTTTATTAATGAGACGGCTGTAGGAGAACCTGACTGACCCTCACAGAACCCTGACCTCAACCACACCACACACCTTTGGGACGAACTAGAATGCTGATTACGAGCCAGCTTCCTGACCTGCTTTAACTCTCCCTCAGATGATAGATGGGGTGAGGGATCAATTAGCAATCGATGCGATTAAAGGCAACAGAAAATGAACAAATGATCAATTAAATTTGATTTACACTGAAGTTTTTAAGTGCATCACGATCCAAGGATCATTAAACTCATTAAACATTAAAGTTAAGGTTGAATAAAACGCAGGGCTTTGTGGTGCATCAGAACAACGTGTAGAACATTCCGGTGGTAAACGAATGCCATGTTCCGCGTCCCCGGAGACCCCCTTCACAATGGCCTGATAAACGATGTTGGCAGTGCCAGCTTGGAGCGGCGAGGCTGAATTCCCCGGCTCGTGACGGGAAGGTGCCCGACAGCTATGCAAATCCACTTCATTCATGCAGGAGGGGGTAATTAGGCATGGCTAATGGAGCCCGATGTAAACGGGAGGATGGCAGAGGAAGCGTTATTTATGTGACGACTGTTCTTAATACTAACGATTTAACGGCGAGTCCACGTTAAACGTAATAATAACAATAATACAACCTTAACAACGACAACGCATGCTGCTTTTGTCCATTCTGTAGTACTGTTAAGTTACGTAGTCATGTGTATTTAATATAGATTGAAAAACCACTCCTTAATTCCACTCCTTAATTCTGATTGGCTGAGCTGATGGTCCAGCCGTGACATCATTAACAATCACATTCGTATCAATGTGTGATATATAGGTTTTTTTTTAATAAATTATGTTCTGTAATTTGCTCAGTAGACGGCAGCGTTTGATTGTTAGAGAAACCGGAATCCTGTTACTCAGCGACCAGCGTTCGCATAATAAAAACTGACTAGATTACGTTGTGAAAGAACATATTATTAACGATTTTGCTTGCAAACCTTGTTTCTTTTTTTATTATAGTGTGTTTTTTAGAGAAAGTGAAATCCTGTTACTCAGCGATCAGTTTGAATCCGGACTAGATTACGTCGCGGAAGATCAGATTATTAACGATTTTGCTTGTTTTCGCTTGCAAACCTTGTTTTTTTTATTATAGTGTGTTTGTTAGAGAAAGCGGAACCCTGTTACTCGGCGACCAGTGTTCAGACTAGATTCCATTGTGGAAGATCAGATCATTAACAATTTAGTTTTTAATAAATGCATTTCTGAATGAAAGCTTGTTTTTTTATTATAGTGTGTTTTATTAAAGCAATCAGACACTCGAGGTTGTATATTATTGTGAATAAATCACATAAAGAGGTGGAACTGTTCTCCACTACACGCCGGGACTAATAACACCTCTTTATTTAGAATAATGCCACACCCTCTTTTACCGTATTGCTTTATTAAATAGTTTTATTGCGGAAAGCTTTAATGATCTCTAGAATCACGGCTCTGTTAGAATCAGCCCTTAAACATCTGGATTATGGATTATAGATTATTGGCTTTTTGGAAACCATATCTCTGAACAAGCATTTGTGGTCGAGTCAAACATCAGAACAACGATGCGAAGCAAACAGTGGAGCAGCTCCACCATCATCTCCACTTACGCCAGAGTAAGCATTATTCCACATCATGTAAAATAATACTCAGGATTAGCAGCCTGGGAACAACAAACCGCTGCCTCGGCATTTCTCCGAACCCTTATTTATTCAGAGTGAAACGTGGAGCATGCCGGCCGGGTGACGGGTTTACGGTTTTCACGCCAACACCGTACCGCTCGTTTAAAACCGGAGGTGATGTAATGAGCTCCATCCCTGCTGACTCAGGTACCAGGTACCCACATCTGATCCGGCAGCTCGCGAGCGGCTCAATGAAGCCTGACTTAATGAAGCTTCCGCTCAATGCTCATGGAAATGTGCAGATTATCCTAACGGCTTCCGGGACTCCTTAATTGGCTGGTTTTAAATATTAATGGAATGATTTGCATCCAGGATGCCAACTCAGCCTTGAGTGTGGATACTTTACCGCGAGTTCATTTTATAATGAAAATAAATAAATAAATAAATAAATAGAGAAATAACAGCTCAGAAAAAGAATCAAACCTCGTTAACGCAGCCGTCAGAAATCAGAACCACGAGTGTGATGTCACTTTAATTGTATGGGTATACAAACACCTGATCAGTTGGGAGAGGGTCAGATGATACGTTTTTATAAATAATGTTTAATAAATCAATACTAAATGGGGAGGGTCCCAAACTTACATTCTAACTTTAGGTTCTTGATTTAATATAAATTTATATATCCAATAAAACACTCTTACACGTTGCGTCGCAATGCTCATCACTCTCTCTAACCCCGCCCACACTCTATTTTCCCGCTGTCCTCCTTCGTGGTTTAAATAGCGACGCTGCATGTGAATATATCCCTCCCGATGGGCATGGCCTCTAAACGAGGCGTGTTCAGGTCCATTTCTGGCATATCGCTATAAACCCAGACGCACCGCCGACTGAAAACACCCTCTCCAGACGTCGACAGGCGTTTGCATGTCCTCCCTTTGTCTGTGTGGGTATTCTCCGGGTTCTACAGTTTCCTCTCACAGTACAAAAACATGGATTCAAGGTGAATTGGTGCTCTAAATTGCTTGTATGTAGTCTGGGTTTGTGTGGTGGCATGGTGGTGTAGTGGTCAGCACATTCACCCCTCAGTCCTGGGAATACAGGTTCGAATCCCAATCTGGGTGGAGTTTCCATGTTGGTTTACTCCTTCAATCCAAAACCAATGTGAAATGGCTGCTCTAAATTGCCCATATGTCATCTGGGCGGCATGGTGGTGTAGTGGTCAGCACATTCACCTCTCAGCCCTGGGAATCCAGGTTCGAATCCAGGTTCGAGTTGCCATGTTCTCCTAGGTTACACGTAAGTTTGCTCCAACAGTCCAAAAACATGGATTCAAGGAGAATTGACTGCTCTAAAATGTGTGTGTGTGTCCAGTGATAAATTTGCGCCCTGTCCTGGGTGTATCTGCCCAGCGCCCCGAACGTTCTCCCCTGGATGGACATGGGAACCCACCCCCTTCCCCCCTGACCATAGTATATATATATATATATATATGGATGGATGGGTTCTAAAGCTGAAGGGAGCAGTGGACAGGTTTATTTTATATGCCAAGGTTGTAGATCATCCACACCGACCCCAATAAATCGAGAGAACAGCAGCATATGAGGCGGCGTTGCGGTGCCTCAGTGCCCTCAGCGAGGCTCATCTGCATATATATGAAGGAACCTCTGATAACGAGGCTTACGCTGGTGTTTTGAAGAGACAAGTGTGTTTGTCCACAGACGTTACGGCGGTGTTGCTTTATTATACAGAGTGTATATAACCTCTCAGGCGTGGCCTGGGTCTTACCCGGGGGTCTCCACCTTTTGGACTTTCCTGAAACACCTCCCTGGGGAGGCGACCAGGAGACATCCTTACCAGATGCCCGAACCACCTCACCTGGCTCCTTTCGATGTGGAGGAGTAGCGGTTCCACTGATGACCGAGCTTCTTATCTCTAAGGGAGAGCCCCTCCTTGGATCAGCACCTTATTGTGGTGGAGGGGTTTACATGCTTGAATGATCCTAGGAGCTATCTTGTCCGGGGCAAAAGCCCCTGGTAGGGTCTCCCATGGCAAATTGGTATTAGGTGAAGGGTCAGACAAAAAGTGGTCCAAACAACCCCTATGAATAAGAGGTTCAGGAATACGTGTACTCTGCCCGAAATAGGGTTATCGGGGCCCCACCCTGGAGCCAGGCCTGGGGAAGGTGTTCAACAGCAAGCGTCGGGTGGTTGGGCAATTTCCCATGGTGCCTGACCGGGCCAAGCCCGAAGGAGCTACATGGGTCCACCCTCAAATGGACTCACCACCTGTGGGAGGGGCAGTAATTGGGGTTCGGTGCATTGTGGATCGGGCAGTGACCGGAGGCGGGGGCCTGGGTGTCGCGATCCTGGCTTTAGGAACTTAATTCCAAATGCAGCAATAATGTCTTTAACTCTCAGAGATAGTATCCATCCATCCATTATCTTCCGCTTTATCCTCTACTAGAGAAGATACACACTCACTCTATATGGGGCAATTTGGAGAATTCAATTGACCTTGATCCATGTTTTTTGGACTGTGGGAGGAAACCGGAGAACCCGGAGGAAACCCATGCAGTTATGGGGAGAACATGCAAACTACACCAATATTGGGATTCGAACCTGAGAGGAGAACATGCCAACCACTAAGTCACCGAGAGATTATTTAAAGTATCATTTAAAGAAAATGTCATGTGACCCAGCAGTAATCACGCCCCCTGTTTTATTAATTAATTAATTTATTTATTTATGAGGGTGTTGTAAATATACAAATGTAAATTTGTTTATATCTGAAATGAAGCTCATTAATAATGAATCTCATTAATAATGAAGCACATTAATAATGAAACTTCTTAATGAAATCTAAACTGAAGTGATTTTCAGATCAGATTTCTTTGATTCTCGGCTAGGTCGGAACGCCAGGATGTTATTTGTGTTCCGCAGCGACGTTCTCGTCTCTAACGTTCCGGGCGTATCAACAGTGGCAGGTGGAGTGAAGTGGAGCTCAGTGAGGAATACTGAACAGAGGAGAGAACCTCCAACAGGTGGCACACTAAATGGCCTTCAGACGATTAGGAAACAAATAAATAATAAGGCGACGCTTCGCACCGACGCAAACGAGGGCCTGGCGAGCGCTTAATTAATAAGGGTAATCGCAATTACACTGTGCACGGCCAAAGTCTGAATTACCAACCGGAATGGCAGCGTTCGCTTATAATTAATGTGGGCTCGTTAAGGGAAGAGCTTCCTCTGTGTTACACATCAAACAGGGATATGTACATATGCTCATGGGAATATGGCTTAGTGGTTGGCATGTTCTCTTCTCAGCGCTGTGGATTCCCAGTTCGAATCCCAATCTGTGTTGACTTTCCCCGTGTTTTTCTCCCCGTGTCCATGTGAGTTTCCTCCGGGTTCTCTGGTTTCCTCCCACAGTCCAAAAACATGGATTCAAGGTCAATTGAATTCTCCAAATTGCCTCATATAGAGAGAGAATACAGAAGTCGACTGTATCAAATATATATATATATATATATATATATATATATATATATATATATATATATATATATATATATATACATATATATATCCATCCATTATCTCCCGCTTTATCCTCTATTAGGGTCGCGGTGGGGTTCCCCATGCCCATCCAGGGGAGAACGTTTCGGGCGCTGGGCACACCCAGGACAGGCTAATCTATCGCTGGGCACACACTCACTCACACAGACACACTCTATATGGGGCAATTTGGAGAACTCAATTGACTTGATCCATGTTTTTGGACTGTGGGAGGAAACCGGAGGACCCAGAGGAAACCCACGCAGACACGGGGAGAACATGGAAACTCCACCCAGATGGGGATTCGTACCGGGAATCCCTAGTGCTGAGAGGCGAACGTGCAAACCACTAAGCCACCGTGCGGCCATATGTATATATATATATATATATATATATATATATATATATATATATATATATATATATATATAATGCTCTAGATTTCGAGTAAGTGAGTGTCCTCAGCATTGGATTGGTGCCCCGTCCCAAACATTCTCTCCTGGATGGGCATGGGGGAACCCCCCACACACACACACACACGGCCCTCCTGTAATTAATGACAAAATGGATGGATTATCAAAGTTTGGCGTGCCGAATGAAAGATCTATAATAGGCCACATCCGGCCCGCGGACCGTAGTTTGTTCTGGTCCATTGCCTGCTGTCCAAATATGGCATTTTGAATGCAGCTTTAGCCATTGGTCCATTTGTAATTAATAAAACATCAGAGTATTATTAACCAGTTGAGTTGCTTTCGATAGCGAGACTCACTTCAACTGGTTCTGAACTACATAATTGGGTCTCCGCAGTGGAACTGCCTCCACCTCCCGCGGCCTGCTGAAGTTCCGTTCCAGCTCAGAGTGAAGTCGGATAAATGGCACAGCAGAGGAACCATTCATCAACGCTCAGCTCCCGCAGCAGCAGGAGAACCTCGCTGAAAGGCCAGTTTTCCCTCTAATGAACCCAACTTGTTTCATTTGCGAAACAAGCGCTCGTTATGGGCCGAGGCAGCGCCGGCGCAGATGGGAGCGCGGTCCCGGCCTTTAGCACAAAGCCGGTCTGTTTACAGGGACGTGAGGCCGGCTGCAGGACCTCAGAGAGCATCTGCCCGAGAGGTCGCGCTCACACAGACTGACTGTTTCATCCACGTATAATGATTCATTACCCACAACGCACCTGCTCTCAGGCCTACTGCTTCACCTACTCCGAACGCACCCTGCTGGACGGAACGTGTGCACAGAGAAGGGTTCCATGACTTCGACATCGGCAGGACTTCACATTTAATTTTTAGAGGATGAACTTAAACTTATAAATATTTTTACCACAACACCAACCCCTAACCATTACCTAACCTTAACCTAACCATAGCCTAACATTAACCTAACCATAACCTAACATTAATATTAACCTAACCATAGCCTAACATTAACCTAACCATAGCCTAACATTAATCTAACCATAACCTAACCTTACCATAACCTAACATTAATATTAACCTAACCATAGCCTAACATTAACCTAACCATAACCTAACCTTAACCTAACCATAGCCTAACATTAACCTAACCATAACCTAACATTAACCCAACCGTACAACATGATTTTAATTTAAAGTAAATGATTTACACTTCATATATATATTATTTTGGGATGGGGGTGTTCCTGTTGAGGAGAAATCTCATCTCTGGTCCTCATTTGTAACCTCCCCTAGTCACAGGGCAATTGAGAGCATTCAGTTCACCTTGAATCAATGTTTATGGACTGTGGGAGGAAACCGGAGAACTCGGAGGAAACCCATGAGGACACGGGGAGAACATGCAAACTCCACCCAGATTGGGATTCCAACCTGGAATCCACAGCACTGAGAGGAGAACATGCCAACAACTAAGACACCATGCTGCCACACAAACACACACAAAGACATATATACATATTTCTATGTATATATATAGAGATAGAGGAGACAAAAACACACACACTTTATATATAGTGTATATTCTGTGTATGTATATATATATATATATATATATATATATATATATGAGAGCGAGAGAGATACACACATACTTATGTGTATATTTAGATACACACACACACACACACACACACACACACACACACACACACACACTCACACACACTCACACACACACACTCACAGTTGTAAGTAAGCTGTGTTAATGTTAATGTAATCTGCATATCTGACTCTTTTTGATTGTTGGATGAGTCATAAACAAACCGTTCATCCATCTGCAGCTCCACTTTCATCTCAGAACAGTTTTAACATCTTCACTCTGTCACTCCTTCACTCCTTCACTCCGTCACTCCTGTACACTCCAGATGAGACATGGACATGATGTCTGAGAGTGAGGCTGACTCACTCACGGTTCCACGTTACTCAGCGGACCCGACGCCCATGTTCTGATAAAGCAACTGCAATCGCAGCTTTTATAAAACGTTCACACATCGAACCCCTGAGAGACCCTCCAATCAGACGCAACGTTCTGTTTCACCATAAAGAATAACACCTTCAATCAGGAGACAACGAGAACTTACAATCCACCCCCCCCCATCATCCATTCAACCAACCAGGTCCTTTTGTCCACCATTCATACATTTACATTACATTTAGTCATTCAACAGACGCTTTTATCCAAAGCGACTTACAAATGAGAACACCGCAAGTCAGAAGTTATGCAGAAAACCAACTACACTGTAAAATCATCAGACCTGATTGTTATTTTATGCTGCCCCCCCCCCCTTTTTTTTTATAACAGGTATTTGTTAAATAGATGCGTCTTAAGTAGTTTCTTAAAACTGTTTAGTGATTCTGCCTTACGGACAGAGTTAGGAAGATCGTTCTACCATTTTGCAGTGGTGAACGCCACGGAGTGAGAATCAGCTCCTCGGTGAGGTGGAATCGCCAGGCGGCCATCATCACTGGAGCGAAGTGAACAAGACGGAGTGTATTTTAAAAAGATAGAGTGAAGGTAGGAGGGTTCTGTAGGATCCAGAAATGGTTCTGTAGGCATGAGTCAGTGACTTGTACTGAATGCAGCAGCTACAGGGAGCCAATGGAGGGAAATGAGTTCTTGGGCTGGTTAAACACAAGTTCGAGTTCTGAATCAGTTGAAGAGGTCTGATTGTGGAAGCTGGGATACCGGAAAGTAGCGCATTACAATAATCAAGCCGGAATAAGACTAGTGCTTGAACTAGCAGTTGGGTAGCAAATGTTCAGTCAAGAAGGGTCTGATCCCTTTATCCCGCCTCCTCCATCCAAACAACCAATCAGCTTCCCGACTTCTCCTTCAACCTCATTTCCATCACTCCAGCTTCACCCACCGTGTGTTTTTGAGAGGGTCGCTTTTCCGTCGTTACCTCCTGAGGCTTTTGATCTCACACTCGCAATGTGAATTAGTTAATGCCACGTTGGCTTGTCGACGGTTTCATCATCTCTTTGCAGAGTGTGTTCCTTCACATCACACAGAGTCCGTAACGTCATCCATCACCATCAGAACCCCACGCTGCTCCTGACGTGGTGCTCGGATGTTCCCGGTGCAGGAGGCCTCGTTTTTCGGCGGTTTCGCCCTCCGCTGTCAGTGTATTATCACCAGGCCTTTTATCTTCTTTAACGCCGAAAGATCTCGGGAAACATTTGTTTACGCTGCTCATCGTTGAACCCAGGATCAGACAGACTTACGGGTGGATGTGTGCGAGCGAGCGAGCGGCAGGCGAGGGAGTCGGCTTCAGTCTGAATATCGACGGGAACTGGGAAACAAAATGCTGATGATCTCACAGCCGGGAGCATGGAGTCCAGAACTTCAGATGTTTTATCAGCTCTAACTTGCTTTTGAGGTGTTGCCTTATCTCCTGGAGGTGTGCTCAGCTCTTCATCGTGGTTCTGCTGGAGCACTACGTTCTACGATGATTACTGGATGGAACCTGGAATTCTATTGGACCGGCGGTCCTGCAGGACGCCCTCAATGGACTTATATAGTTTTATAATTGTTAAATCTGTTCTGGATGGTGTACACCTCTAACAAACAGTGCAAATTGTAAAAAAAAAAAAAAAAAAAAAAAAAAAAAAAAAAAAAACATGAAGTAGTTATATTCACATCCTGGCCAAATTAGCTGAACTTGAACGTGATTATCAATGAGTTCAGAGTTCTAGATCGAGTACTTTATTTAGATTGGGTTGTTTATAATAGTACATCGTCTTAAAGCAGGCGGGAGGACGAGGCCCATGCGGAGCTCGGGTGGAAGTGCTCAGATTAATCCTGATTAAAATCCCCGAGTTAAACTGCACCAAAAACCGAAGCTCACATTAAACGGCCGTCTGAAACGGCCGTCTGTCGTCCCCGGTACAAGGGCGCAGCAGGAACCGCTGCGGGAACCGGCGAAGGAACCGCTGAGTCAGGAGCCGTCTGGCTTATTATGGTGGAATGCGTAACCCGTTTTGACGGCGAGGAATCGGCGCGGCGCGTTGAAGCCGCTCGGTGACTAAAGCACGGCGGGCTGTTCTTTGAAGAGCTGCCCGGTCCAACGCAGAGTGGGCGTCCCTCAAACAGGCGCGAGTCGGAAGCATGCCACGGCACGCGCGGAATTCAATACAGAACACAGGATCGGCGTGGGGTCCTCGTTACCCCGTACAGGGGCAGTAACCCAAAGTGACATGGGTAATTGTGCGTGGCTATCTCCTGCGATCCTCAGTGACAATGTAAATTAAATCTACCATTAAATCTCACGGTGTCTTCGTCCATTGGTCTTTCATTCATCCCGGCAGGGTTCTAGTGGGTTCCCATTCCAAAGCAGCCAACCCGGAACGTTCTCCTGGTCCGAGCAGACCATGCACCTTCACACATGAGGCCCATGCTCTCTTGGATGAGTATACAGTTCCATCCGAGCTCCTCTCAGGCCTCGTCCTCCCGCCCGTCCCCTCGCCTCTCCGAAAACAAGCCGCCGTGGTAATCGTGTTCCCCCTTTTCTGCACGCTTCACGGTCCGTTTAATGTTCACGAGTCGAAACCGAAGTTAATACAGAGGCGAGAGCGCCGACGGTTCATCTGAATAATAAATCCTCCATCTCGTTCTGTGGAGAACCGAGCGCCCTGCGGGTCGGGCTGAGATCACGGGATCGTCCTGGCGTCCTACTGAAGCATCTCCTGACTGTGGTGACATAAACGCTGAAGATACGCTGCTCCCTTCAGGACCGCGGACAGGGCAGGTGTTATTAGGGTGGTGGACGATTCTCAGGATTGCAGTGACAGCCTGTCTGCAGCATCATGTGATCACTGATGGAGGATGAACACACACTGTGCAGCTACAGATGACCTGTTGTCTCTCATGTTGCATCCACAAGGTGGCGCAGTGAGGTGGAGGACTGTAATAAAGTGTACAGTGAGTGGATACAGCACAACACACACACTAACAGACCTGCACCACCAAGTCAGTGTCACTGCAGTACTGAGCATCATCCACCACCCTAATAACACCTGCTCTGGCTGGTGCAACACAGAGGTAATGTTTTATATATATATATATATATATATATATATATATATATATATATATATATATATATATATGTATGTGGATGTCGAATCAGAGTCAGCAGGTCATCTGCTGCCCCACACAAAGTGTTTAGCATGTTCTTCTCTCAGCCCTGGGGATCCAGGTTCGAATCCCAATTTGGGTGGAGTTTGCATGTTCTCCCCGTGTCCACGTGGGTTTCCTCCGGGTTCTCCGGTTTCCTCCCACAGTCCAAAAACAAAGTAAATGCTCTAAATTGCCCCATTTAGTGTGTTTGTGTGTGTGTGTGTGTGTGTGTGTGTGTGAGAGAGAGAGAGTGCCCCCTGGATGGACCAGGGGACCAGGGGAATAACATTAAATATATATATATATATATATATATATATATATATATATATATATATATATATATATATATATATATATATATATGAATAACCAGAGCAGGTGTTATTAGGGTGGTGGTTGATGCTTAGTACTGCAGTAACACTGACATGGTGGTGCAGGTGTGTGAGTGTGTGGTGTGCTGCTGGAGTTTAGACACTATTACACTCTTCCACCTTACTGCGCCACCGTGTGGATGTCGAATCAGCGACAGCGGGTCATGTTGCTGCACAGTGTGTGTTCTTCCTCCACCCCCCTCCATAAAGGGTAAAGAACAGAGTAAAGGGAACTAACAGAGTCTGTAGAGGAACTACAGAATGGAACCATGAAAAAAAATTGCAGGAGGTTTAAATAAAGTGCTGAGCTCATCATATTTTCGAACCCGTCACCGCGCGCCTGTCATTTTCCTCCCGTGGTTTGAATAAAGGTCTTTAAAGCGTATTCAGCGTTAACATCTTCCAACAGACTTTCAACACAAAAGGAACAGACGGAACATAAACGCCGTCACTTTTCCAGGTTCCGCTGAAAAGAACCTTCACTCTGAGATTAGTTCTCAAAAATACGCTGAAGTGAGAGCGGAGTGCCAGGAAATCACACCATTTCAAATAAATAGCAGCCTTTCAGAGATTAAATAACATGATATGTTGTTTAGGGGTTGATTTTTAGCTTCGCCCCTCAGCGCCCCTGCTGGACATTGATTTGAGAACATTAGTTTAATTCTTTACTTTTGAATAACGTTTAATAAACATTTGGTCTTTTTGTAGACGCTTTTATCCGAAGCGACTTACAAGTACCCCAACTTGGGAGCACATGGTTGGCCACAGTGCCCTCTGGAGCAATGAAGATAAAGGGTTTTGCTCAAAGACCAACATTGGTAAATTCATTGGTCCTGGGATTTGAACCCACAACCTTCTGATTGATAACCACACACCATCTTATCTTATTATTTTCCTCTTAATCCTCTACTAGGGTCATGCACTCACTCACACAGACATACTCTATATGGGGCAATTTAGAGCATTTATTAAATCTTGAATCCAAGTTTTTGGACTGTGGGAGGAAACCGGAGAACCTGGAGGAAACCTACACGAACATGGGGAGAACATGCAAACCCTGGATCCCCAAGGGTGTGAGGAGAATGTGTTAAGCACTACACCACCATGCTGTCCTGGAATCCTGGGTGAACATGCCAAACTCCAAAACCTTGGAGAAATCCATTCATCCATCCATCCATTATTCCATATTCCGCTTAATCCACTACTAGGGTTGCAGGGGGGGTTCCCCATGCCCATCCAGTGGAGAACGTTTCGGGCACTGGGCAGATACACCCAGCACAGGACGCCAATCTATCACTGGACACACACACACACACACACACACACACTATATGGGGCAATTTGGATCAGACAGTTAACCTTGAATCCATGTTTTTGGACTGTGGGAGGAAACCGGAGAACCCGGAGGGAAACCCACACGGACACGGGGAGAACATGCAAACTCCACCCAGATTGGGATTTGAACCTGGATCCCCAGCGCTGAGAGGAGAACATGCCAACCACTAAGCCACCGTGCCCCATCTTTAAAAAATGAACTGATGTTCTAGCTTCACAGAAGAGAACATGGGATTTACGCTAGTGTCCTAATACTTTTGTGGCAGAGTGTAGGATGGGAACCGATGACGTGCGGGTGCAGACGGAGTTCGGCGGGAGCGATGTTCGTTTATGAAATAAGCAGCGCTATCGAATCTCTGTTAATAAATGTGACACGCAGAGCATGAAGGGAGCTGAACTGTTTACCGCCGGCCTTTTAATTTATGCAGAAGCGACAAGCCGCGGGAATGTCTGATGAGAAACGCAGTCGGATGCGAGAGGTTCCGCGTAACGGACTTTTTAATTTAATTCTGATGATGCGCCAATCAAAAGAAATCCCTAAAAACAAAAAAAAAGATCATAAAATAATCGTATAAAATCAGCCGGAGATCACGCATCGTTACCTCCCACTTGACCTGGGACACCTGTAGGGGGCGTGGCTGGCGAGTACGGGATTTTACAGCTCTGTCGCCATGACAACGGCCACTCGCCAATATTTAATATACGATATTAAAATTTGGTCATTACAGTATGGACTTACATTACAAAGCAAGCACGTGGTTGGCCACAGCGCCCCCTGGAGTAATGGGGGTTTAGGGTCATGCTTAAGGACCCACATGGGTAACTTCAGTGGAGCTGGGAGTTGAACCCACAACCTTCTGAGAAAATTAATTGGTTGTCGCAACGTTTCCATTTGGTCATTTATCCGAAGCGACTTACAAGTATCCCAACTTGATGGTTGGGGTCATAGCACATGGTCGGCCACAGCACCCCCTGGAGCAATAAGGGTTAAGGCTCTTGCCCAATGAGCCCCATTGGTAACTTCAGTGGACCTGGGATTTGAACACTCAACCTTCTGATTGACAGCTTAACCACTGAGCTACCACTGAGCTTAACCACTGAGCTACCACTGAGCTACCCCACAGTCCAGATCATGAGTATCCTCCTCCATCACCTCATCACCCCATCCAGAAACCTTCTCATGGATCTACCTCTGCTCCTCCTGTCTGGAGGCTCCATCCTCAGCACCTTCACATTAAGATAAACCTCCTCCCTCCTGTGTACATGTACAAAACGCCTCGGCCTCACCTCCTTAACCTCATCACCAAAACGTCCTACCCGTCCCCACCCTCTAATTGACTCTCTCACTAACTTCTCCATCTTCATCAGAACTTCACAGCGTCTTCATCTACATCACCGTGTTGCTTACAATGATAGACTGATCTGCAGCCACTCCCATCAGTCTCAACATCTATCCATTATCTACCACCTATCCAGGTCCGGTTCACGGGGGCAGCAACCTAAGCAAGGAAGCCCAGACCTCCCTATCCTCAGCTACCTCTTCCAGCTCCTCAGGAGGCACTCAGAGGCGTTCCCAGGCCAATCAAGAGACAATCTCTCCATCTTGTCCTGGGCCTTCCCACCAGTGAGGTTTCCAGGAAGCATCCGGACCAGATTCCTGGCAGGTCAACCTCCGGCTCCATCGTCCTCCCCTCGAGAACAAGATCCTGAGATACTTAAACTGCTCCACTTGAGGCAGGAACTCAATCAGTCAGAACATGTTCGTCCATAAAGCTCCTCGTTGCTCCGCTCACTTTTATCATGCCCACTAGTTGGCATCTTCAAAAAAATTCGGCTTCCACCCCAGGGCTGGATTTCTGCAGCATCAAAGTACAAAGCTCTTCTGAGACACGCAGCCCCAATAATGTATCGTTTTAAATCCATTTATTGCCAGTTGGAGATTAGTTCGGGTCAGGCTGTATACCTCGCGGCGTCCCTATTTGTGTTTACATTATCGCAGGAGCCTGGATTTATAATGGATGCCAAGGTTTTATGGGAACCCAATCTCCCACATAACAAGCATTTCTAATTAAGTTGGGGCTCGACGCGTGGCGTGACTAAACCGCCGGCAGGAGCGCAGATTTCCCAATAATCAAATAATGGTAGGGGATGAATTCTAAAGAGGGCGCGGGAATAATTGTAGCGGTCCCATTTCGAATCGCGGGTTCCCACATCAAAGGCCGTGGAAAACAAGTCCCGGACGGCGGGCGCCAATGACATCAACAATAAACAGAGTGTGGCAGCCAGTCAGGAGTAGCGGCGGCGTCTCTGGCGCCTCGCTGGAAGTTTGTTCCTCAGCATACGTGAGCTGATTAATCATTCGTCTGCATCAGAGGGCTGTTTTGTTTCTGCAGAAACTCATTAATTGCCTCAAACTGTGCCTCTCCTACATTTTATTTAACGCCGTGCTCAGAGGTGACACAACTGACGACTCAATTACTGTTTACAGATCGTCTTGCCCCGCTTTCGGTGCACGGCATGCCAAATCCACACGACGTCCAATTCATAATTAGCATAACTAATTGTGTTAATTCTATGTAATATTACCCATCAACAAAAAAAAACCAACAACACTTCAACCACAACCCTCATGGTTACGCTCAATACGCTCAGGAATAAGAGTCGTGATTCCGATTTCTTTCGGCTTTTGATAAACATCTCCATCATGATCCTTAATTAATTCATTTCCACTTGCTCCGTCAGATGGAGCCCCCAGAGGGAGCCAGCGATCATTCCTCAAAATTGGTGGGAATTCATTGGGACAGTCGTAGGCTTGGGGTTAAGGAACCAGCCTTGCGACGTGAAGGTCCCAACAAGTACTTCCCGGTCCCAACAGGTACTACAGCTAAACAGCATTTGGGTAAGGCACCTCATCACGGCTTGGACATCGCAGGGGAAGCTGGAGGACCAGAGGTTCGTCAATAAACCCAATGACCCAAGTGGCTACTCATTGGGGCGAGAGCGGGCAGGCGGCAGTGCATGACCTCTATGTGCATGGAGGATATCAGATTTGCTCCCTCTCACCTCACGGTCAATCACGTCACGGATGACCCCCCCGAAGGTCTCTGGATACATGGGTCCAGAAACTGCTCCTTGGGCAGTGTGGCAGGATCACGGTGGTGCCATCGCTGATGGACTTTGTTGGGGTAATTAATGCACCTTACTGGCCCTGCTTAATTAGTGTGTGTCCATTGAAACCAGGAACATTGGCGAAGCTCTACCACTCCTACCAACATCCCCCCACCGCCACGGCGATCCGGCCACACTCACAGTGTAGCTCGTCATAAACACTGGCCAAAAATAAGCCGTGTTGTTTGTATTTGCGACGCCTTTCTGATGGCAGCAATCAGTAGACGCAGTCATTTGATTCCAGCTACTTGAGCGCTTATCTGAAGCGAGGAGGGGGTTCTGGAGCAAGCGTTCGGATCCACCTGTGTGATGATGTCCTTAAGAAGACGAAAAAAAAGAAACAAGAGGCAGCAGGAACCTGACCTTTGCGTGGAAGCATCTTCATTTGCGAGCCATCGTTCCGCGCTGATGGGAAAGGTCGGAGCGGCAGGCAGAAAAAAAAAACCTCCTCAGGAGTAATTGGCCAGTTAAGTTCTCGCTGTGTCTCTGTTAACCTTGTTACCTCACGACGGGAACCGAGAACACGTGAGGACAGGGGCGGAACGTCTCATTGAATGAAGAACACCGACATTAATGATGGCTCTCCAGCCCGTCCTTCATCTGTCTCGGGTTCTCATGTCAGCGGAGGATTTAGTTACAGGTTCAGTGCTGGGGATTCATGCAGGTTCGAATCCCGAGCTGGGTAGATTTTGCATGTTCTCCCTTATACCATGTGTATATATGTGTTTTTGTGTGTACAACCTTTAAAGACCTCATGAAGGAGATCATAACGAGTCAGTGCTCAGATTAACCAGGTTCTCCGGTTTACTCACACAGTCCAAAAACATGGATTCAAGGTAAATTGGATGTTCCAATTTGCCCCATATAATGTGTATGTATGTGCCCAGTTCTAGATTGGCGCCCTGTCCTGGGTGGATCTGCCCAGCGCCGGAAATGTTCTTCCCTTTATGGGCATCGGGAACCCCCTCCCCCTAAGCAGAAGATAATGGATGAGTACGTACATCAACCGCTAGTTAAATAAACACAGAACCCTGTTTTGGTTACGATGTTTTAGGTTTCTGAATATCAAAACGTCCCCAAACCCCAAAAACAGGACTCCCTCTGTCGTTCCAGAGTCTAATTGGTATTCAGTAACTGCTTCACCTTCAAAGCTTGGTGGGATAAATGTTCAGTGCCATGTGATCACACCGGTTCCATGTTGGCGGCGCTCGTTTTTAACACTGATGGTGACGGCGGCATTGAAATTCTCCTCAGCTTTCCTCCCGCCGCTGCCACAATGAGCTCCGTTTCACATCACGGCGACGGCGCTCGCTCGCTGGCTCGCAAATCCCGCCA
Organism: Corydoras sp. C115; assembly: GCA_019802505.1. Taxonomy (NCBI): domain Eukaryota; kingdom Metazoa; phylum Chordata; class Actinopteri; order Siluriformes; family Callichthyidae; genus Corydoras; species Corydoras sp. C115. The sequence goes on along the minus strand of JAFMOC010000194.1, from coordinate 512,851 downwards.
AGGCTCCGAAATGACTACTTAACTGGCCGACCCAGCCCACCGGTTCTGAGGCGCCGTGGGTTCTGCGTTCCCACGAGGAGCGTGTCTGCTGCAGGAGATGTACTTCAATAACGTCTGGCCTAATTAAATCCAGTTGACGAAAACAAGACACCTATTGTTTAAATGAAGTCTGGCACGCCGGGAACGGAGCGCCACCGCCGCCACGTATTCGGAGCGACAACATTTAAACCCGAGAGGAATGTCGCTTTAGAAGGAATGGGAAACAAACGTTTAATTTAACGTCCCAGAAGCTCAAAGTTATGCGGAAATGTCGAAGCAATGAAGCTCAGGAATCTAAACCAGTACACATGAATATGTAAGAGGGCGGTTATGTATGAGGGTGTTTAGCATGTTCTCCTCTTAGCACTGGGGATTCCAGGTTTGAATCCTATTCTGGATGGAGTTTGCATGTTCTCCCATGTTCATGGGGTTCACCTTGAATCCATGTTTTTGGACTGTGGTAGGAAAACAGTGAACCCGGGGAGAACATGCAAACTCCACCCTGATCGGGATTCGAACATGGAATCCCCAGCACTGACAGGAGAACATGCTAAACATTAAACCCCTGTGCTCCCCTGCTGTGTTTTTAGATTGAGGTATTCTTTAGAAGTTGGTATGTTCTCCACGTGTCCACGTAGGTCTTCTTCTGGGTTCTCCGGTTTCCTCCCACTGTCTAGAAACATGGATTCAAGGCGAACCCACGTGCACATGGGGAGAACATGCAAACTCCACCCAGATCGGGATTCCAACCTGGAATCCCCAGCACTGAGAGGAGAACATGCCAACCACTAAGCCCCCCAATGCTTCCCCTGCTTTTTTTTCTTCTTTTTTATTTCTAAATTCTTTAGAAGTTGATATGTTCTCCTCTATGTCTTCATGACCGTGGACAATCCAAGCTTCATGGTGATCATCGTCCTGGGTTTGATTGTCCACCAGATGATGCTGTGGTTGGCATGTTCTCCTTTCACTGCTGGGGATTCCAGGTTCCAATCCCAATCTGAGTGTAGTTTGCATGTTCTCCCCATGTCCACGTGGGTTTCCTCAGGGTTCTCCGGTTTCCTCCCACAGTCCCAAAACATGGATTCAAGGTGAATTGAATTCTCTAAAGTGAGTGAGGGTCCAGTGATGGATTGGCGAAATTCCAAAATTCCCAAAAAACACGCCTGAACCTTGTGGATGGCCTTCCCCGAAGATCTGAAGATGTTCTAACTGCAAAGGGAGGACCCATGTCATCTAGAACCCTATAGATTAGGAATAGGACGTCACTTAAGATCACATGTGGTCACTATATAAATAATTGTTGTATATATTGTGCTATACAAAATGCATTAAACATATAAAGAAACATAAAATCGTATATAAATATCTTGTGCTGACCTGACCTCGCGCTCTGATGCATTATTCCGGGTGTGCAGTATGTTCCACCTGCTTTTCAGAGTCCGATCTACAGAGCTCGGTTCCTCTGAGTGAAAACTATTCAATAACTAAATGCCCCACTTGACATTAATATGTAAATGCATTTAAATATTCATCCAGTTACATTTGTTATTGCACTTTCCGTTGGTTAAAGTAATAAAGCAGCACTCACGAGCCGCTGGAAGCCTTTTTTACTATTTAGGTAAATGTGTTGGGCGGAGTCTGTTCTTGGTTTCCTGAGCGCGTGAGGATTGGATCGCGCCCTGCGTTCAGCTCGCACTAGGGCGCGGTTCACATCAGGTCATCGCCGGGCTCCGAATATTAAAGGGTATTATACAGATCCTGTCCTCAGCTCCGCCGAATCTCCGGGCTTTAAATGGAACTGAAGGTCGCGCCGACAATGGAGCGAATGGGAACTCTGATTGAGTCTCACATCAGAATTAATGTTTAATTAAAACTCATACACAGCCAAAGACTCTCATTCTGCTCAAGTGATTGTTAATATTCAAGGCACTGAATCATCATGTTCTCTCTTGATCAGGACCGTGGACAGAGCGGGTGGTATTTGGGTGGTGGATGATTCTTAGCACCTGGTGGATGTGGTGTACTAGCTAAATAAATAAACTTAAATATTAATAATAAATAAATGTGTGTGTTTTGTGTTGTTTCCACTCAATTACATACCTCCACCTTACTGCCCCACCCTGTAGGTGTAAAATCAGAGACCCTTACACAAAACGTGGGGCCATAGTAATTAAGTACTAACTGCTAAAGCTTTTCAGGCGAATAATTAAAACCAAATTTTTGCAACCAGCAATATATTTTTATTATATTAAATCATTTAGCGAACGCTTTTATTTAAAGCGACTTACAAATGACTGAATTTTAATTAAATCTGATCATTATCCAATCCATATTCCAAGTGTGAATTTATTTATTAAAATGTTTATAATTTATTTATTTATTATTTATTATTTATTTATATATTTATTATTTATTATTTACAGCAAGTGCTTCTGGAAGATGGGTGCTCTGTCTTCTGACCTCTGTCCTCTTCCGTAATCCCTCAGTGAATGGCTCATGGTATGGAACGATGCCACGACAAGAAAAATGTATTCACTTCACGCTCATAAAAGCATGAATGTCACGATCAAAGTCATGCCCGCGCCCTCCGCCCAAAACGCCCCATTATTACTGAGTGATCATGTGAGGAGGAGATAAATCCAGAGTTTCATTACATTCACTCTCAACGTTCCATTCTGATGGGGGGTGCCGCTGCTGCAGCTGGTGGTACTGGTGGTGGTGCCGCGGATATCACCCACACAATGAAGGAGAGTCCGAGATTGTAGGGGCTTCAGGGCGGAGTCTGAGTCTGTGTATTATAGCTTCAGATAGAAAGTTGATTAATTAAGCAATAAAACCCCGGCGTGTAGTGCAGTACAGTTTCACCTCTTTACGTGATTTATTCACAATAATAACCAACCTCGAGTGTCTGATTGCTTTAATAAAACACTTACAAACACACTATAATAAAAAACAAGCTTTGATTTGTTTATTGAAAGCAAAATCGTTAATAATCTGATCTTCCACGATGTAATATAGTCCGGATTTTAAAATGAACGCTGATCGCTGAGTAACAGGATTCCGGTTTCTCTAACAATCATACTGCCCTCTAGTGGGCAAATTACAGAACACAGTTTATAAACAATGTAACAGGTTTAGTGCTGATCTCTGTTTATATTAATCTGTATTTTATGATTTATAATAATGTGTTGTATATCACACACTGATAAGAATGTGAAACGCTCAGAGGGGTGTGTTATTGTTAATGATGTCACAAAATGGCTCAGCCAATCATTTAAGGAGCGGAACAACAGGTTTTCTAGTTAAAGTCAATCCGCAGTACCCCGATTCTGCCTCATATCCAAACACGTAAATTTCTATAAAGTTTTAATACCCAGGCTGTTTAATCTGGAATTTGCATGTTCTCCTCACGTCAATAATAAAGCTTCTGAAGAAGTGGATGAACTCAGCTCCTGTAGCTTTAGTGCGCTTGTTAAACGCAGTCCTGCACTTCAGAGTAATAACCGGGAAGTCCTTTAAACTGCGGGAACAAAAAGGCTGTAGGAACAAAGGTACGAACATTCTAAGCCCGCTGATCTGAGAGAACATGAAACGCTGCTCGCCAGGGGACGAAATGTCAGAAGGCGTTTGAGTCGTAAGTCCTGCAGTCGCGCCGCTCATCCAAATCTCTGCTTTCATGCAAACGCATCACCCACCCTGTCCCCACGCCGTCCCCACCACCCCCCCTGGGCCCCCACCTCCCCCGGGCCCCCGGTCATGGTCCCTCCTAGCTTACGGACTGCTTTGTACTGAGGACACCGCAACTTAAAAGAGAGCGAAGCCGGAAGCAGACCTTCTGTTTCCCGGGCGATGACGGCATCCGAGGACATACAGTCGAGACCCTTGTGAAACCGTCTTAATTAACGCGTTTATTAATGTGGACGGAATCATTTGTTTTTTCATCCATTATCTTCCACTTTATCCTATACAAGGGTAGGGGGGGTTCCCCATGCCCATCCAGGAGAGAACATTTCAGGCGCTGGGCAGATACACCCAGGACAAAAATAAAAGCAAAAATGACTTCGGCAGCACGGTGGTGTCATGATTGGCATGTTCTCCTCTCAGTGCTGGAGATTCCAGGTTCGAATCCCGATCTGGGTGGAGTTCTCCCCGTGTCCACGTAGGTTTCCTGCGGGTTCTGTGGTTCAGAAACTTTCTCCCCTGGATGAGCATGGGGAACCCCAATGACCCTTCAACCCCCCCTCCCCCCCCCCCGGTGTTGCAGAGTTTGCATGTTCTCCCACCCCCGTGTGGGTTTCCTCCGGGTTCTCTGGTTTCCTCTCACAGTCCAAAAACATAGATCAAGGGCAATTTAATTCTCCAAATTGCCCCATATAGAGTGTGTCTGGGTGAGTGTGTGTGTGTCCAGTGATAGATTGGCGTCCTGTCCTGGGTGTATCTGCCCAGCACCTGAAATGTTCTCCCCTGGATGGGCATGGGGAAACACCCCACCCCCACAACCCTAGTAATGGATTAAGCAGGAGATAATAGATAAATAAATAAATGAATAACATGTTACTTGTTCACTATTTGTCATCACTGTTCATTAATAAATCTCAAACCCCAGACGTTCTTCCTACAGCTTTGATCTGGAATGCGGGTCCGTGTTCCACCGGCGGCGTCTCCGCTTGCCTACGCGCCGCGCTTTCCACCGGAATCTATTTTTCATACGAACCTTAAAGCAAAGTGGCGGATTCGTTCCCGTTCATTTGATCTGGATTCGTTCAGAGGGTTCCCTCACGTGAGCCGCGGTCTTAAGTCAGCGCTCTGTAGTTCTTATTTGTTCTGCGATGTTTGTGGGAGAACAATCCGCAGTCTGACAGCCAGGCGAGCGTTTTCTAAAGCACTAACTAAAAGTCCTCTGCCTTCAGAAAGAGCCTCGTACAAGAATGTGCACGGGAGAATGTGAGCTCGCAAACCAGATGGACAAAGACGAGGAAGACACCGCGTCTCAGGTTCACGAGGTAAACCTCGTTCTGTAATTTGTCCGCTAGAGGGCAGTGTTTGTTAGAGAAACCGGAATCCTGTTACTCAGCGATCAGCCTTCACTTTATAAACCGGACTGGATTACGTCACTGAAGATCAGATTATTAATGATTTAGTTTTTAATAAAGGCATTTCTGAATCAAAGCTTTTTTTTTATTATAGTGTGTTGGTAAGTGTTTTATTAAAGTAATCAGACACTTGAGGTTGTGTATTATTCTGAATAAATCATGTAAAGAGGTGGAGCTGTACTCCACTACACGCCGGGACTAATAACACCTCTTTATGGGCTTTATTCACAATAATGCCACGCCCTCTCGTACCGTATTGCTTTAAATATATAATTAAATACCTTGTTTTTTTATTTCTTGATGTTGTTATGTTGTCACTGTTTACATCGCAACGTCATTTCAAACACAGCGTGACAACGTGAAGGGATTGGAAACCCGGTGGAATCTAAAACCCATGCGTCTCAGTTTGTCTAATCTCTGTAACAATATGCTAATGAGGATCTAAACGAACATTAGGCTATTTGTAGAACACAAGCAGGTAATGATTGATGACGCTCTTCCTGGCGGTGTGTATTTACAGCTGATAGGTCAATCAATTATCCGCATGAATAAACTGTGAATGGATGTTTTCAGGCGCTCCAAAATGTTCAGCCAGGATTAATCATGTAAATCTTTCCCTGATTGCCTCCGTTCTCCGCATCCTCCATCCACCATATGCCGCCGTTCCCCCTAAAACCACATCCTACCTGCAGAACGTACACCAAACCGCATCTGCTGTCATTCAGATGGCGCAGAACCGCAGCTGGGACCAGAACAGTGACCGTCTAGAACATGAAAACACGCTCTACACCCTCACGCACCTCACCGGGACACGCCCACTCTTCACCGAGACCCGCCCTCCCATACGCAGAACTGGCGTACCCCGGTGTTCTCCAGGTAAGCATCTCAGGAACAACACGATACAGAACCGAGGTCACAGACAGACGGCTGATTAACGAGAATTAATCTAGCACTTAAGCGAGTGTGGAGTAAACCTCACAACCTCAGATTCAGCGATCTTCGGAATTATAAACAGAGTTTGAACCTCCAGCTGTGTGTTAAACTATTTCATAAAGCGATATGGTACGAGAGGGTGTGGCATTAATCTAAATAAACCCCATAAAGAGGTGTTATTAGTCCTGACGTGTAGTGGAGTACAGCTCCACCTCTTTACGTGATTTATTCACAATAATACACAACCTCGAGTGTCTTATTTCTTTAATAAAACACTTACAAACACACTATAATAAAAAAACTAAAGTTTAATTAAGAAATGCGTTTCTTAAAAGCAAAATCTTTAATAATCTGATCTTCCGCAACATTATCTAGTCCGCTCTTTAAAATGAACGCTAAGCGCTGAGTAACAGGATTCTGGTTTCTCTAACGATCATACTGCCCTCTAGTGGGCAAATTACAGACTGCAGTTTATAAAACATCAGGACATATAAATGTGAAGCTCTACACCCTCACGCCCTCCACCCTCTTACCCTCTACACCCTCACCCTCTACACCCTTCCACATCCTCACGTGCTCCATTATGCTCTACACCCCCTCACACTTCACACTGTACACCTCCTCACGCTCTACATCCTCACGCTCTACACCCTCACGCTCAACACCCGCACGCTCTACACCCCTCACTCTAAACAGTCATGCTCAACACCACCATGCTCCAGGTTCTCTCACTCCAGAATAAATTATTTTATTACAAAGAGCAAAACCTTTAATGTAGGAAAAAAAAAACCTACTTAATTACAACAAATTATATATATATATATATATATATATATATATATATATATATATATATATATATATATATAAAAATGTGTCGGCGGCAGTCTGTCAGTTTGTGCCCAGCGATGTGCCCTGTCCTGTGTGTAGCTGCCCAGCGCCCGAAACGTTCTCCCCTGGATGGGCATGGGGAACCCCCCCCCTGCGACCCTAATATAGGACAAAGCGGAAGATAATGAATGAATGAATGAATATAATATGTCAGTTCCTCCAGCTTGAGAGTTTTAAAGTATATGACCGTGCAGAAAATTCACAGCATAATAACCATGAATTGTGAATTTAATAATAATAATAATGCATGATGTTAAATGGACATTAGAACTGCTGTTATTTTGGTAAACTGTACTTCATCCCACACGTCCCGTTTTATTAAAACCTTGGGCCTTTAAAGCAGGTGAACATATGGTGTGCGATTTCCTCCATTATTAAAGTAATCATCAGTCAGCTGTTGTGAGTCAGTGACTTTGACGTGATGCATTGTGCGTACGGAACAGTGATAAATAAAACCCTCGTACCTGCCGCAGATGAAAACACCGGCCGTGTCGCGGCGCCTGATGTATTTGGGCCGAAACACAAAGGGTTCCCACAGCGCAGAGTACGAGCCTTCCCTCCGAGATCCCTCAAGGAGACGCGATCAGGGACGAAGGCCAGCTAATGTTGCGGGGGTCAGACATTTGACATGGATGGCACTCATCTTCAGAGGGACCGGCTCGTCTCCGGCAGCTTTTGGAGGACCGGGGGTCTGCCCATCGCTCTTCAAAGGCTCTCTTTCTGGGCGAGATGTGTTTTTCTTTGTGCTCTAAATTATCCCTCCGTGGGGAGTTCGAATACATATTCAGAACGTGTTCCAGGTACCGGAGTTAAGGTCTGAGGAACATGAACGGTAAACAGAAATGGGAATTGACCCACATAGATATTTTTAAGAACAGTCTGGGTTCTCTGGTTAAATTGATGTGTTACTTATAATAAAAAAAAACATGTACCAGGAACAGAGAATGAAATCCTGAACCCCAGAGCCGGTTCTGTTCTGAAACCTTTCACTCATGGAACCTGTTCTGTAAATTCTCTTTATTATTTGTAGATTCACATTTAGTAAACGCTTTTATCCCAAATGAGAGAACGACACAGTCAGTAGAACCAGGAAAAACCCAGCTATACCTGATCATTATCTGATGCTACCCCCTTTTTTTTGTTTGGTTTTGTGTGACAGATGTGCTTGGAGTTGTTTCCCGACGATGCTGAGTTAGGAAGATGGAACGACCCAACACCATGAGGTGGATGAACATCCCGTTCCATTAAGTGTCAGATTTTTGTTTTTTATTTTTGTTACAGAAACCAGAATCCTGTTACTCAGTGATCAGTGTTAACTTTAAAAGAGCATAAGAGGGTGGAGGGTTTGAGGGTAAGAGGTTGTAGCATGTGAGGGTGGAGTGCATGTGGGGGCAGAGCGTAAGAGGGTGGAGGGCCTGAGGATGGAGTGTCTGAGGGTGTAGAGGGTAAGAAGGTGGAGGGCGTGAAGGTGTAGCATGTGTGGGTGTAGAGGGTAAAAGGATGGAGGGCGTGAGGGTGTAGAGGGTAAGAGGGTGGAGAGTGTGAGGGTGTAGCACATGAGGGTGTAGAGGGTGGAGGGCATGAGGGTGTAGAGGGTGGAGGGCGTAGCACATGAGGGTTTAGAGGGTAAGAGGGTGGAGGGCGTGAAGGTGTAGCATGTGAGGGTGAAGGGCGTGAGGTTGGAGGGCATGAGGGTGTAGAGGTTAAGAGGTTGTAGCATGTGAGGGTGCAGCGCATGTGGGTGCAGAGAGTAAGAGGGTGGAGGGCGTGAAGGTGTAGCATGTGAGGGTGTAGAGGGTAAGAGGATGGAGGGCATGAGGGTGGAGGGCATGAGGGTGTAGAGAGCAAGAGGGTGGAGGGCATGAAGGTGTACCATGTGAGGGTGTAGAGGGTAAGAGGTTGTAGCATGTGAGGGTGGAGCGCGTGTGGGTGCAGAGGGTAAGATGGTGGAGGGCATGAGAGTGTAGAGGGTAAGACGGTGTAGAGCGTGAAGGTGTAGCATGTGAGGGTGTAGAGGGTAAGAGGGTGGAGGGCGTGAGGGTGTAGCACATGAGGGTGTAGAGGATAAGAGCGTGGAGGGCGTTTGTATCAATGCGTGATGTACAATTCATTATTGTCCTGATGTTTTTATAAACTGTGTTCTGTAATTTGGTGTGTTTAATTGTTAGAGAATCCGGAATCTTGTTACTCAGCGATAAGTGTTCACTTTAAAACCGGACTAGATTACGTTGCAGAAGATCATATTATTAACGATTTTGCTTTTAATAAACAAATCAAAGCTTGTTTTTTATTATAGTGTGTTTGTAAGTGTTTTATTAAAGCAATCAGACACTCGAGGTTGTGTATTATTGTAAATAAATCACATAAAGAGGTGGACCTTTACTCCACTACACGCCAGGACTAATAACACCTCTTTATGGGGTTTATTTACAATAATGCCACGCCCTCTCGTACCGTATCACTTTATTAATTATATTTAATATTATAAGTGACTGATTGTGAGACTCTCCACTTAAGATTCAGTATCCCTACGTTACGTCAACCAAAGCTCCGTCCTCACGTCTTTATCTCCCCCTGCAGGATGAGCGTGGTGCCGTGGATCTGGAGGCGCTCAGCTGGGTTTGTTTTTAATGCGATTCACCCGACGCCGTGTTCGAAGATCGCGATTGGTCCCGACTGTTTGGTTATGCACGCCCGGCTCACGCTCAGCTGCCGGGAGATCATCTTTAATTTGGTCACGCCCCGTTACGTGTCAAATTAAGATCTGCGAGTTATGAAAGCATAACTGCATTAGGTTTTCTGTGATATTGACGTTTCAGGCTAACAAGCGCCCATCGCATTGTTATTTCGTTCTAGTCGCTTCGGCACGGCTTTGCTAAGCCGGAATATTCCGGCGGTCCCTGAGGGAGTGCGCCGGCGGTGCACGGTGTAACAAACACGGCTTCGAGTCGATGCCGTTCATGTTCCCCAAGAACCCAGAATGTCTCAGAGAAAAACAAACATCCAGACGAGGAAAACGCCAAGAGGAATAATTGGCAGCATCTTTGTAATGCGATTTTACGAAGCACGAGGCGACGAACAGAATCCACGTTGAAAGCACAATCCACGTCATCAGGGTCCGTCGCCGTTTGATCCGCCATTTGGAACCAACCATCCAGAAGTTCTAAAGCTGTTCTAGTTGCAAAAGGTGGACCCACGTCATCTAGAACCCTATAGTTAGATCTTCTGAGTCCATCCACCCATTATCTTCAGCTTTGTCCTCCATTAGGGTCCTCTATGAGGGTTCCCCACATTCATCCAGGGGAGAAGGTTTTGGGCGCTGAGCAGATTCACCCAGGACAGGGAGCCAATCTATTACTGTACACACACTCAATCACACAGACACACTCTATATGGGGCAATTTGGACCATTCAATTGACCTTGAATCCATGTTTTTGGACTGTGGAAGGAACCCGGAGGAAACTCATACATAATCCAGGGGTTTCACTCACACATTAGGGGTGTGCGATATATCATGATAGATTACATAAATAACACGATATACACTATAACGATATCTCATCACTGTCTTCTAAAGAAAAATCTACCATGATGCACTGCTGCCTGCTGCTATACTTTAGGATGAAGGATGATCACTGAAGTCATTAAAGTTTATTAGAACCATAATTTTATTAGCAATATATAATATATTATCCCATCATGGGCGGCACGGTGGCTTAGTGGTTGGCATGTTCTCCTCTCAGCGCTGGGGATTCCCGGTTCGAATCCCAATCTGGGTGGAGTTTGCATGTTCTCCCCGTGTCCGCGTGGTTTTCCTCCAGGTTCTCCGGTTTCATCCCACAGTCCAAAAACATGGATTCAAGGTCAATTGAATTCTCCTAAATTGTGTGTGTGTGGGTGAGTGAGTGTGTGTTCAGTGATAGATTGGTGACCTGTCCTGGGTGTATCTGCCCAGTGCCCAAAACGTTCTCCCCTGGATGGGCATGGGCATGGGCATGGGCATGGGCATGGGCATGGAGAACCCCCCCCCCCCCGCGCGCGACCCTAATAGAGGATAAAGCTGAAGATAATGGATGGATGGATGGATTCTCCCATCATAACATAGTGCCATAGTGTCTGGCGAGGTCACCACACGGAACCTCATAACACTTCAGTGCAAACTCTGTGGGCGGTGTAGACTGTTTATGTATTTCTGTCTGCAAAATAAAATAGAATAAAAATATAAAGCCCGCTCGTCATCCATCAGAACCGTGGAACATCCATATAGAACGCTTTAAACAAAACGAGGTCCCCGATGAGTGAGGCGTTTTGGAGAATCATCGTAAAGCAGCCGAGCAGATCTGATCCATAAAGACAGGTATATGGATATTGGCTCCCTGATGCCGTCCGACAACCGTCCCCCGCCCGGCGGCCGTACATCATCGCCCCGAAGTCCGGACTTAATATGCACCGGGTGCAAAGCTTTTGTTTTGGGAAATTTATGAGCGCCATTACAACAGCAGCAGGGTGAGATAAAGCCCGTCTGAGTGAAGGAATAGCGTCGAGCTGGGAAACGAGCTCGATCCAATCATCAATTCCATCTCACGCCATGCAAATCGATAGACTCCGCCTTCAAGGCACAACAATGCCGCCCCCTCATTCAAAAGTTCTCACTTTCATTGGGTTATAATTAAATGCTATAATGTGTGTGTGTGGTGGGTGGGGGTGTGTGTGAAACTCAGTGGGTGAAGATGCCCACATGGCCACCGTGGGACCGAAGGGGCCTGACGTTGCCATTTACCAAAAAAACTCTGGAGTGAACACAGTGCACAAACCCAACACTGAAAAATAATCACCCTCTTCAATGTCTAACCAGAAAAATCAGTGGAGAAAAATAAGCATGGGGTTGTAACATGCACCCCCCACCACCACCACCACCCCCATCACCACCCCGTAAAAGTGGACATTCATTTATGTGATCATTTTGTTTGCAACAATAAAATAAAAAAGTCTCGGTAAAACCAGTTTGATTTAGGTTCACTGTATTATACACATGGTATACAGGGTATATTTGGCATAGAGGGTATACACAGTAGACTGGGTGTATAAGGGTATATAGGGTATATAGGGTATTCATGGTGTACAAGGTATACACATTAGACAGGGTGTATAAGGTATATAGGATTAACAGGGTATATAGGGTATACGGGGTGTACAGGGTATACACAGTGTACTGTGTGTATAAGATATACAGGGTGTACAGAGTATACTGGGTGTATAAGGTAAATAGGGTATACATGGTATACTGGGTTATAAGGTATACAGGGTGTACATGGTATGTAGGGTGTACAGAGTATACACAGTTTACTGGGTGTATAAGGTTTACAGAGTGTACAGGGTATATAGGGTATACAGGGTATACATAGTATACTGGGTTAAAAGGTATATAGGGTGTATATTGTATACAGGGTGTACATGGTTTACAGGTTGTACAGTGTATACACAGTATACTTGGTGTAAAAGGTATATAGGGTTAACAGGGTATACACAGTACACTGGGTGTATAAGGTATATAGGGTATACAGTTTCAACTTTTTTATGTCTGTCCTGTAGGCATCATCATGATGGTGGGATTTTTCTAGAGGAATCTCGAGGGGAACGAAGCTTTTAAAGTCGTAAGTAAAAGAAGAAAGCACTCAGGAGCGAGAACTTCAGATTACAGGATGAATGTAATCAGGAATATCTGGTCCATATGTTTATCTCCCGAACCTGCAGCCCTGTGTACCTCTGCCAGGAGGAGTGGGTGCACATCACGCCCACACCGCGTGCAAAGCAGAACCGTACTCACGCCGACGTTCTCAAAGCCATTTCATCATGTTCTACATTATATATGTCTACGCTTTTATTCTAGGGCTCATTAATAAACAGTGGTTTCAAAAGTGAGCATGTGTTTTTTCTCTAATTAAAGGTTTATTCATGATGTTCAGATGAAAACATTCTCATTAAGCAGATTAAAATAAATAAAGAGACTTGTTTTTTGTTCCTTAAAAGTGTAAATTTTGCTGCAGTAATTAAGTGACCTTTACTTTATGGTAATGTTAGAGCATTTAACTTTCTCTCTCTAACCGCCGTAACCCCTAACAACCGAATCCTCCACCTCGTCTCCAAAATCCCACAATACAGCACAAAGTTCTCTCACACGGCCTTAGATACTAGATACTAGAACCAGCTGATTCCAGAATGACATAATGATAGGCATCCCATAATACTAGGAGATTTCAGAACATAAAAATAAATATATATATATATATATATATATATATATATATATATATATATATATATATATATATATGTATATATATATATATATATGTGTGTGTGTGTGTGTGTGTGTGTGTGTGTGTGTGTATATATTTATTTATTTCATATAATTATTGAATTCGGCACGGTGGCTTAGTGGTTAGCACGTTTGCCTCTCAGCACTAGGGATTCCCGGTTCGAATCCCAATCTGGGTGGAGTTTCCATGTTCTCCCTGTGTCCGCGTGGGTTTCCTCCGGGTTCTCCGGTTTCCTCCCACAGTCCAAAAATCATGGATCAAGTCAATTGAGTTCTTCAAATTGCCCCATATAGAGTGTGTATATGTGCGTGTCTGTGTGAGTGTGTGCCCAGCGATGGATTGGCGCCCTGTCCTGGGTGTATCTGCCCAGCGCCTGAAACGTTCTCCCCTGGATGGGCATGGGGAACCCAAGGGTTGTGCAATATTGGAAAAAAAATGATATCATGATATTTCAAAATAAATAATAAATTAATAATAATAATAATAATAATAATAATAATAATAATAAATAACAAAACATAATAAACAAAATTTTTATATTTTTTAGATTTTATATTTGGGTGGCATGGTGGCTTAGTGGTTAGCATGTTCTCCTCTCAGTGCTAGGGATTCCCGGTTCAAATCCCCATCTGGGTGGAGTTTCCATGTTCTCCCCGTGTCTGTGTGAGTTTCCTCCGGGTTCTCCGGTTTCCTCCCAAAGTCCAAAAACATGGATCAAGTCAATTGAGTTCTCCAAATTGCCCCATATAGAGTGTGTATGCGTGTCTGTATGAGTGAGTGAGTGTGTGCCCAGCGATAGATTGGCGTCCTGTCCTGGGTGTATCTGCCCAGCACCCGAAACGTTCTCCCCCCCCCCGCGACCCTAATGTAGGATAAAGCGGAAGATAATGAATGAATGAATATTTTATATTTTATATTATTTTTACTTAAAACTTCGCAAATCCATCCAACCATTGCCATTCCATCACTGGACACACACACTCACTCACACAAGCACTCTATGGGGCAATTTAGAGCATTCAATTTACCTTAAATCAATGTTTTTGGACTGTGGGAGGAAACCGGAGAACCCGGAGGAAACCCACACAGACACGGGGAGAACATGCAAACTCCACTCAGATTGGGATTCGAACATGGATCCCCAGCGCTGAGAGGCAAACCTAGCGAGAACTATGCCACCACGCCTTCCATGTGTTTTATATTCAAATAAGTTGATTAATTTAGCTGTAACTAAGTAAAAGTTGTTTATAATTATTCATAGGAAAGGCCACGCCCCCGAGTCTCTCTCTCAAAACCAGGTGACTAAATAGAAACAACGATACTTTTAACACGACAGTATTCAAAACGTCATGACACAGGCGTCCCATGTCCCGTCTTTATTAATCTTTTTAAATAGATGTATTAAATTGGGATGATGCAGCGTTATAAATTATTCATCCCATATTAAAAGTTCACGGGTGGAGGACGGGAAGTGTCGCTCTGGCATCTGTTTAACTTGAAATTCCCCGCTGGACCAGCGACGCCCGAGGTAACAGAATGTTGATGAAATGTATCTAAAGTAACGCTTTGAGTTTTAAAGAGGAGTAAAAAAAATAAAAAAGAATTAAATTAATAAATAAAAAAGTCTTTTTCTGCGTAATTTAAATCTGAACATCTGTAGCCTTGGAGGGAAGAAAAAAAAAACCTCACCTGAATCAATCAGCAGAGAGCTGTGAGCATAATGCAAGCTTCCGAGAATCGTTAAAAGTATAGCTACTTGGTATTCCATCGCAACGTCGCTTATCTCCCCTGGACGCTCGCGCCTCCATAAATTTAAATACCTTCCAGCCTTTAATGAGCTCCATACAATCTTGTGTATCTGACCCTTGAAACGGTTCCAGCGTGCGGCCGTGGACCTGACCTCAACAAATGATGCGTCTCCGGCATCGCCGCCACGTAGAACCCGTTCTCCATGAAAACATCAGACGTGAAGGTTTTGACTGCCGGCCTCGTTACATTAATACAAATATATCGCAAGAGGTGTGCTCCGTATCCCACCCGCTTCAGCCACACCTAACAATAAACATCCCAAAAGCCATAACTGGGGCAGAAATGAATGAAAAAAAATAAACAAGAAGCTGAATGAACGAAGTTTAGGGTTTGAAACTACACTCGGTCGACTTGGATACGAAGGCCCCACCAGATTGGACTCACAAAGGGTTACAGAAGATGAAGTGCTGGAGATCTGGGGTTACCACAGTAACCGGAACGCAAGAGATGACTTAATAAGATTAAATTTAATTAAATTTAATTAAATTGAATCTAAATAAACTCAATACCTCAGCAAATAAACCAAAACTATACGTTAGGAAGCACGCACACCTACGATAAACACTGTTACCAACTTGTTCAAGTCATATATTTACAGTAGTTTTGGTAAATAGTACCCTTTTTACAATCGTACATCGTCGTGAAGCAGCTTTACAGTGTTATAAACTTTGAACCCAAAAAAAAAGCAAGCCGAGGAGACAGCGGCAAGACAAAACTCCCTGTTATGTTGATATTTTAAGGAAGAAACCTTGTGAGACTCAGTGGGGGCCTCATCCTCCTTGAGCGGCTGGGCAGCAATTGTCAAATTTGTTGCAGTATTTGGCGACTTTTCAGACCCGCTAGCAAACTTTTATTTTAAAAAGTGACGAGCGACACATCCAGCGACTTTATCTGCGGTTTTTCGATTTGTGTTCTTTAGTTTAAGTTCTGATGTCAGGCTCGTTCCACATCACTCTCAGAACGGCATTGCACTGCGTTCACACCGCAAACTGCACACGCTCAAAACGGCCCCTAACTCCGCCCCCTAATTACAATAATAAAGCAGAATGAAAATATAACTGTATTTATCGTACGAAGTGTCAATCACTTATACATACACACTTATATATACATACATACACACACACACACACACACACACACACACACACACACACATATATATACAGTGGTGTGAAAAAGTGTTTGCCCCCTTCCTCATTTCCTGTTTTTTTGCATGTTTGTCACACTTAAGTGTTTCAGAACATCAAACCAATTTAAACAATAGTCAAGGACAACACAAGTAGACACAAAATGCAATTTGTAAATGAAGGTGTTTATTATTAAAGGAGAAAAAAAATCCAAACCATCATGACCCTGTGTGAAAAAGTGATTGCCCCCTCGTTAAAACATACTATAACTGTGGTTTTTAACACCTGAGTTCAATTTCTCTAGCCACACCGAGGCCTGATTATTGCCTCACCTGTTCTCAATCAAGACATCACTTAAATAGGAGCTGCCTGACAAAGTGAAGTCCACCAAAAGATCCTTAAAAGCTACACATCATGCCGAGATCCAAAGAAATTCAGGAACAATTGAGAAATAAAGTAATTGAGATCTATCAGTCTGGAATTTCCAAAGCTTTGGGAATCCAGCGAACCACAATGAGGGCCATTATCCACAAATGGCTAAGACATGGAACAGTGGTGAACTTTCCCAGGAGTGGCCGGCCGCCTAAAATTACCCCAAGAGCGCAGCGACGACTCCTCCAAGAGGTCACAAAAGACCCCACAACAACGTCCAAAGAACTGCAGGCCTCACTTGCCTCAGTTAAGGTCAGCGTTCATGCCTCCACCATCAGAAAAAGACTGGGCAAAAATGGCCTGCATGGCAGAGTTCCAAGAAGAAAACCAATGCTGAGCAAAAAGAACATTAAAGCTCGTCTCAATTTTTCCAAAACACATCTTGATGATCCCCAAAACTTTTGGGAAAACATTCTGTGGACCGATGAGACAAAAGTGGAACTCTTTGGAAGGTGTGTGTCCCATTACATCTGGCGTAAAAGGAACACTGCATTTCAGAAAAAGAACATTATACCAACAGTAAAACATGGTGGTGGTAGTGTGATGGTCTGGGGCTGTTTTGCTGCGGCAGGACCTGGAAGACTTGCTGTGATAAATGGAACTATGAATTCTGCTGTCTACCAAAAGATCCCGAAGGAGAATGTCCGACCATCTGTTCGTGAACTCAAGCTGAAACGAACTTGGGTTCTGCAGCAGGACAATGATCCAAAACACACCAGCAAGTCCACCTCTGAATGGCTGAAGAAAAACAAAATGAAGACTTTGGAGTGGCCTAGCCAAAGTCCTGACCTGAATCCTATTGAGATGTTGTGGTATGACCTTAAAAAGGCCGTTCATGCTCGAAAACCCTCTAATGTAACTGAATTAGAACAATTATGCAAAGATGAGTGGGGCAAAATTCCTCCAGAACGCTGTAAAAGACTCATTGCAAGTTATCGCAAACGCTTGTTTGCAGTTGTTGCTGCTAAGGGTGGCCCAACCAGTTATTAGGTTTAGGGGGGCAATCACTTTTTCACACAGGGCCATGATGGTTTGGATTTTTTTCTCCTTTAATAATAAACACCTTCATTTCCAAATTGCATTTTGTGTTTACTTGTGTTGTCCTTGACTATTGTTTAAATTGGTTTGATGTTCCGAAACACTTAAGTGTGACAAACATGCAAAAAAAACAGGAAATGAGGAAGGGGGCAAACACTTTTTCACACCACTGTATATATATATATATATATATATATATATATATGGCTGCCAAAAAAAATCACTTCCATACATTTTAATGAAATCTAAAGATGTCATCTCCAGTGGACTTTTTTCGTCCCCATGTTCTGTAGATGGACTCAGTGTCTTGGGGCAAAATTTCAAAGCCGCTCTTTTTCCCTGAAAATAAAACGGCGCGGTCGATGAGCTCCATTTAGACTGGAAGTGTGTTGTGTAAGAAAAAAGTCAGAATGATGAATGCTGCCACTTCGCCGCTGTCTCTTCTCACTTTCTGACAGCTGGTGCAGAGGAACGGCCATCAGAAGCATTAGTGAGGAATCAAGGGACAGCTGCAGTGATGGGTATCAGTGGGTGGGATGCAGAAGTGTTTATTGCGCAGGATGTGGTCGCGTTGGTCGGAATCCGTGTGGAATACTAAATGCACTTCTGAATGTTGCCCGGAATGAGGTGATCAGCGGCTTCCGATTGACATACTGTACGTGCTCATTAATGTCACTCGGGAGTGATAATGTAGGGCCTCCATAGGAGAAATCCTATGTTTTAAACACCCATACACACACGAATACACACGTATTTGTACTTGTGTAAGGACTTTGACATTGATCAGCCTTGTGAGGACCATCTTTTCCATTTGCAACAGTTCTTCCACAGTACATGCCACACACAATCATAAACCAGCCTCCTGTCCATTTTTTACCTGTCTGTCCTACATTTCATGGCCGTCACTCTGTCCTTATAAAGAACCTACACCATCTCTCAATTCCATGTGAGACAATATCTCACGGCTGTTATATTTTATTTTTTGCTTTTATTTTCTTTATTGCTACAATATTTTTATATTTACATTTTTATTATTATGCTGCTATATTATTTCTTTTTATTATTATGATTTCTTTTTTTATGTAATATTAAAATTTTAATTCTACAACTTGGATCCATGAAACGCTATTTCGTTGACAGTTCATGTAACACGTTATGTAAATGACAATAAATTCTCCTTTAATTCTTGAGTACCAGCATCATCCCTGCAGTGTCTGACACGTCCACAAGAGGCGTTATACAAATTGGATGCTTTTTAACTCATTAAATGAACAAGCGTTGCAATAAATCAGCATTTTTCCAAAAACAAATCATGTGTGCAGCAGTGCAGATAAGTTGAGAAGGTTTTTCGGAAGGACCAGCAGCCGCTGATGGAGGGTGCGGAGGAGAGGGAGGAGGAGATTTATTTTCTTTATTGCTAATATATTTTTATATTTACATTTTTATTATAACACTGCTATATATTATTTTATTATTATTATTTTTTTAACATCATATTTAAATTTAAAATAATAATAATAATAATAATAATTATCATTTTTACCACTGAGGGTAAACTGGGTCCGTGAAACGCAATTTCGTTGACATTTCATGTACCACATATTACATAAATAAATAAACTCTGTTCTCATTTGTAAGTCGCTTTAGATAAAATATATTATATATTCGTTCGTTGACAATTCGTTGACAATTCATGTAACACATGTTATGTAAATGACAATAAAGTCTCCTTGAATTCTTGAGTACCAGCATCACCCCTGCAGTTCCTGACAAGTCCACAAGAGGCGTTATACAAATTGGACACTTTTGAACTCATTAAATGAACAAGCATTGCAATAAATCAGCATTTCTCCGAAACGTGCAGGCTCGTTACTTTCATTTTATTTACTGCTGCTATATTTTTATTATAACACTGCTATATTATTATTTTTTTTTTATTAATTTATTATTTTTTTAATGTAATATTTAAATTAAAACTGAGGATAAACTGAGTCCGTGAAATGCAATTTAATTTACATTTCATGTACCACATTTTACATAAAAGACAATCAACTCTCCATGAATCCTTGAATACCAGCACCACCCCTGCAGTTTCCGACACATCCACAAGAGGCATTATACAAATTGGACGTTTTTGAACTCAATAAATGAACAATCGTTGCAACAAATCAGCATTTCTCCAAAACTAAACCAGTCAGCGAGCGTACTACGTTTATCTCTTTATTCATGGGTACAAACCGCGTGGGACGTGCTGTACATCGGCGTGTACAGTATCAGCGGCAGCCGGTGCGAGTGCGATATGTGTGGGATGCGATGTGCTGTGCGAAGTGTTGGATGTTGCACGGAGCGCCGTGAGAACCGTGTGGGACGGCGTGCAGATAAGTCCACAATACGCTGAAGGAGGGGGAGGAGGAGATGGAGAACCGGGCTCGTCCCAGATAATTGTCCCACATCTTGCCACCCCTGCTCCTCAGGCTCTGATGGTTTGGTTTTTAATGTCTGGAGGTCTTTCCACCATCCCTTACTATTTTCTCCTGAGCAGCATTAACATGCCTCACCTCACCTGAATTAAGACGCTGATATCCCGCCGAACCCGTAAGCTCTGTGGATGTTAAACACACAGGTCTGATCCTCGTGGGGAGGCGAACATGCCCCTCGTGCTGACAGCGCCGTCGTTTTTATTTTTTTTCTCTAAATAAGCTCACTGCCATCCGGCCTAATGGGGAAAAAAAAAAAAAACAGAGCTTTGAGCCAAGGCTCATATAAAAACCATTCTTCATCATTCTCTTTGAACTATAATAGGGCTTGTCTTTGCTCTGGGTGAAGCTCCCAGCCCGTGCCTTTGTACTCCCCTATCAGCGAGTGTGTGTGTGCATGTCGGCGTGATTGCGGACTCGACGAAGAAACAAGACCTTTTTTTTTTATGTTCCGGCTACCCGACCACATGGAGCTCGTCTGAGCAAACAACTACGCCTGGCAATCTGCCGCATGAGTGATTAAAGCGCATGGATTTGTAAGAATCACACAACAGAGTCACAATAACCATCAGCACTGATAAAAGGACTTTAGAAATCAAGCTAATTGGAACGTATTGACTCTGCCGTGTAATACAGATCAGTGGCTTTATGTTATTGCAGTCCCATAGCAGAGTTATACCGTGGCCACCTTGTGTTTCTTTTAATAAAGACCCCCCATTACGAGCACTTAAAACAAACCCAATGCAAATCAATAGATTTCCAGACCTCCAGACCATCTACAGGAAGCCGTGCCAGTCCAAAGCCCAGAATATGGTGAAGGACCTCGGTCATCCTACCAATACACTATTATCACTCATATTTTGCGAGCAGGACGGCGTTTTCGTTCCCGGTAGGCAAACACAGAGTGGAGTCTCTTCCCAACGGATATTCGGACTCAGGACTAAAACCTACCTGCAACACCCTCATAACGCAAAACAACTTTTTAAATTCTGCACTGCGTTAGCTGCACACAGATTCACTATTATCACTTTAATTCAAACTTATAAACAATTTGTAAATTTAATCCGCACAGTGCCAAACTTGTATTTGTATGGTTTCTCTTTTTTAACGTAGTATATTGTAAAAGCAACTTACGATGAGAACAACACAAGTCATGAGTTATGAAGAAAAAAAAAAAAAAACAGCTACACTGTAGAATTATCAAACCTGATCGTTATCTGATCCTCCACCCCCCCTTTTTTATTTTTTTATTTCATTTATTTATTTTTATTTTATTTTTTTATATACACTCATGAGAAATTAAGACACCCTATGATAGCCTGTGTATTTAACATATTTGGACATGTGGATATTTAATATCAATTTTAACAATACTGAGGGATCTGAGTAAAATGACTGAACAATTAAAAAATGAAGAAAGGCCTTTTTACAACTTTCTGTTTAAAAGAGAATGCAATTTCTGGCGAGGAATAAATTCGGACAGCCCTGCATACTGTCCCATTGAAAAGCGTTAAGATCACCCACAGGTGCATCACATCAGGTTCACATGATCAGAACATCATTACACAATGTTTTGAATGAGGCTTGCTCTATTTAAACCTCAGGAGAGGAGTTTGGTGTTTCCCTGACGGCTGAAGTGAAAGCGAGCACCATGATGACATCCAAAGAGCTGATTGTGAAGAAGATTGTGGATGCTTAGGAGTCTGGTAAGGGACTCACAAGTTTAATTTTCATGGGAGGTGTGCGAGGAGAAAACCTCTAAGAAAAACATTAAGGCCAGACTGAAGCTTGCCAGAGAGAAGGCAAAGACCTTGTGTAGTAAAAAAAGTAATGTAGTGTAGTGCAGTTAAAAAAAAATATTGTGGAGCTGTCTAAAGAGACTTTTACTATATACAGTATATATTTATATATATATATATATATATATATATATATATATATATATATATATATATATATATATATATATATATATATATATATATATCATACCGTGTATGTCATGTGTGTATACACATTTGATGAATAAACGTGATTTGATTTGATTTGAACTCTGGACACACACGCCGCTTTACGACCAGCTTTACCATCAGGAACATTTTCATAATAAAAGTGGCCAGCGAGGCCCTAGGGTGACTAGGAAAACCATCAGACTCACGTTTGCGCCGTGTCTTGGAGGCGGAGGAGCATGATGGAGATCCCCTTCATCTTCTGTCGTTCTCTCGGCAGCGCCGGGCCTCCCCGCCTCTCCCGGGAGTCATTAGGCAGCCCGATGAACAGTGGGCTGGATGAAGAGCGCCACGGGGACCTGCGGAAGAGCCTCCAGTTTAAAACGTGAAGTGTGAATCACAGCGGCGCAGTCGACGTGGCGCGAGGCGTCCGTGTAACGCGAGACGACATGATGGGAACATGCCTCGCTTATGTGAAAACACAAAGGAACATTCTTTGTTAGCGCAGTGCTTGATGCTCGTGGTTCGTGGCATCAGGGCAAAGAAGTTGAGGTTGGCGCGAAGGGCTCATTAAATAAACCCGGTCCCAGGTTCGATCCTCAGGTCTGTTCTGTGTTCTGCATGTCCTCGCTGTGCCTAAGTGCAATGGCGACGCCAACTCGTCGCAATCTTAGGGGTGTAACGTGTCGGAGCACTAATAGTGTTAATTGTCCCTAACCTGGATAAATAGGAAGGTCGGGGGGGGCTTAGTGGTTGGCATGTTCTCCTCTCAGCACTAGGGATTCCTGGTTCGAATCCCAATCTGGGTGGAGTTTCCATGTTCTCCCGGTGTCCAAGTGGGTCTCCTCTTGGTTCTCCGGTTTCTTCCCACAGTCCAAAAAACCCACACGGACATGGGGAGAACATGCAAACTCCACCCAGATTGAGATTCGAACCTGGAATTAATTAACACCTGTCTCTACCCCAGGACAGGGGACCAATCCACTGCTGGGCACACACACTCACTACATGGGGCAATTTAGAGCGTCCACATTACCTTGAATCCATGTTTTTTGACTGAGGGCCTCCTCCCAGATTGGGATCCGCTCCCAGCATTCCCGGCGCTGTGAGAAGAACATGCTAATCACAGTTTGAATGAGAACATAAATACGTGACCATAAAGTCTTCGTCTTTTGAGTTCCGACGTGACGGAACCATCGGCTACAGACTTAATTAGTCTGATTGATCAGATCAGGATGTCCTCTGACCTCACATCGTCCCGCTTCAGAACCTTAATTGCTGCTAATGAACTGGTGACTGAATCAGAACGCCGTGACAGCACGTCTGAACCCACCGCCGTCTCGTTCACACCGGGTCCAGTGGAGTTCCACGGGTCGGGGTCTCAGACGTCCGTGTGCTCTCCAGTTAAAAACCAAGACATGATGAAGGACAGGGACTCAGTTCTACAGAGTTTGGATCTACTGGTTTGAACTTTGAGAACTCTATGGGTTCCTCAGCTTAATCCTTTGCTAGAGTTGCATTTAATTCACCTTGAATCCATTTTTTTGTACTGTGGGAGGAAACCGGAGAACCCGGAGGAAACGCATGTAGACATGGGGAGAAGATGCAAACTCCACCCAGATTGGGATTCGATCCCGCCCCCTTTTATTTAGATCAGGTGTTACAGATGTGTTTTGAGTTGAGGCAGACAGAGTTGGGAAGATAGTTCCACCATTGATCAGTGGAGAACCATACAGAGTAAGAGTCAGCACCATGGTGAGGTTGCCCCACCAGGTGACATTCATCACTAGAACATAGTGAACGAGTCGGTGTGTATTTTAAAATCTAGAGTGAAGGTCAGAGGGGCCAGATCCAGAGATCGTCCTGTAGATCAGAGCCAATCAGAGAGGAGAGGTGGAGTCACATGATCTGTGGTCTGATGGTGCATGCTGGGAGACCAGCAAGCAATGCATTACAATAATCGAGATGGGATAGGAATGAGGGCTTGGACTTACAGCTGAGTAGCACGTTTAGTTAAAGGTCTGATGTTCTCTTCAATGCTTTATCCTCTACTAGATGGGGGGGGACGTTTCGGGCACTGGGCAGATACACCCAGGATGGGACATCAATCTACTGGGCACACACTCACTCACACAGACACACACTATATGGGGCAATTTGGGGAATTCAATTCACCTTGAATACATTTCTTTTGGACTGTAGGAGGAAACTGGAGAACCCGAAGGAAACCCACGCGGACACGGGGAGAACATGCAAACTCCACCCAGATTGGGATTCAAACCTGGATCCCTAGCGCTGAGAGGAGAACATGCCAACCACTAAGCCACCGCTTGTTATTTAAAACTAGTTTAATTAATTATTCATTCATTCATTATATTCCACTTTATCCTATATCAGGGTCGCGGGGGGGGGGGTTCTCCATGCCCATCCAGGGGAGAAAGTTTCGGGCGCTGGGCAGATAGACCCAGGACAGGGCGCCAATCCATCGCTGGGCCCACACTCACTCACACAGCCACGAACGCATACACACTATATGGGGCAATTTGGAGAACTCAATTGACTTGATCCATATTTTTGGACTGTGGGAGGAAAACCCGGAGGAAACCCACGCAGACACGGGGAGAACATGGAAACTCCACCCAGATGAGGATTCGAACCGGGAATCCCTACTGCTGAGAGGCGAACATGCTAACCACTAAGCCACCGTGCCACTGCTTAATTAATTAATTAATTTAATTAAAAATGGGTTTGTGTCTAAAGCAAAAATTTGTTACACTTTAAGGTTTTCTGATTTGTCAGGGTTTCATTTTTCAAAAAGCTGCCGATTTCGAATGCTGCTGAGGTGCATTAGAGCCTAAACCTGCCTCTGAGCGACTCTATCCATTAACAGCGGGGTGGTGGCGCGCGCCTCGCGGCTCTGACCTTCAGCCGAGAATCTTTAATCTCTATTCCCTGCGAGCTGGCGCTCCTGTCGGTGCATCCCACAGCACTCTCGCCGCCAGGGGCGGGGCCACAGAACCCGGAAGAAACCCGCCACGTCCCACGGGCCAATCCGGAGGAGACGATCGACGACGGTGTGGCCGCGGGCCGCCGATCGCCGCGTTGCTCTGTTTCTCTATTTTTTTCTTTCCAGCAAGTCAATTAAGCAGCAAATGACCCGCACACCACAGCATAATGGATGCACCGCCGCGGCACTTCACTTTAATACATCACGGCGCTGACAGTAATCAGTCCCGACGCCGCCGCTCCGTTTTTCTGCGAGCGTTCCGAATTTCGGTTCGTTCGTGTTCACGCCAAAGAGTCGCTGTTTTCAAACGCTGCAGCGAGACGATGCATCATTACCCGCCAGCAGCCATCATGCTCCGGCTGCAGGCCTCCGGGAAATACTCGACGTACAACAATACCCCCCCCACATACACATACATACACACACACACACACACACACACACACTGACAAAACTGGAAAATAAAATCATCATTTCAGTTTGTTATGGCTGTAGAAATGTTGTACACTGAACACGGAGCAAAGGGATGAGGATGAAGATGGCACCACCTCTAGGGGACCTCCTTCTCATCTGTAACCCCAGCGATGACCTCACAGCACAATCATGAGCTAAATAATAATAATAATAATAATAATAATAATGGCATGGTGCCTTAGTGGTTGGCATGTTCTCCTCTCAGCGCTTGGGATTCCTGTTTCGATGTCTAAGTTTCCATGTTCTCCCCGTGTCCGTGTGGTTTTCCGGTTTCCTCCCACAGTTCAAAAACATGGATTTAATTCTCCAAATTGCCCCATATAGAGTGTGTGTGTAAGTGTGTGTCCAGTGATAGATTGGCATCCTGTCCTGGGTGTATCTGCCCAGCGCCCCGAAAAGTGGGGGAAAAACACCTGGGATAGGTCCCAGGTCCAACACAGGACAGATACATTATATGTTTGGTACCTCCAGTTCATCCGTTAAGCACAATCAGGGGAGAACATGCAAATCCTACACAGAAAGCAGCCCGTGTACCCTGCTGTGAGGCGAGAGAGGCATACACTGCACCACCACATGAAAAGAACGGGTTCAACAAAATCACTGCTGTCGTCAAATCCAGGAGAACCGAACATCAAAGTCCGGAGCTTTAATCGGACTTTGGATTGGATCTGTTTGATGTGCGGTATTAAATCCACTCTGAGCTCCTCCTAAGAGTCTCCACCGTGTTCCCTCCACCTTCGTAGCGAGAACCTGGTCACTCACGTTCACCACTCTGGGCGGAACGCAGATCAGGGGGATCAGGGCTGCGGGTCCGAAAGGTTCTGAGTGCCTCAGGTTTCTAACTATGAGGATTATTCCCATGTGGACCAATCAAATTGGTGCATCCTCATCCTCGTGAGGACGTGTGGACAACCCACCTTGACCTTAACCCACGTATAACCTTGAATCCACGTTTTTGGACTGTGGGAGGAAACCGGAGAACCCGGAGAAAACCCACATGGACATGGGGAGAACATGCAAACTCCACCCAGATCAGGATTCCAACCTGGAATCCCCAGCATTGAGAGGAGAACATGCCAACCTCTACACCACCACGCCGCCCACACCATGCCGTCCACATTTTATAAAATTATAATTCATTTTAATGGAACTAGAACCTTGAAACAGTTCCACATCCCAGTTCTGACGCAGTATCCGGAACCGTTGCTATGGAAACCAAGCGAACCTCCCAGCGAGAGTGTTGACAGGCGTCCACATATATTAGTTTAAAGAGCGTGGAGTTTGGGGCGGGCGGCGTCATGGACATGTCTGAGGGTTTGAAGGGTTCTGATTGGCATGCGGACGGTGGAACCGGGTCAAGCAGAGTTGAGTTGTTCTGCAGAGGGAGGAACGCCGCTGTAATGGAGAGACGTTCTCCTACGATAAAGGACGCAGTCCATTTCCCTGAGGCGCAGCGCCGCGTTCAGAATGTTTCAGAGAGCGTCTGATGGCGCCGCTTCAAAAACGCTCTCAGCAAATCGTTCCTACACACCGGACCCCATCGGTTCTCATTCACCCGGTCCCGTTGGGTTCTCCGAACGTCTGCACTGCGATAATCAAGCAGATCCTTCACACAGAGAACATCCTGACGGGATCTTACATCCGTTTCACTTTGATGTTTTTAATGTTCTTTAATCACAGGTTTGAGGTTCTAGAGAACAAACTGGATGGTTCATAGTTCAGGTTCCACTACAGCTGATACACACACCCTCACACCCACAGGGGTCCACAGCCTCACGCTAAGAGGGTTCTGCAGCCTCAAGGGGTCTGCAGCCTCACAGGGGTCTGCATCCTCACAGGGGTCTGCAGCCTCACCCTCACAGGGGTCTGCACCCTCACAGGGGTCTGCAGCCTCACCCTCACAGGAGTCTGCACCCTCACAGGGGTCTGCAGCCTCACCCTCACAGGAGTCTGCACCCTCACCCTCACAGGGGTCTGCACCCTCACAGGGGTCTGCACCCTCACACTCACAGGGGTCTGCACCCTCACACTCACAGGGGTCTGCACCCTCACACTTACAGGGGTCTGCACCCTTACAGGGGTCTGCAGCCTCACCCTCACAGGGGTCTGCACCCTCACACTCATAGGGGTCTGCACCCTCACACTCACAGGGGTCAGCACCCTCACACTCACAGGGGCCTGCACCCTCACACTCACAGGGGTCTGCACCCTCACACTCATAGGGGTCTGCACCCTAACCCTCACAGGGGTCTGCACCTTCACACTCACAGGGGTCTGCACCCTAACCCTCACAGGGGTCTGCACCCTCACCCTCACAGGGGTCTGCACTCTCACACTCACAGGGGTCTGCACCCTCACAGGGGTCTGCAGCCTCACCCTCACTGGGGTCTGCACCCTCACCCTCACAGGGGTCTGCACCCTCACAGGGGTCTGCACCCTCACAGGGGTCTGCACCCTCACAGGGGTCTGCACCCTCAGAGGGGTCTGCACCCTCACAGGGATCTGCAGGCTCACCCTCACAGGGGTCTCACCCTTACCGGGGTCTCACCCTCACAGCGGTCTGCAGCTTCACGCTCACAAGGGTCTGCACACTCACAGGGGTCTGCAGCCTCACCCTCACAGCAGTCTGCAGCTTCACGCTCACAAGGGTCTGCAGCCTCACAGAGGTCTGCAGGCTCACTCTCACAGGGGTCTGCAGCCTCAACCTCACAGGGGTCTGCACCCTTACAGGGGTCTGCAGCCTCACCCTCACAGGGGTCTGCAGCCTCACCCTCACAGGTGTCTGCAGCTTCACCCTCAAGGGGTCTGCAGCCTCACGCTCACAGGGGTCTGCAGCCTCACACTCACAGGGATCAGCAGCCTCACACTCACAGGGGTCAACGGCCTCACACTCACAGGGATCTGCAGCCTCACACTCACAGGGGTCTGCAGCCTCAAACTCACCGGGGTCTGCACCCTCACACTCACTGGCGATCTGCAGCCTCACACTCACAGTGGTCTGCCCCTCACACTCACAGGGGTCCTTACCCTCACATTCACAGGGGTCTGCAGCCTCACCCTCACAGGGGTCTACAGCCTCACGCTCACAGGGGTCTGCAGCCTCACACTCACAGGGGTCTGCAGCCTCACACTCACAGGGGTCTGCCCCTCACACTCACAGAGGTCTTTACCCTCACACTCACAGGGGTCTTCAACCTCACGCTCACAGGGGTCTGCAGCCTCACACTCACAGGGGTCTGCAGCCTCACACTCACAGGGGTCTGCAGCCTCACACTCACAGGGGTCTGCCCCTCACACTCACAGGGGTCTGCCCCTCACACTCACAGGGGTCTGCCCCTCACACTCACAGGGCCTGCAGCCTCACACTCACAGGGGTCTGCAGCCTCACGCTCACAGGGGTCTGCAGCCTCACACTCACAGGGGTCTGCAGCCTCACACTCACAGGGGTCTGCCCCTCACACTCACAATGGTTCTTACCCTCACACTCACAGGGGTCTGCAACCTCACGCTCACAGGGGTCTGCCCCTCACACTCACAGGGGTCCTTACCCTCACACTCACAGGGGTCTGCCCCTCACACTCACAGAGGTCCTTACGCTCACACTCACAGGGGTCTGCAGCCTCACACTCACAGGGGTCTGCCCCTCACACTCACAGGGGTCCTCACCCTCACACTCATAGGGGTCCTTACCCTCACACCCTCCCAAACATGTTTTAATGTAAAGTCTATTAAATAAAGACATGAAGCGAACAAAGAAACTTTAAACAGAGAACCTCATATGGAAGTCAAACATGAGGCCCCCTCACAGTGAGGTCAGAGCACCAAACACTGCCCTGTACCACCACCCTGTACCACCCTGTACCACCACCTTGCACCCTGCACTGCAGGTTAAAGATAAAACTGCATGAGTGTTCATTCATTCATTCATTCATTATCTTCTGCTTTGTCCTGTATTAGAGTCACGGGGGGGTTCCCCATGCCCAACCAGGGGAGAAAGTTTCAGGCGCCGGGCAGATACACCCAGGACAGGACGCCAATCCATCGCTGGGCACACACTCACTCACACACACACTCTATATGGGGCAATTTGGAGAACTCAATTGACTTGATCCATGTTTTTGGACTGTAGGAGGAAACCGGAGAACCCGGAGGAAACCCACACGGACACATGGAGAACATGGAAACTCCACACAGATGGGGATTCGAACCGGGAATCCCTAGTACTGAGAGGCGAACGTGCTAACCACTAAGCCGCCGATATTTTTTGTTATATATTTATTTTATTTATTTTTGTTATATATTCATTTTATTTTATTTTATCAGCTCCATCACCTTTACAGGATCCCACAAAGTAGGTATTATTAAGGTGGTAGATGAACCTAAGTACTGCATGGTGGTGCAGGTGTGTGCTGCTGGAGTCGTATCCACCTTAATGCTCCACCTCATCTGATGTTCTCCATTCTCTGATCCTCCTTCAGTGATCACAGGATGATGTGGTGGTTTATTTTTATTACAGTGAGACAAAGTGCTGGGATAGGCTAAAGCTGATATGTCCATCGGGTTGGACATATTAAAAAATAAATAAACATTAGTGTCTAATACACTCACCATCCTTTCAGAGCTGGGGATTCCCAGGGTGGAGTTTGCATGTTCTCCCCATGTCCATGTGGGTTTACTCTGGGTTTCATCCCACAATCCAATAAAAGATTCAAGGTAAATTAATTGGTCTAAATTGCCTCTATATGAAGTATGTCTGTGTGAGTGTGTGACTAGCGAAGGATTAGCGCCACCGCCAGCCGCCTCTTGTATCTGTCCAGCTGCACAGGCGAAGCAGCTCATCACGGAGCGTGGAACGCCGAACCCATATAGCGAGCAATAAGCGATCTCTTCACGCCGCATTATTTTCTCTTGATTTGTTGCCAGAAGCTCCGGCCCCCGACACCCGGCTGATAAGAAATTTTAATTACGGGCAAGGACACTTTTAAACAACAACAATGCCCCACTTACATAACACGTCCTTCCGAGACGTCGGCTTTAGAGGGTCGAACAAGAGCAGAAGTGATGCTCCGCCGAGGCTTTCCAATCTGCATACGGACAATAAATGTCACCGGACCTATCGCCTCAGAGCACGGCGGCGGCGGTGGCGCGGTACCACCTTTCAATGGCCCCCGTCGCGGGAATGCAACATAACAAAGTGGCAATTGAGACGACGTTACGGCGTGATGGATGGTCAGCGCAGCCACGACCGGGGCCCGTCGGCACGTATGCGCCACGCCGCCGCCCGAAAACTCATTTCCATATTACTGCCTGTTTTTCAGACAACAATGGAGGAACGAGTTCTCCTCACAATCTGCTTCTGCTCTGCCGTTTGTCAAACGCCGTTCTAAGAGAACGGAACGTGAGCAGCCTTTTTTTACATGAAGAATCGGAATACTGTGGCAGAAAAAGATCCTTCGTTAAGCTTGAAAACCCAGCATGAGTGTCATCAAAGAGTCCTGGTTTAATTACCCACCCATATGCAGGGTGTCCCAAAAGTAAGGAGACATCCATCCATCCATCCATCCATTATCTTCTGCTTTATCCTCTTCTAACATCGGGGGGCGGGGGGTACTTCCCCATGCCCATCAAAAGGAGAACATTTCAGGCGCTGGGTAGATACACCCTGGACAGGACGCCAATCCATTGCTGGGCACCCACTTACACACAAACACCATTTAGGGAATTCAATTTGCCTTGAATCCATGTTTTTGGACTGTGGGAGGATACCCATGTTGACACGGGGGGACACATGGAAACCCAGAATAGGAATCCAACCTGGATCCCCAGGGCCACCCTAAGAAGACATCTATATCTAATTAAAAATGCAAGATGAACTTTTGAATAGAAAGGAAGGTGTTCCAAGTTCTTCACTTGTGGGATACCACAACAAGGAGCAGGGATAGAACGCAATGTAATGATGGAGGCACCAGTGGGCATGTTCTCCAGCAGGTAAACACAACTACAGTGGGTTGCAAAAGTATTCATACCCCTTGAACTTTTCCATATTTTGTCACATTACAACCACAAACATAAATATATTTCACTGGAATTTAATGTGAAAGACCAACACAAAGTGGTATACAATTGTGAAGTGGAAGGAAAATTATACATGAATCAACATTTTTTTTACAAATAAAAAACTGAAAAGTGCGACGTGCAAAAGTATTCAGCCCCCCTGAGTCAATACTTTGTGGAGCCACCTTTTGCTGCAATTACAGCTGCAAGTCTTTTAGGGTATGTGTCCACCAGCTTTGCACATCTAGTGACTGAAATTCTTGCCCATTCCTCCTTGCAAAACAGCTCAAGCTCAGTCAGATTGGATGGAGAGCGTTTGTGAACAGCAGTTTTGAGATCTTGCCACAAATTCTCAATTGGGTTTAGGTCTGGACTTTGACTGGGCCATTCTAACACATGAATATTCTTTTTTTTAAACCACTCCATTGTAGCTCTGGCTTTATGTTTAGGGTCGTTGTCCTGCTGGAAGGTGAACCTCCGCCCCAGTCTCAAATCTTTTGCTGACTCCAACAGGTTTTCTTCCAAGATTGCCCTGTATTTGGCTCCATCCATCTTCCCATCAACTTTGACCAACTTCCCGGTCCCTGCTGAAGAGAAGCACCCCCAGAGCATGATGCTGCCACCACCATATTTGACAGTGGGGATGGTGTTTTCAGAGTGATGTGCAGTGTTATTTCTCCGCCACACATAGCGTTTTGCATTGTGGCCAAAAAGTTCAATTTTGGTCTCGTCTGACCAAAGCACCTTCTTCCACATGTTTGCTGTGTCCTCAACATGGCTTCTGGCAAACTGCAAACGGACTTCTTATGGTTTTCTTTTAACAATGGCTTTCTCCTTGCCACTCTTCCATAAAGACCACATTTGTGTAGTGCACGACTAATTGTTGTCCTGTGGACAGTTTCCCCCACCTGAGCTGTGGCTCTCTGCATTTCATCCAGAGTCACCATGGGCCTCTTGGCTGCCTCTCTGATCAGTGATCTCCTTGTTCGGCCTGTAAGTTTAGGTGGACGGCCTTGTCTTGGCAGGTTTACTGTGGTGCCATACTCTTTCCATTTCCGGATGATGGATTGAACAGTGCTCCGTGAGATGTTCAAAGCTTTGGAAATCTTTTTATAACCTAAGCCTGCTTTAAACTTCTCCAAAACCATATTCCTAACCTGTCTGGTGTGTTCTTTGGACTTCATGATGCTGTTTGCTCCCAATATTCTCTTAACCAACATCTGAGGCCGTCACGGAGCAATCTGTATTTGTACTGAGATTAGATTACACGCAGGTGGACCCTTTTGAGTCATTAGCACTCATCAGGCAACTTCTGAATGCAATTGGTTGCACTCAGGGAAAAGGGGGCTGAATACTTTTGCACGTCGCACTTTTCAGTTTTTTATTTGTAAAAAAAATGTTGATTCATGTATAATTTTCCTTCCACTTCACAATTGTATACCACTTTGTGTTGGTCTTTCACATTAAATTCCAGTGAAATATATTTATGTTTGTGGTTGTAATGTGACAAAATATGGAAAAGTTCAAGGGGTATGAATACTTTTGCAACCCACTGTATATGCCCGTCCTCCCGGCATGTCCAGGTGGAAAGCTGACGGATGGTGTGAAAGTAGATGATACCAGGGTGGTGGTGTTGGTTTAGAGGTTTGGAGAACCTGCTACTCCTGCACACCCATCGGGTGATTGGTTGGTGGATGGAAGAAACACATCAAGGAGATGTTCTTATATAGTCAGGAGAGCATGAGCAGGTAGATGGCTTCATGTTGGAGAAGCGAATGTGGAGAATCCATGGAGAGACAAGGTTGGAACCACGAACATGGAGGCAGGAGATGCTGTGATCCCTCCAACCTCTACTCTCAGTGGTGGTCCCACCTCCCTCCACCACTATCCAATCACCACCACCTGCTATGTTGGTGAAGAACCTTTGGCCTGTCCAAGTGAAAAGAGGAAACAGACAGGAACTGGAAGGTGGGTTGGAGCAGATGGATGGTGTGAAAGCAGAAAATACCAGGGTGGAGATGTTTGGGGCACCCAACCGATGATTGGTTGGTGGTTGGAGGAAACACATCCAGGAGATGTTCTTATGCAGTGAGGAGAGATGGCTTCATGATGGAGGAGCAAATATGGAGAATCTATGGACAGACCAGGTTGGAACCACCACCTGCTACAGCTGCCACTAACAGACAGTGGAACGTTGACACCACAGTGAGGTTTATTCTTTATCCACTCCATCAAATCTTTATTTTTAATATAACTGGTAACCAAATATGCTCAAGTACGATACCTCAGAACGGAACCTCATTACAGAACCAGAGTGAATGCTCGTGGTCGGCTGAACTTGATTCATTGATTCGTGATTCGTTTTGAAGAGGGCTTTCAGCGCTTTCTATTAAAATGTCTGGGAATGCATCTCGCGACGTGAAACTCTGGAACCTTAAGCGCGTTCCACGGTTCCGTGGTAATATTTCAGGAATTAAAATCTGAACGTCGATGAAAATAAGGTTCTAATTATAATTCCGTATGAACGAGGTTTGAGTCACGCTGACATTCTGTCCTCGTCCTTTATTTTGATGTTCCTTTGTCGTTTAATAAATCGCTCTGCTAATTTAATTAAAGTTCCTTCAACCTTCAGAGCATTTCTAAGGCTGGATGAGAGAATCAGGCTTAAAATCGGCATTCTAATTCATCCCGAATGTTGACTGGAGGTGGGGTCAGGGCTCACCATCCTACACCATCCACTCCATCCTGCATCCACTCTCATCATCACCTCAACACCATGTTCTCCATGACCTCCTCCTCCATCACCCTGCACGTTCTCCACATCCAGAAAGCCTCACTCTCCTCCTCCTGGTTGGTGGATCCATCCAAACCTCATCCCTCCTCTGCAGATGCCTTTAAACCGTTCCTTCACCAAGCATCTTCATCCAACTGGTTCCATTGAGGTCACTCTGGGAATGAATCTGATGATGTTGCATAATTAGTCTGATTGCCATATATGGTAATCACACAATTGTTATCCGATTTTTATAATTCCACTTTTTATTTCCTGACTCATTGGTGAGACCAATACACCAATCAGCTTTTATACAGCTAATGAATCATTCTAACCATTCCCGATGTATTCCCAATTTTCCGAGCCAAAATTCCCATTGACTTTGCATTACGGTAATATTTGCACTTCCGCAATTCGGGCAATTTTTTTAGCTACAAAGACGAAATTCATTGACATCATTGATGGCTTCAGCCATTTCATGGCCATGTGAAATTGCAAAATGATTGACATATACCCTATTACCCGGCCATGCCCATTGAGGGCATCCTGCAAGACCGCCAGTCCAATAGAAATCCAGGTTCCATCCATTAATCGTCTCAGCTTGAGCAGAACCATGATGAAGAGCTGACCACGCCTCCAGGAAATGAGGCAACACCTGAAAAGAAACTAACAAGAAAAGCATTTAGAGTTAATAAAGCTTATGAATTATGTAATAGGCAGAGTTTGACTGACGCAGGGCATCATGTGACTCCGGCATCACTGACTAGAGCAGCAGAACTAAAAGGGGGAGAACCTGCAGGGTACTTAGTTGAGAGGGTTTTCTGGAAAAGCATTATTTCAGCGCCACGCCCCTCTACTAATGATGAGCAGGGTGAAGAGGTGGAACACCAGCACAGACTCAGATCAACGAGACTGGGTCTAACCATTCCCGGGATAGTCCTGCTTTTCCGAGTCAAAATTCCCATTCACTTCGCATTACGTTATTATGTACATAAATTGTACATGTACATGAAATGTACATCCCGTAAATTTTGAGCTACAAAGACGCACCCTTTTACCCTGCCACGCCCACTTTTTTTTTGCTTGACACAGTGCATCATGTGACTCCGGCATCACTGACTATAGCAGCAGTACTCAAAGGGGCAGATCCTGCAGGGTACTTAGTTGAGAGGGCTCCTTCAGCGCCACGCCCCTCTACTAATGATGAGCCGGGTGCAGAGGTGGAACACCAGCACAGACTCAGATCAATGAGACTGGGTCTAACCGTTCCCGGGATAGGCCCAGTTTTCCGAGACAAAATTCCCATTCACTTCTCGTCACGGTAACATTTGCTCTTCCGCAATTTGTCCAAATTTCGAGCTACGGAGATGAAATTCACAGAAGTCGTTGATGGCGGCAGCCATTTCATGGCCATATAAAATCGCACCCCGTTGCCCGGCCACGCCCACTTTTTACCTCATTTGCTCTGTTGCTTCGATTTATATAAATCAATCAAAAGTCCAAAAAACCCAATGGTTTTTCTCGACCGTTCTTTGGTGTGTATTTTGTTTGGCAGGTCTTCTATGTCTGGCGGCGTGGCTGCATCATCGGCTGCGCTCGCAGTCGAAGCCCGTCGCACCGCGCAATCACGTCGATGAGGGCCGTCTGAATACAGAGAGCTGTTTATTGGCCAATTTATTTATTTTATTCAACGAGGCTGCGCCCGGCATGAAGGTCCGCATGTCTGAAGACGCCGTGTAGCAATCTGCATCTTAACCACCAACGCCAACGAAGCCCCGACCTCCGAGATCGGCTGCGTCGCACCACGCCACACCACTCCGCCGAGAATAGACGAACAGAGGTATAATACGATGTTAGACTTTCAGTCGTTGAAGAAGAGAACGCGGGGAACAGGCGGAACGTAAAAGCCGCTGTCAGTTTGTTTGACGGGAGCGCGGCGAGGCACAGCTGCGAGCACGTGTGAGATCAGACCTCGCCGCATATCGCGGCTTTGTTCACTTCGGCGCCGCCGCCACCGTTCCTTTGTCTGCCACTGGCATTCTGTGCGTAAAAGCAGCCCTTTCTCATCACATGAGACAAGACACATGCCGAGGGACAAAGACAGGCAGCTGTCCAGTAACCAGGCAACCCTGAGAGAGCCCCCCCACGTCCTATCCCTGCCTTCGGAGCAGCTGTGCATACAGAACAAGGTGGAGATGCTCCTCAGTGTTTTTTACAATCGTACATCATCACAGAGCAGCTTTACAGAGTTATAAGCCTTTAAACCTCCAAAGAGCAAGACAAAGAGACAGCGGCAAGACAAAACTCCCTGTTATGTAGACATCTTAAGGAAGAAACCTTGTGAGGACCGAGGCTCAGTGGGGGACTCATCCTTCCTTGAGCATCAACAGTGTAGGACAGCCATGTACAGATTGTGTGGTGATCATGTGACCCGTATTTAATAATTAAAAACTATATAAGTCCATTGAGGCTGTGGCTTAGTGGTTGGCATGTTCTCCTCTCAGCGCTGGGGATTCCTGGTTCGAATCTTAATCTGGGTGGAGTTTGCATGTTCTCCCTCTGTCCGTATGGGTTTCCTCCGGGTTCTCCGGTTTCCTCCCACAGTCCAAAAACATGGATCAAGGTCAATTAAATTCTCCAAATTGCCCCATATAGAGTGTGTGTGTGAGTGAGTATGTGTCCATTGATAGATTGGCGTCATGTCCTGGGTGTATCTGCCCAGCACCCGAAACAATCTCCCCTGGATGGGCATGGGGAACCCCCCCCCCCACGACCCTAGTAGAGAATAAAGCGGAAGATAATGGACGGATTATTAATTTTTTATTTTTTATTTTTTTATACGTAATTTTTTCATTTTTAAAAATTCTACTGCTGAAGGTAAACTGGGTCCACAAAACGGAATTTTGTTTACATTTCATGTATCACATGTCACGTAAATGACAAAGTCTCCTCCTCCTTCTCATCCTCTACGATTCTTTGTTGTTGCCGCCATTAAAACAGGCCCGTTTTTTTTTTTTTGTTTGTTTTTTACATAATTTTCACATAAAATTTGTAAATCCCGTAATAAACGTCGAGTTAAGATGAAAGTGCGTGTCAGCGGCGTATCATTCTATTACACCAGTCAACTGTTGTTCTGCTAAATTGGTATTTTGTTAAATTGCATCGTTTTGTCTCCCAGCCCACTTTAAATTTCACCTTTCAGATCGGACGGTCCGCCGGCGCCGGGGCGAGGACGCGGCGCGCAGCGTCTCGCAGGTAATAACATCTTCGGCTGATAGATTACTTTTATATGGGGGCTTTTATCTCGGCGCCTGGAGCTCTTTCGGGTGGAGGAGGAGACCTCTCGG
Source organism: Corydoras sp. C115 (assembly GCA_019802505.1). Lineage (NCBI taxonomy): Eukaryota > Metazoa > Chordata > Actinopteri > Siluriformes > Callichthyidae > Corydoras > Corydoras sp. C115. Next base: position 475,084 of record JAFMOC010000194.1, on the reverse strand, counting down.
CTCATTGCCCACTAATCACTCGCTCGTGGCAGTGGAGTGAAGCTCCGCCGGGATGATGGGAAGCCCACGTGCTGCAACTCGGACCCTCAGACCCCAGCGTTTGGAAGGTGTTCGGGAGGCAGGCTTTCAGATAACGATATGCAAAGATATCAACGACGTCGTCCCCCAACAGCGCCCCACCTCCATCTGGCCTTCAGTCCACCATGAAATGACGGCTTTAACGTCCACGGCGGCGGAATAAAGCCCTCAACGCGAGCGGAGCGGCGGCGGAACGCAGAGCGCGGCCTTCAGATGGACCTTCAGACCGAAATTGAAATGGAGCATAAACGCCGGATACGGATGGATGCGTCCGGGCCTCTCGCTGCTGCCGGGGGAAAATCTCCAATTTAAGAGCCGGATTGGATCTAGAAGTTCAGGTCTTCGAAACACAGGGCGGCAGATTGGGTTCAGGGTGGAGCCACCAACCCGGAAAGTCAACATCGCCCTGGCTCGCAGCAACGCCCGCGATCGTTTTACAAGAGTGCCGAATTCTAAAATATATCTGCGTTCCGCCGTCTCGCCTCCGAACATCAGCACAACAATAAAGAGCACGGTAACCGGGGAACGAGTGGTGGTTACCTTGGCCACGAGAAATATTTGTGTGTCTGCCGCGTGCCTCTCTCGGTAAAAGACCTGAACAGGTGGCAGGGTGGCTTAGTGGTTGGCATGTTCTCCTCTCAGCGCTTGGGATCCGTGGGAAGTTAACCGGAGAACACAGAGAAAACCCACGAGGACAAAGGGAGAACATGCAAATTCCACCCAGATCGTTCAATCACTTCCAAGAGTTTGAATCCAAATCTTGGTGGAGTTTGCATGTTCTTCCCAAGTCTGTGTGGGTTTCCTCCGGGTTCTCCGGTTTTCTTCCCACAGTCCAAAGACATGGATTCAAGGTAAATTGAATGCTTTACATTGCCCCACATAGTGTGTGTGTGTGTGTGTGTGTGTGTGTGTGTGTGTGTCCAGCGATTGATTGCCCCTCTGTCCTTGGTGCATCTGCCCAGCTCCCGAAACGTTCTCCACTGGATGGGCATAGGGACCCCCCCCCCCCCATCCCAATCTGGGTGGAGTTTGCATGACTTCAGACATGCGGACCTTCATGCCGGGCGCAGCCTCGTGGACACGGGGAAGTCATGCAAATATATATATATATATATATATATATATATATATATATATATATATATATATATATATATATATATACATACATATGCGCGTGTGTGTGTGTGTCGGTGTGTCGGTGTGTGTGTGTGTGTTTTACAACGTGTCCTGCCAATCGAGAATTACTGGTGTAGATCACAATCATTCTCCACACTGAAAGCACCTGGGTATCGAACCCGGGACCGTAACTGACTGTGACTTAAAAACACAGTTCTTTGTTAATTATAAAGTTAATTAAAGTGTCATTATGTACAGACAGTAAAAACACCCTGCTGTTTTATTTTAAATCACTGGTTTTAAAAAGTCCAAATGCAGTCCTAAGCAGAACTGAAGTGCGGGTTCTCCAGCAGTAAACACGGCGGAACATGCTGATGGCCCTCAGCGGTCATCTTTAAAACATATACAGCGGGGAGTTTAAACTGTTCTCTGGATCTGTTTCCCGGAGGAACAGCTGGCTTTAAAGGCAATTTGTTCTGACCTTTGGCAAGAACCTTTACCGCACCATCGTAACAGTAGACCCCCTCCCCCCCCACCCATTCCCAGTCTATTATCCTCGTTCTTCTCTACATGTAACCTTCTTCAGTTCTATGGGACTGTCTCAGATCAGCGGAACCTCCCGGGGCATCTGATGCTATTATTTCTAATGTAGCACTCAAGAAACGGTTCTCTCAAGGTTCCCTCTGAATGGGGGGGGGGGGGTTTCCTGAGTTACACTCTGGTTACCGACTTGGACTGAGCACCATCTCATGATCAAAATGACCCAGGAGTGAGGTTTAAATAAAAAATAATAATAAAAAAAAAAAAACATTTAGCCAATGGAATCAGATGGAGAACCACTCGTCTCCTTAATCATTGGTTGAGCATGGTGGGGGTCTCCATCTCAACCACCAGCATGTCCTCCTACAACCTGCACAAGTCACCAGTCCATCGCAGAACAGGCTCACAGAGTGATGTTCTCCAGTTATCAAGGTTACTTTCAAACATGTTTCCATATATCCATCAATCCTGAGAGGTAACAAAGGGAAAACATACAAACTCTCCACACATGACAACCATGACCATGTCAAACCCTCAACATTCTTGCTGTGAAGGAATAGTTTTAACCACAGCACCACCATGACACCAATGATGATGATGATGGTGTTTTGTCATGGTTGTTGTTACCAGGCAGGCGGTACACCCAGGGCAGGACTCACTGGGTACACACACACACACACACACTATATGGGGGCAATTTAGAGCATTGTATTTGGACATCCATGTTTTTGGACTGTGGGTGGACACCGGAGAACCCAGAGGAAACTCAGCCAGACACGGGGAGAACATGCAAACTCCACTCAGATTGGGATTGAAACCTGGATGCCAATGACTAAGCCACTGTGCCATTCCATGTATATAATTCATCCATTATCTTCCACTTTATCCTCTATTAGGGTCGCAGGGGGGTTCCCCATGCCCATCCAGGGAGAACATTTCGGGCGCTGGGCAGATACACCCAGGACAGGACGCCAATCTATTGCTGGGCAGGCACACACACATATACACACACACTATATTAAATTTACCTTGAATCCATGTTTTTTCGACTGTCGGAGGAAACCGGAGAACTCAGAGGAACACGGCGGAACCCACATGGACACGGTGAGAACATGCGAGAACATGCACAGGATTCGAACTGCGCTGACAGGAGAACATGTTAATCACCCCACCACTCTGCGCCCCCATGTATATTTGATATGTTTTAATTATTCCACATCCAGGACATTTGGTATCTTCTCCCCCTGGGTACGTGATGTTCCGTCTGATCACGCTTTCTAATGAGAGTGTGAAGAACGTGCATTTGCACATTGAGCTCGTTTTCTAAATATAAAGTGTGCCTTGATTTAAACATCGCGACTCGTTAATGTTAACAAAGCAGACGACTGACACACACTTACATCTGAACGTTCCACTGCCGGGTTCTACGTCCTGTTTTCTGTTTATAAGATTCATAGAAATGTGTAAATATAATGGACTTTGTTTCTGGATTCAGAGTTCTGCAGGATTCCTGGATACAGCATACAGGATCGGGTCCAGACCTGCAGAGGTCACAGAGGTCACAGCAGCCATTGTGATGCTACTCAGTGTTTAGTCGTGTTGTTTATGATCAAAAGCCACAGGAGAGGGTGTGTGTGTGTGTGTGAGTGAGTCACCTGCACTACAAATGACCTTAACCACAGGGTCCAGCTGTAACAACAGCCACCTCTGTGAGAGTAAAGGCTCAGAGATCCCTGTGTGTGCGTATTAAAAAAGGTTTTACATATATATATATATATATATATATATATATATATATATATATATATTTATATATATATATATATATATATATATATATATATATATATATATATATATATATATATACACACACACACACACACACACACACACACACACACGTGTGTGTGTGTGAGTGTGTTATTTCCTTCATCAATAAAATCTTCTTGTCTGAATAGGACCCATCAGTCAGGGTAACCAGTCAAATTATGTGACCTCACAGAAGAAGTGACCCATCAGGACCTATCAGAAGGAGTGACCTATCAGGACCTGTCAGCAGGAGTGACCTATCAGGTCCTGTCGGAAGGAGTGACCTATCAGGACCTGTCAGAAGGAGTGACCTATCAGGATCTGTCAGAAGGAGTGACCTATCAGAAGGAGTGACCCTTCAGGACCTGTCAGAAGGAGTGACCTATCAGAAGGAGTGACCTCTCAGGACCAGTCAGAAGGAGTGACCTTTCTGGAGGAGTGACCTATCAGGACCTGTCAGAAGGAGTGACCTATCAGAAGTAGTGACCTATCAGAAGGAGTGACCCCTCAGGACCAATCAGAAGGAGTGACCTTTCAGGAGGAGTGACCTATCAAGACCTGTCAGAAGGAGTGACCTATCAGGAGGAGTGACCAATCAGGTAGAGTGACCGATCAGACAGAGTAACCAATCAGGTGCAGTGGCCAGTCAGAAGGAATGACCTGTCAGAAAGAGTGACCTGTCAGAAGGAGTGACCTATCAGGACATGTCGGAAGGAATGACCTGTCAGAAGGAATGACCTATCAGGACCTGTCAGAAGGAATGACCAATCAGGACCTATCAGAAGGAGTGACCTATCAGGACCTATCAGAAGGCGTGACCTATCAGAAGGAGTGACCCCTCAGAACCTGTCAGAAGGAGTGACCTATAAGGAGGAGTGACGTATCAGGACCTGTCAGAAGGAGTGACCTATCAGGAGGAGTGACCTATCAGGACCTGTCAGAAGGAATGACCAGGAGGAGTGACCAGTCAGGTAAAGTGACCGATCAGACAGAGTAACCAATCAGGTGCAGTGACCTATCAGGACCTGTCAGAAAGAGTGACCTATCAGAAGGAGTAACCTATCAGGACCTATCAGAAGGAGTGACCTGTCAGAAGGAGTGACCTATCAGTACCTGTCAGAAGGAGTGACCTATCAGTACCTGTCAGAAGGAGTGACCTGTCATAAGGAGTGGCCAGTCATTCAGAGTGACCTATCAGGCAGAGTGACCTGTCAGTCAGAGTGAGCAATCAGGCGGAGTGACCAGTCAGAGCATTATTTACACACTCAAGTTCCAAACCTGAGGGCATGCCTGACATATTTTTAATAATGCAGATGGCCGCTGCCCCGCACCACCCCTCACCCATCACCTATGCGCCTCCCCCCACCCACGCCCCTGCGCCATCACTCAGCACTGATCACTGCTCACGCCTTCAGAGTGCGCTGCTGTTTTTAAATGCGTGATGAGCGGACAATAGATCCTCAAACCTGTGTGTGATTACGGATTACCTGCTTCAGGTGCAGGACGAAGCCACGCCCACTCCTGTTGATTTTATTTAAAACACGTTTTGACAGCGGAGGCGAACAAACCAAACACCGACCGCAGACAGATGGAGAGCGGAACAGTGTACCCAATGATAGATTAGCGTCCTGTCCTGGGTGTATCTGCCCAGCGCCCGAAACTTTCTCCCCTGGATGGACATGGAGAACACCCTCCCCCCAACCCTGTGACCCTTATAGAGGATAAAGAGGAATGAATGAGTGAATAATAAAAACACCTCACTCTCCATAATAATAATAATAATAAAAATAAAATGGGCTTTAAACAAGGCAGCATTAAAGGGTTAACCCGTCTGATGGTTTATTTGGTTGGGGCGACCCCCTGGACCGCAGTGATCTGCATCAGCATTTCCGTTCTCCGTCGCCTGAAAATAAACCAGGACGAGTCTCATTCCTGGAGTCTCAGAACCTCAAAAGAACCAGTGACTCTGAAAAACTCAATTTTCCTAATCAGTGGAGCTGTTTCAACAAAGCCGGCTGCACTCCCTCTGCACTGCACCACTACACGGAGACCCTCCCCCCACCCACCATCCACTAACACCCTCCCACCATCCACTGAGTCTCCCCAACCTCCACTGAGACCCCCCAACGTCCACTGAGCTCCCCCTCAGTCCACTGAGCCTCCCCAACGTCCACTGAGCCTTCCCAATGTCCCCTGAGACCCCCCCGCCGTCCACTGAGACCCCCCCACTGTTCACTGACCCTCAACCCCTCCACTCAGCCCCCCATTTTCCACTCAGCCTCAAACCATCCACTGAGCCTCAACCTGTCCACTCAGCCCCCCACTGTCTACTTAGCCTCCACCCGTCTACTGAGCCCCCCCACTGTCCACTGACCCCTCACCGTCCACTCAGCCTCCACCTGCCCGCTCAGACTCCCCATTGTCCACTGAGCCTCCACCTGTCCACTGAGGCCCACCACCATCCACTGATAACCCCCACCGCCCACTCAATCTCGCCACCATCCACTAAGACACCTACCATCCACTGAGCCCCCCCTACTGTCCACTGAGCCTCCACCCATCCTGTATGTAATGACCTTCATTCATGTTCATGCTCCACCACCTAATAACCTATGACACATCTTCTTTGTAATCCATCCACAATGAGATGAGAACCGTGAGACGGTGGTGGATAAACAAATCATGCCCTGCACACGGAGCAGGGTAAACGGAATGGCAGATTTCTTCACAGAGGTGGAACATGTTCCGCTGTCCAATGGCGGTGGAGCGTTGGCGCTTTTAAAGGATGATCTTACAGAGACAGCTGCTCGGCGTGTCCTTCAGAGCGGTGGCGCTGACGAGCGTGTGCGCTGCGATTGGCTCGCGTGGACGTGTTTGTTCTTCCAGTGTTTGTGGTTCTTGATTGCTGCGTGTTGACGGAACTGTGCGAACGGACCAAGATCGTTTCCATGTCTTTAATTCGGAGACGAGTTCGGGTTCCATCATCGCTCTCCTCCCTCTGCCCACGTCCCCGCTATCCCGTCACCTGGAATGATGGTAATTTAATCGGATCTGTCCCCCGCCGACAGTGATGGTGGAACTGCCACAGGACATAATGAATACTGTTCCACGAGGAACCAAACAGAGGACAACCTTCAGTGCGCCTCCGAACCTCACGCCGTCCACGGTCCTCAGCTTTGTCCTTGAAACTTCAGCCGACAGCTGTCCAATAACAAAGCCACGGATTCAACCGAGACGCAGATCCTGCATTATGATCAAATTTAAAGTTATGAATAAATAAAGGTGATGAATAAACCCAACATCTGAGACATTCCGGAGAGAACATGCAAACTCCCCCCCCCCGTAACCTTAGTAGAGGATTAAGCAGAAGTCAGGTGTCATGGTTGGCATATTCCCCTCTCAGTGCTGGGGATCCAGATTGGAATTCTGACTTGGGTGGAGTTTGCATGTTCTCCCTGTGTCCATGTGGGTTTCCTCCGGGTTCTCCGGTTTCCTCTCACAGTCCAAAAACATGGATTCAAGATAAATTGAATTCTCCAAATTGCCCCATATAGAGTGAGTCTGTGTGAGTGAGAGTGTTTCCAGTGATAGATTGGCGTCCTGTCCTGGATGTATCTGCCCAGCGCCCGAAACGTTCTTCCCTGGATGGGCATGCGGAACCCCCCCCCCCCACACGACCCTTGTAGAGGATAAAGCGGAAGATAATGGATGGATGGATATATATATATATATATATATATATATATATATATATATATATATATATATATATATATATATATCTTCCACTTAATCCTTTAATAGGGTTGCTGGGTGGGGGTGGGGGGGTTCCCCAGGGGAGAACGTTTCGGGCGCTGGGCAGATACACCCAGGACAGGACGGCAATCTCTTTTTATCTTGTTTACGTTTTTTACCGTTTCGTTGTTCTCACATTGTGCCATATGGGACTCAGCTGAGAAAAAACTGAGGAGAACCTTGAGGTTCTTCACATCGTGTGTTTCTCAGACCTTCACAATCATCTGTGAGTGTAAAACGCAATGGATTAGCAGCAGAAGCTCGCCGCGGTCCTCCGGTCATGTCCTGAGAGTCAGTATTGATGTTAATAAAGATGTCGTTGTCTTCAGATGGCCAATTTCTCGGGTCATTGACTGCAAACAAGTCCGAAAACAAGCGCTTCTCGATGAATCAGCGGACTCTGTGAGAGTGCAGAAAGTCCGTTTCATCAGTGCAGAGTAACACATTACCGCACGTCTGATTGATTACGACACGAAAGCATCCGCAGATGCTTACTGCCTGTTCTGCAATCTGTTGACAGATCACGTCATTGTGATACAGAAAAGAAAGACAAGGCTGTTCCACAGCACGCCATAGAACCCAACACTGCAAAATAAAGAATACACTGAGTATACAGTGAGTTTACAGTAACTATACAGTGATACCATACAAACAGAATACAGTGATACATTGAGTATACAGTGATTACACTGTGATACTTTAAGTATTAGCATGATACAGTGAGGATACAGGAATATAGAGGGATACATGAAACTAAATTACAACAGAGGAACAGCTGAACCAGCATTAATGTTAGGAGATGAGTATGAATGGGTGTGGATGAGTATGGATGGGTATGAGTATGGATGAGTAGGAATATGGATGGGTATGGATAACTAAGGATGAATATGAATATGGATGAGTATGAGTATGGATGAATATGGATTAATATGGATGAATATGAATATGGATGAGTATGGATGATTATGGATGAGTATGGATGGGTATGGATGATTATGGATGGGTATGGATGAGTATGGATGAGTATGGATGGGTATGGATGAGTATGGATGGGTATGGATGAGTATGGATTAGTATGAGTATGGATGGGTATGAATGATTATGGATGAGTATGGATGGGTATGGATGATTATGGATGGGTATGGATGAGTATGGATGAGTATGGATGGGTATGGATGAGTATGGATTAGTATGAGTATGGATGGGTATGAATAACTATGGACAAGTATGAATATGATTGAGTATGAGTATGGATGGGTATAAATGAGTATGGATGGGTATGACTATGGATGGTTAAGGATAAGTATGGATGAGTATGAGTATGGATGAATATGGATGGATATGGATGAGTATGCACCCTGTCCTGGGTGTATCTGCCCAGCGCCCGAAACATTCTCCCCTGGATGGGCATGGGGAACCAACCCCCCCCCCCCCCCACGGATAAAGCGGAAGATAATGGATCGATGGATTGATGAGTACGGATGAGTATGGAGGCTTTACCTGGTTGTGCTGATCTCAGTACTGGGTCTTGAAGATCCGGGCCTCGTCTCATTTCCCTCGTACGTTATCTCGGTTCTGACCTTTATTCCGTGTGTACATTTCGGCGCCGAGGCCGGCGTTCATTCTCATCATTTTTAATTAGCTGTCATGCTAAAGCACCCGGCAGGGGTGCAGGGGGCAGCGCCTTATTCACGACCGTGGCTATAGAAACAGATAAAACCCCGAGCAAGCCACGGTAACGAGATGCCGCGTGACGGAAAACTAACCCAATTTAATTAACTACCAATACATTCAATTAAGCACTTAATGATATGAAGAGTTTATCATAATAATAATAATAATATTATTATTATTATTATTATCATTATTATTATTATTATTATTATTGTGTGCATTTATTCATTTTCTAAACTGTGTAAGTTGACCATGACTATTTTAAAGGGTGCCGGAGCCTATCCCAGTGCCCATATGGTGAAAACCAGAAAAATGTCACCAGTTACATTAGAGTGCAGACAGAGAAGAACTCCCCACAGACAGAAGCCTCTCCCCCCGAAACTCAAACCCAGAACCTTATTGCTATGCGGCAGAGCGCCCCCACCATGCGAGCGCCTGCATTATGATCATATTTAAAGTTATGAATAAATAAAGGTGATGAATAAACCCAACATCTGAGACATTCCGGCTCGTCCATCACTATGACATCATTATGGATTTAATTCCGAGTTTATTTCGGGTGGCGAGCAGTAGGACACCTAAAGGGACCGGAAGTGCTGCTGGCTCTCTGTTGCTATAACGGCTGAGTGATATCCCCCACCGGCGGCGCTCGCTATGAGCAGACAAGGTGGAAAGGGCTCCCCCTAGTGTTAAAGAAAAACATTCTCTATGGGATAAACATCTGTGTGCCACCTGAGATATTTCCATTGTAGGGGTGAAGTGTGCAGATGTTTTAAACATATAATAAAAATAAATAAAGAATAGATAACAAGAATTATTATTTTTATTGGGCAGCACGGTGCTGTAGTGGTTAGCATGTTCTCCTCTCAGTTCCGGGGTTCAAATCCCGATCTGGATGGAGTTTCCACGTTCTCCACGTGTCCATGTGGGTTTCCTCCGGGTTTCCTCCCACAGTTCAAATATATGAATTCACGGAGAATTCACATGCTCTAAATTGCCCATATATAGTTTAAAGAACCGGCTGTAGCCAATCAGATGCAAGAACTTATAATTAACCTAAAATCCATCCATTATCTTCCGCTTTATCCTCTATTATGAGCACATGCCAACCACTAAGCCACCATGCTGCCCTAATTAACCTAAAATCTGAAATTGAATTAATTAATAAAATACAATCTTTAAGCAGGGCGGTACAATGGCTTAGTCGTTGGCATGTTCTCCTCTCAGCACTGGGGATTCCCGGTTCGAATCCCAATCTGGGTGGAGTTTGCATGTTCTCCCCGTGTCCAGTGATAGATCGGCGTCCTTTCCTGGGTGTATCTGCCCAGCGCCCGAAACGTTCTCCCCTGGATGGGCATGGGGAACCCCCCGTGACCCTAATATAGGATAAAGCGGAGGATAATGGATGGATGAACATTCTTTATGTGGCAAATCAAACACAAACACTTCAGTAACACAGTGAAGTTTTAAAAAAGAGACTTGTCAAAACTTTCTAAAGCTTCACACCTCTAAATAAAATAAAATAATAAACTAAAAAACCCAGTTAGATGCCCACGCAGTCAAAAACAGGGTCATGGCGTCTGAGGAGTCCAGAGGTCTGTTCTCAGAAATGAGGAGAATATCCAAACAGAGCGGTCCCTGCCGTCCATTATCCTCGCTGCCCTGGTTCTCTGAAAGCATTTCTGCACTTTGGAGAACTCCAGCACCTAACGGGGGGCAGAAAGCCTTTACAAAGCGCTCCCCCAGCTCGTCAGTCATGATCCTGGAGCTCCACTCCTGCCAAGGTGTGAAGAGCGGTGAGCGGGGGTACCGGAGGGCATTCGCTGGCAACGCTAACTGACCAGCTGTCTGTAATTCGCCTTTTTCGCGGAGTCAATGTGACAGCAGCTTTAATGAACCGCTCGAGCGTCTACACTCAGCGGCGTTGGCCGTGCGATCGTAACCGAAAGTGACACCGTATAAATGAGGCAAGGAGAGTCGGCTACCCCTGGGCTCGGCATGCTGGGTAATACGGCAGGCGGATGAGACTCGAGGGTCAGAGCGATGGGAGGAGGGAGCGGATGTAAAGTCGCGTTGGAGGTGAAGTTCATGCAAACCAACGTACGGAACGCAGGCCGCACGCGGTGACGGCTTATTGTATCATTGGGCGACGTCACCGACGCGTGCAGGAAAGCTGCGTAACGACAAGGATCGCGAAACAATCCTGACCTCAAAACAAAGTATGAAAGGTTTGGCTTGCTCTGACCAATCAGACTCCAGAGCACGGAATCATGTGACATCTGAATGAGGTCAATGTTTTATATATATATATATATATATATATATATATATATAATATATATATATATATATATATATATATATATATATATATGGCTCGCTCCGCCCGCCCACCCGCCCGCTCCTTTAGAACGTACAGCCGTGGTTGGTCTTATCGCTCCGTGGGGAAAGGCCTCATTTAAATATCCCTTCAACTTGGTTTGAGTAAAGTTCAGATTGAAGGGTTTCAGAGGAAGTCTTTCATTAAGGTTAATTAGATTTAACCTGCGTCTGATTTCACTAATTACAAAACTCCAAACCCACAGATATTATTATTATTATTATTATATTAATATTATTATTCAACCGGACGAAACATATGGCTTTCAGTGTTGCTTTTATGTACCATAAAACACACACACACAACCTAACCATAACTATAACAATAACTATGATCATAACTATAACCTAACCATAACTATAACCTTTCCATAAATATAACATAACTATAACTATGACCTAACGATAACCATAACTATAACAATAACTATGACCATGACTATACCCTAACCATAACCTTTCCATAACTATAACCATAAATATAACTTAATGATAACCATAACTATAACCCAACCTTAACTATAACCATAACTATAACCTAATACTAACCATAACCATGGCTATATCTTAACCATAACTATAACCTAACCATAACTATAAACATGACTATAACCCAACTATAACTATAACAATAACTACAACCTAACAATAACCAAAACTATGACCTAAACATAACCATAAATAAAAGCTTAACATAAATATATCCATAACTTAACAAACTATAACTATATCCATAACTATAACCATGGTTATAACTTAACCATAACTAAAAGCATAATATAAATATAATCATAACTATAAACTAACTAACTATAACCTAACTAACAATACCTAACCCGTAAACAGTGTAAAAAGGCCTTGATTCTCACAATGTTATATATAAACACTTGTACACACTCACACACACACACATACACAAAGACACACACACACACAAACATACAAACACACACACACACACACACACACACACACACACATCGTCTCTTCAGATGTGCTATCTCTTAATCTTAATGACGGCTGATTGGTTTGTGGAACCCGGCAGCGAGCAGATGAAAGTCTGAGCTCATTAACGATGGAGGCGGTTCTGCGGAGCATCCACTCTCAGCATGCCGCTCTCTCAGAGAACCTGCTTACAGTAACATCCACCACCGACCAATCAACGGCCTCCATTTAACAGGATGGAGGGGCATTCAGTTTCAGTTACACTAAACACTCAGCAGCCGCTTTATCAGTTTCACCACCTTCATCATCATCATCATCATCATCATCATCAGCTCCACCCATCACGGACACGTTATGCAGTTCTACAAGTACGGAACGTCAGTCCATCTGTTTCTCTGTTTACACTTTAATTACACAAAGCAAAATAAACCCACATCAAAACATCACAGCATGGGTGTTTGGCATGTTCTCCTCTATGAGCTGGGAATCCAGGTTCGAATCCCAATCTGGGTGGAATTTGCATGTTCTCCCTGTGTCCATGTGGGTTTCCTCCCACAGACCAAAAACATGGATCAAGGTCAACTGAATGCTCCAAATTGCCCCATATAGTGTGTTTTTGAGTGAGTGTGTGCCCAGCACCCAAAACATTTTCCCCCTGGATGAGGATGGGTAACCCCCCCCCCCTCCCTGTGACCCTAGTAGAGGATAAAGCAGAAGATAATAAATAAATGAAATAAAAATTATTCAAAATAACAAATCAAAACACTCCGTTTTCTTTGATCTTGGGTCGTTTTAAAAATATTTACTTAAACCTATAAATATTTTTTCTCTCCATAAAAAAGTTCCAAATGTTCAAAATCATACAAATTTAAAAGATCAGCACGCTCCAAAAAAAAACAAACAAAAAAAAAACATATCGCCGGGTCGTTAATAACAATAATAATGAATCAATGTATATTAGAATTGTATTACGGGCCGGATTTGGCCCGCGGGCCGTAAATTTGACACCCATATATTAGAACTATTATCAAAACCCAAAGAGGAGCCTGGGGGACGGGGTCAGTACGAGCTGTACATGCAGGAGACAATGCAGGACATACTGTATATAAGAAAGGAATTTATTTAATTTACAGAAGAATCTAAAGAATTCTGCCATCGTGATCGTTTACAGTAAACAGAGGTCTGGATGATGGAGGCAGTTTAATATACACATTAAAAAGTGCCGGGGGGGCCCGATGTTATTGGAAAATAATCAAGACCTAGAAGTTATTATTTGTTAATAACATCATGGCGCCCAGGGGAAGCGAGGGAGGGGGGGCAGGGGCAATTTGTAAAGATACAATAAATCACCGGGATGTTCTCGAGTTTCCTCGTCCAATGTTCACATTTAAATGATTATTTTAGCATCGAAGAAGAAGTGGCTCCTGTATCTGGGCGTTAGCTGCAGACAGGGGGCGGTGTGGGGTTCGTATCGGGATGCAGTGATTTCTTTGGTGTGCATTGCAGACATGTCCATATACGCACCGCACGTTCTAATGTCTGGAGCGCTGGGGCATGGGAGAACCATTAAGTTCCACTTATATAACAAAAGAGCGTAATATATTCGGGCGGAGGTGATCGCGCCGGGAGGCTCGGCGGTGCAATCATAACGGCGTGTTTACCAGCAAGCCAACGTTAAACCGCCATCACACGGCCATGATGGATGCGGAACATTCAGGAACAAGTGTATTATAAAGCACAGCTTTAATAACCCGGATTCACGGGATGATCAGGAGAACCTAACCCATTTAGAACCCGGCATCAGAACCCTCAGGCTTATACAGAGAGGCTCCACCCACCATTAATATCGCTTTGATCTTAATGTATTCATCATTCATTATCTTCAGCTTAATCCTTTACCAGGTTTGCAGAGGGGGGTGTGTGGGGGGGCGTTCCCCATGTCCATCCAGGGGAGAACGTTTTGGGTGCTGGGCAGATACACCCAGGACAGGGGGGCAATCTATCACTGGACACACACTCACTCACACAGACACACTCTATATGGGGCAATTTAGAGCATTTAGTTTACCTTGAAATCCATGTTTTTGGACTGTGGGAGGAAACCAGAGAACCCAGACATGGGAGGAACATGCATTAATATATTAGTATTTAGCATGTTCTCCTCTCAGTGCTGGAATTCCAGGTTTAAAGCCCAATCTGGGGGGAGTTTGCATGTTCTCCCCATGTCAGGGTTCTCTTGTTTCCTTCCACAGTCCAAAAACATGGATTCAAGGTAAACAAAATGCTCCAAATTGCCCCATATAGAGTGTGTGTGTGTGAGTGAGTGTATGTTCAGTGATAGATTACCCCAAAGGTGTATTTGCCCAGCGCCCAAAACTTTCTCCCCTAGATGCACATGGGGAACATGAGGAATTGGGTTCTCTGGTTTCCTCCCACAGTCCAAAAGCTTGGATTCAATGTAAATTTGATGCTCTACATTGCTCAAGAGTGTCATGGTGACTAAGTGGTTGGCATGTTCTCCTCTCAGAACTGGGGATCCAGGTTCGAATCCCAATCTGGGGGGAGTTTGCATGTTCTCCCTGTGTCCGTGTGGTTTTTCTCCGGTTTCCTCCCACAGTCCAAAAAAATGGATCAAGGTCAATTTAGTTCTCCAAATTGCCCCATATAGAGTATGTGTGTGTGAGTGAGTGTGTGTCCAGTGATAGATTACCCCCCCTGTCCTGGGTGTATCTGCCCAGCACCCGAAACGTTCTCCCCTGGATGGGCATGGGGAACCCCCCCACGACCCGAGTAGAGGATTAAGCTTTAGATAATGGATGGATGGATGTTCTTCTGTGTTTCCTGTAGTTCAGTGAGCAGATGTGAAGTGGACGTGTTGATAATGTTGTAACTGTAATCAGTGAAGCCCTTCGATTGTTCCTGACTTTAGTAAACACACACACACACACACACACACTCTGAACACATGAAACAGAGACACATGAAACGAATGAAAAGGTCAGTGCTGGTTGAAAGGTCTGGGTTTATCCCGCTCGGTGTTGCCTCTGATTTAATATGCTGTTTTTTACCTGTCGAGACACACACACACACACACACACACTACACACACACACACACACACACACACACTACACACTAACCCCCTTCAGACTCCATTAGCTTCAGACTCCACTTTCCCCCGCTGCAATTCTCACAATCCACTCAGCCCACATGAGAAGCCCGTTCTCCATTACACCTCGTCATCCCGCTCCACCGGCAGGCGACCTGAAGCCACCGAGCAGCCATGACGGACACCACATTCTGCGGAACCCGCCATCCTCACCCCCCCACAGCCATGATCCGGTGCATCGGTATCAGACCAGCTTCGGATTTTCGCCTCATTATTTAATCACTATTCCCATCTCCACCGGCGCGTCAGCTCGTGCTAATTAACCGCTTGGTGCAGGGTGGTGGTGCGGGGCTGCTGAGTGCGTACTGTACTGTACAGTCAGCGCAGAACCCAAATACCAACCCCCAACCCCCTCAGCTGTAGACCTCAGACGTGTACAGTTTATTCATTTATTCATCCATTAACTTCCCATTTATCCTCCACGAGGGTCGCGGGGGTGGGGGGGTGGTTCTCCATGCTCATCCAGGACAGAGTGTTAACACTCTGGCAATTTGGAGAATTTAATTGACCTTGATCCATGTATTTGGACTGTGGGAGGAAACCGGAGAACCTGAAGGAAACCCACGCAGACATGGGGAGGACATGGAAACTCCACCCAGATTGGGATTTGAACCCCAGTGCTGAGAGGAGAACATGCCAACCACTAAGACAAAAGAACATGTTCCAATAATTATTCCTCATTGGTTTATCTGAGGGCGGCTCCATGGCTTAGTGGTTGGCATGTTCTCCTCTCAGCACTAGGGATTCCAGGTTCGAATCCCAATCTGGGTGGAGTTTGCATGTTCTCCCCTTGTCCGCGTGGGTTTCCTCCAGGTTCTCCGGTTTCCTGCCACAGTCCAAATACATGGATCAATGTCAATTGAATTCTCCAAATTGCCCCATATATAGTGTGTCTGTGTGTGAGTGAGTGTGTGTCTGTGTGTGAGTGAGTGTGTGTGTGTGTCCCCACCGTGACCCTAGTAAGAGGATTAAGTAAAAGATAATTAATGAATTAAATATATATTGTATATTTATGATGGCACGATGGTGTAGTGTTTAGCATGTTCTCCTCTCAGCACTGGGGATCCAGGTTCGAATCCCGATCTGGGTGGAGATTCCATGTTCTCCCCGTGTCCGCATGGGTTTCCTCCGGGTTCTCTGGTTTCCTCCCACAGTCCAAAAACATGGATTCAAGGTCAATTAAATGCTCTAAATTGCCCCATAAAGAGTGTGTTTGAGTGAGTAAGTGAGTGTGTGCCCAGTGATAGATTGGCGTCCTGTCCTGGGTGTATCTGCCCAGCACCCGAAATGTTCTCCCCTGGATGGGCATGGGGAACTCCCCCCCCCAATAGAAAATAAAGTGGAAGATGATGGATGAATTAATGAATTTAAAGCTTTTTAAAGCATATAACCACGCCCTACGTTCAGAGCTCCAGCTGCCCGGACGCATCACAGAGAAACGGGTTCTCGGTTCTAAAGGATCACGAGATCTGTCAGATGATAAACTCTGCAAAACAAAGAGACGCTAAGGTTCTAATAACCGAACGGAATCAGCGTCAAGTGACCGGAACAAACCGGCGCTCTGCAGAAAGCCGGATGATTGACGCCGCGCTCGAAAACACGCGGCTGCTCAGCATTCCGCTGACGGTGCCCGTCGGCGGCGTTCCCCCGGGTTCTCTGTGAGGTTACGGTTACGGTTCACCCGTCGTTATTTCACGCTCTCTCCGAACTCTTTGTGTTCTCGTTCTCTGTCACTCTGCTTTTCATTTTCTAGGAATCAGATAAAGAGACTGTTTTTCTTCGCAATCTTTTCGCTCTCGCACATTTCATTCCATATTTCGCGTCTTTTTTTTTTTTTTGAGACGACAGTCTTGTTTTTTATTATTTTTTCCTTCGTCGGTCGATAAAACTGCTACCCAACGTTACCGCACACGACACAACACGAGACAGACGGGTTTGAGAGCGCGTGATGATGTTTCATTCATTATCTCGGCTTCGTTCACAGATGCTGATGGGAGTGCCGGGGGCCGGGGGCCGGGTGAGCGCCGGCGAACTGGAGGCCGGAGTTGATTATCCCGCTTTTCTAAGTGACACGGATGCTGACAGCGGCAGCCGATGTATATTTCAGCTTTATTGGAATGAGGATTGACGAGCCCCTCCGTGGCCCCATCCATCAGAGCCGGGCTTGGGATGATTCCGCCATCCGTTTCCCTCTGACATTTTCCAATTTCAGCTCGACGAGACTGAGAGGGATAAAAACGCTCCAGCAGACAGTGCGCTCAGATCAGCCCAAGATGCCGGAGTGACATTTTATGTGGCACATATTGTGGAGGAAGAGACTAATTAATTAAATCGTTTAATATGCAGGCGTTGAAAGTTTCGTTCTCAGATTTATCCGAGCGAATCTGCTAACATCACATTCATGGCTCGTGGGTTTTTTTTCTCATCCAGGCAGAAAGATGGCGACATCGTGCCGGGACCATGCTGTGCACGTTACAGATCTTTATGCATCTCATGTGTATTTATTAGATCCAGATCCAAAACCGTTAGAACAACGATGCTGATGAGGACCAAAGGTTCAAATAAAATAATAAATGTATTACATCATGAACATCAAACATTCATTAAAATAATTAAACAATCAGACTGAGTTTAAAACATGCACATCATTATAAATCAGTTCCAAATATCAGTTCACTACACACAAAAAAACACAACTCACACCAGAACAACAACCAGAGACAAATAATATTCAGAAAACTGCACATGACCCCAACAAAACATACCAAACCCAACAAAACCAAACGCAAAACCTACCAAACCAAACCCAACCCAAACAAAACCAAACCGAACCAAACCCCAAAACCAAAATCAAAACATATCATACCAAACCAAACCCAAAACATAGCATATCAAACCGAACCCCAAAGATAGCATACCAAAACATACCAAATTTAACTAAACCAATCCCAAACCAAAACATACCATACCATACCAAACCGAACCAAATCCAACATCAAACCCAAAGCCAAAACATACCAAACTGAACTAAACCAAAACAAAACAAATCAAACCAAACCAATCCCAAACCAAAACCAAATCAAAACCGTATCAAACCAAACCCAAACCCATACCAAAACATACCAAATTTAACTAAACCAAACCCAAACCAAAACATACCATACCTTACCAAACAGAACCAAACCCAACCCCAAAACCAAAACATGCCATACCAAACTGAACCAAATCCAACCTCAAACCCAAAGCCAAAACATACCAAACTGAACTAAACCAAAACAAAACATACCACAACAAACCAAACCCAAACCAAATCAAAACCATACCAAATCCAAACCCAAACCCATACCAAAACATACCAAACCAAACCCAAATCCAACCCCAAACCCAAAACATAACAAACTGAACTAAACCAAAACAAAACAAAACATACCAAACCAAAACCAAAACCAAATACAAACCCAAACCCATACCAAATTTAACTAAACCAAACCCAAACCAAAACATACCATACCATACCAAACCGAACCAAACCCCAAACCTAAAACATACCAAACTGAAGCAAATCAAATCAAAACAAACCAAAACCATACCAAACCCATACCATGTCAAACCTGAACATACCAAACCAAAAGAAATATGTGAAAATTGTTTTGATAGCTCAAAAGTCTTTACGCTGTATTCTCCCCAAACCCAGAACCTGTGTTACGTTTCTTGGGTGAGGGACAACATCCTGAGTCTTACTACAGTTTCGTGAAATAGTGTACCACCTAAGCAAATGGTATTTTGTAGTGTACCCCCCCCCCCCCCCGTTAGAACAACGATGCTGATGAGGACCAAAGGTTCAAATAAAATAATAAATGTATTACATCATGAACATCAAACATTCATTTAAATAATTAATCAATCAGACTGAGTTTAAAACATGCACATCATTATAAATCAGTTCCAAACATCAGTTCACTACACACAAAAAAACACAACTCACACCAGAACAACAACCAGAGACAAATAATATTCAGAAAACTGCACATGACCCCAACAAAACATACCAAACCCAACAAAACCAAACGCAAAACCTACCAAACCAAACCCAACCCAAACAAAACCAAACCTAACCAAACCCCAAAACCAAAATCAAAACATATCATACCAAACCGAACCCAAAACATAGCATATCAAACCGAACCCCAAAGATAGCATACCAAAACATACCAAATTTAACTAAACCAAACCCAAACCAAAACATACCATACCATACCAAACCGAACCAAATCCAACATCAAACCCAAAGCCGAAACATACCAAACTGAACTAAACCAAAACAAAACAAATCAAACCAAACCAATCCCAAACCAAAACCAAATCAAAACCGTATTAAACCAAACCCAAACCCATACCAAAACATACCAAATTTAACTAAACCAAACCCAAACTAAAACATACCATACCTTACCAAACAGAACCAAACCCAACCCCAAAACCAAAACATGCCATACCAAACTGAACCAAATCCAACCTCAAACCCAAAGCCAAAACATACCAAACTGAACTAAACCAAAACAAAACATACCACAACAAACCAAACCCAAACCAAATCAAAACCATACCAAATCCAAACCCAAACCCATACCAAAACATACCAAACCAAACCCAAATCCAACCCCAAACCCAAAACATAACAAACTGAACTAAACCAAAACAAAACAAAACATACCAAACCAAAACCAAAACCAAATACAAAACCCAAACCCATACCAAATTTAACTAAACCAAACCCAAACCAAAACATACCATACCATACCAAACCGAACCAAACCCCAAACCTAAAACATACCAAACTGAAGCAAATCAAATCAAAACAAACCAAAACCATACCAAACCCATACCATGTCAAACCTGAACATACCAAACCAAAAGAAATATGTGAAAATTGTTTTGATAGCTCAAAAGTCTTTACGCTGTATTCTCCCCAAACCCAGAACCTGTGTTACGTTTCTTGGGTGAGGGACAACATCCTGAGTCTTACTACAGTTTCGTGAAATAGTGTACCACCTAAGCAAATGGTATTTTGTAGTGTACCCCCCCCCCCCCCCCCCCCCCGTGGTGTCTGAGTGATTAATATTCCGCCGGTCGTCACCGCCGCCCTGATCTTTCTCTCTGTGAGATGTTCGCTTTATATTCTCTCGGCGGCTCTCCTCTCGTTTAAACCCAGCTGGTGAAGTCTTCTATCCGTGTAGCCGCCCTTGTTTTACAATCCTCTCTCTTTGTGAACTCCATCTCTAAGCTTGAGAACCAGAACCCAACTAAACACCACACAGAACCCTGGTTCCGACTCCCACTGACTCCCACCGAGGTTTTAATATTTTATTAACGTTATTCTTCGTCATACCTTTAACACCTTCAGTTTCCCTCGTCCTCCATCTCCTCCGTCTCCTCTGTGTCTCGTCTGTTGTTCAGTCCCCCCGAGTGCCGGGTCACACTCTTCTCCAGACCATCAAAAACTCTGCAGGGTATCTGGCAACCTTTTTGCCGTGCAGACACAACAGAACCCCATGCACCCATCCCGGGGGATTTCTGGAGAACCTTCTGATTAATTACGGCCGTGTGATTTTCCCGTCCCGGCGGAGCAAGGCCGATAGAATGCCGGAGATGCTCGTATCCCGCGGACGTTGTTCCGAGCTCGGCATTTTGATCCAAACACATTTTTAAGTAATGAGGGCAACTGGGAGAAGTCGGGGTAAAAAGAAAAAGCCCTCGCCTTGTTTTCAGACGCGAGGTGAGAGCGGCATGGCGCCCTGCCCGGTCACGCTCTGATGCCCTGAGTGCATGCCAGGATGGGCCAGGTGACCGGGTAGGCCATCTGGCTCAAACCAGGCCGCGGATCATCGGTGCTCCGCAGGGTGTTAATGGCTGCTTTGTTTTTGTCAGGATGAGTCAGGGACGGCATGAGGGTTCGAGCTTTCACTCGGCAACGCCATCAAAACAGGGTGCACCACTTTAGGTGCACGGATAGTAGTGCGTTTACGATTTTATAAAACGGATCATTCTGCTCCTTATATCTGATTGGCTGAGCCTGCCATGACATCATTGACAATAACACCCCTCTGAGCACTTCATCATGCATCATATACAATAGATTATTTTGTTTTGTTAGGTGTTAGAGAAACCGAAATCCCGTTATTCAGCGATAAGCGTTTATTTTAAAAACCAGACTAGATTACAATATGGAAGATCAGATTATTAACGATTTTGCTTTTAATACACGCATTTCTGAATCAAAGCTTATTTTATTAAAGCAATCAGACACTCGAGGTTGTGTATTATTGTGAATAAATCACGTAAAGAGGTGGAACTGTACCTAATAATGCCTCTTTATGGGATTTATTCACACTAATGCCACGCCCTCTCGTACCGTATTGTTTTATTATATATCTAATGGTTCTATGTTTAGAACTTGGGTGAAGTCTGCGAGCTCTGCGTTGATAACGACGCTCTCTACTTAAATATGTGGGAGGAGTTAAATTTGCAGAGGGTGTGAGGCGTCTGAAATAACCTTTAAAAGCCATTTGCGGGTGACACCATTGTCATTTAATGTCTGAATCTGATGGATGAAGAAACCTGTTAGAGAATCACAAACGGAGAACAATCACTTCAGACAAATATGAACCGAGTTCTAGAACCTTTTCATTGAAAAAGAGTGAAACTAAACAAGAGAACATGCCAACACTCACAATAACTCACTCATACTGTACAGACACACACACAAACACTATATGGGGCAATTTAGAGCATTCAATTCACCTTGAATTCATGTTTTTGGACTGTGGAAGGAAGACGGAGAACATGCAAACTATACCCAAATTGGGACTCGCACCTGGATCCAGTGTTGAAAACTTGATAGGGTTCGCAGTACGTTGGTCGCGGTATGTTTTTGTTAGTATGTTGTTTTCGCGGTGCTTTGTTTGTAGTATCTTGTTTTACAGTGTTTATATATTTCATATATATAATATTTACGTTGTTGTATAATATTTACGTATGTTTGCAGTATCTTGCTTTATATTAGCGATATATTTCCTAAATATTATATTTACATTGTTCGCAATTCATTGTTTGCAGTTTGTTTTTCTTAGTATATTGTTCTTAGTATGCTGTTTGCAATACGTTGTCCACAGTATGTTGCTTTGCAGAATTTATATATTTCCTATATATTATATTTACATCGCGTGCAGTACATTGTTCGCAGTTTGTTTTTCTTAGTATGTTGTTCTAAGTATATGGTTTGCAATATGTTTTTATTAGTATGCTGTTCGCAGTACGTTGTTTGCGGTATCTTGCTTTGCAGTATTTATACATTTCCTATATATTATATTTAACTTTTTCGCAGTATATTTTTATTAGTATGCTGTTCGCAGTACCTTGTTCACAGTACCTTGTTCGCAGTATTTATATATTTCCAATACATTATATTTACGTTGTGTGCAGTACCTTTATCGCAGTATGTTTTATTAGTATGCTGTTCGCAGTACGTTGTTTGCAGTATGTTTTTATTAGTATGCTGTTCGCAGTATCCTGCTTTGCAGTATTTATATATTTCCTATATATTATATTTTACTTTTTCGCAGTATGTTGTTCGCAGTACGTTTTTATTAGTATGCTGTTCGCAGTACTTTGTTTGCAGTATGTTTTTGTTAGTATGCTGTTCGCAGTATGTTTTTGTTAGTATGCTGTTCGCAGTACATTGTTTGCAGTACGTTGTTCGCAGTACGTTGTTTGCAGTACGTTGTTTGTTAGTATGCTGTTCGCAGTACTTTGCAGTATGTTTTTGTTAGTATGCTGTTCGCAGTATGTTTTTGTTAGTATGCTGTTCGCAGTACATTGTTTGCAGTACGTTGTTCGCAGTACGTTGTTTGCAGTACGTTGTTAGTATGCTGTTCGCAGTACGTTGTTTGTTCGCAGTACGTTGTTTGCAGTACGTTGTTAGTATGCTGTTCGCAGTACGTTGTTTGTTTGCAGTATTTATGTTTCCTGCACAGGTTTTGTGTTCCGTCCAGCAGCACAACCAACATGGCTGAAGCTATTATTTCAGCACAATAGAGAGCGAGTCACGGCGACCCGGCAAAGCACCGATGGCAATCCTGGAAAGCACAGCGTGTTTGCCCCGGGTGGTGCCTGGCGCGATCATCTACAGCTAAAGGTCCCTCCATCCTTAACCCCGCCCGGCTGAGGGCTGACGGAGGTGGCAAGAGAACAGCTCTCGCTGGAGGATGATACATCAGCTGTTGGTTTAACGTGGAGCTGAATCCCCCTCTCTCCACGATCACCTCCCCGGGGGCAGACAGACCTCCAGCGCTGAGCGCTGAGCACCGGGGCAACTGAGCACCGCAACACACACTGCTTTAAATGGAGAACGCCGGAGAAAAGGACGAGAACCGAGACACCCCGAATGCAGGGTTCTGCTTATTCAATTCCTCATCTCCAGATAGAACCGTTAAAATACATGAATAAATAAATATATATATATATAATAAATGAATAAATTGCTTAGTGGTTTTAGCATGTTCTCCTTTCAGTGCTTGGGATCCAGGTTGGAATCCCGATCTGGGTGGACTTCCCTGTGTCCACGTGGATTTCCTCCAGGTTCTCCACTTTCCTCCCACAGTCCGAAAATATGAATTCAAGGTAAATTGTAAGCTCTAAATTGCCCCATATAGAGTGTGAGTGTGCCCAGTGATAGATTGGGGTTCTGACTGGGTGCATCTGCCCAGCGCCCGAAACGTTCTCCCCTGGATGGGCATGGGCATATCCAGGTTCAAATCCCGATCTGGGTGAAATTGGCATGTTCTCCCTATGTCGGTTTCCTTCCACATTCTAAAAACATAGATTTAAGGTGATTTGGCTGCTCTAAATTGCCCCATATAGTGTATATGTTAATGTGAGTGCCTGTGACACAGTGCTAACCTGAATGAGCATGGTAATGAAGAACATGCAAACTCTACCTAGATTGGGATTCGAACCGTGCTGAGAGGAGAACATGCCAACCACTAAGCCACCGTGCCGCCCGGTTTAGTTGATGATGTTTTTATTATGTTTACTGAACGTCTCATGAGGTGGGAGGGGGGGGGGTCGGGTGGACCATCAGCTCCATGCAGGATCTCCATCTCACCCTCACGTTGCTCGTTTACATTACACTATGGTTATCTGCTGAGGATGTCATCCACCTTTCCTCCAGATAAATAAACCTGTGCCGCTCGCATCCCTTTTCTCAAACGAGAGAAAATAAAAGACCTGAACGGAACCTCCCCATCCATCAGAACCTTTCCAGGAATGCCTCCGTCACCAGGCTCGGCGTTGAGAGACTGTAAATCCCGCGCGTTGATGTGGAGCCGTACTTCATTCTGCTTCTAATGGAGGCGGAATGTGCCTCATGACTTCTGCTAAGTGAGCGAGTGTCTGAGCAGAGTGACTACACATCACAGCCATGACACAGCCTCAATCC
Organism: Corydoras sp. C115; assembly: GCA_019802505.1. Taxonomy (NCBI): domain Eukaryota; kingdom Metazoa; phylum Chordata; class Actinopteri; order Siluriformes; family Callichthyidae; genus Corydoras; species Corydoras sp. C115. The sequence goes on along the minus strand of JAFMOC010000194.1, from coordinate 450,077 downwards.
CCGGGATAGGCCCCCTGCTTCCTGCACTTAAAGCCTCCGTTCACGTCTCATAAATGCCCCACAGTGTTTGTTCTCAATGAAGAGTGAAAAGAATAGTCATACCTTCAGATGAGATCAGATCATCAAGATTTAAACTACAAAAAAAAAAAACAGGAACCTGAAAACCAGCTGAAACACAGGGGAAAACATACCAAACAGCCGAGTCAGGAAAAGGTGAGCCTCAGAACCGAGATCTGTAATTAGCTAATAACTGAGAGCTTTGTGTCACATGATCTCCTAGGGCATTCTGGGAGATGTAGTCCAGTTCCAAGTGGAAACATGAACCAGCATCACTCCGCCTTCCAGCTTTAACTAAGACCTAAGACCTAAGAACTAAGTCCCCTTTCAAACTGGAACCAACCTCAATAAATAACTATTAAAGAATTAAACTATTCATTTAATATGTTGATTTTTTTAAATTAATTAATTAATGGGGCGGCACGGTGGCTTAGTGGTTAGCACGTTCGCCTCTCAGTGCTAGGGATTCCCGGTTCGAATCCCCATCTGGGTGGAGTGTTCCATGTTCTCCCCGTGTCTGCGTGGGTTTCCTCCGGGTTCTTTGGTTTCCTCCCACAGTCCAAAAACATGGATCAAGTCAATTGAATTCTCAAAATTGCCCCATATAAAGTGTGTCTGTGTGAGTGAGTGAGTGTGTGCCCAGCGATGGATTGGCGCCCTGTCCTGGGTGTATGCCCAGCGCCTGAGACATTCTCCCCTGGATGGGCATGGGGAACCCCACCGTGACCCTAATAGAGGATAAAGCGGGAGATAATGAATGAATGAATGAATTAATTAATTAATTGCATTTTCTCCTCTCAGCTCTCAGCTCTGGGGATCCAGGTTCGAATCCTAATCTGGGTGGAGTTTGCTTGTTGTCCACCTGTCTGTGTGGGTTTTCCTCTGGGTTCAACGGTTTCCTTCCACATGGATTTAAGGTGAATTGAATGCTCTGAATTGCTCCATATAGTGTGTGTGAGTGAGTGAGATAGATTGGCACCCTGTCGTGGGTGTATCTGCTCAGTGCCCCAAACGTTCTCCCATGGATGGGGAACCCCCCCCCCCCGTGACCCTAATAGAGATAATGAAAAGATAATGAATTTATTAATTTATTGATCTTTTTATTGATTATCTTTTAATAAGAAAGCAAATTAATATTTTACGTTCTCCAAGTCTCCACCTTCATAAAGCCTTGCAGAGACACACAGACCATAAACACAGACATGCTACAGGTAACATTCATCATCTCACCTGCTTCCCTGACTCCACCTCTAATTCACAAATCACAGCTCCGGCGTCACACTCCATCCATCCATCCATTCATCCATCATCTTCCGCTTTATCCTCTACTAGGGTCGGGGGCCCATCCAGTGAGAACGTTTTGGGCGCTGGCCAAATACACCCAGGACAGGGGAGCAATCTGTCACTGGACACACACTCACTCACACAGACACACTCTATATGGGGCAATTTGGAGGATTCAATTGACCTTGATCCATGGTTTTTGGACTGCGGGAGGAAACTGGAGAACCCGGAGGAAACCCACGCGGACACGGGGAGGACATGGAAACTCCACCCAGATTGGGATGTTCCACAATCATCACAATCATTTTCACTCTATCACTCCTGCTAGTTGTTGTTCATCGGTTGTGTGGACAATGTTCTTTAGCATGTTCTCCTTCTCTCTGTGTGGGTTTCCACTGGAAGCTTCAGTTTCCTAACAGTGAATTGTGGATGTGATCTACAATTCTCACCCCCGTTGATTGTCAGGTGACCAATCTGGTGTTGTTTCCCCAACGTTCCATTGACCACACCCCTCGCCCTCATTTAGGAGATGAACAGCTCCAGTAAATAAAATGTAAATGGTTATAAAGGGCGAGTGGGTCCAGGTTCCAGGAACGGAACGGTTCTGCAGTGAGGCGACTCACAGCTCATTACGCTCGGAACTGTAGAATGATGAAGTGGGTGTAAATTAAGTGCCCTTGCCTGAGGGAAGCAGGGAAACAAAGCACTAATCAACTGCTCGATAACTCATCCACCTGCGATGTGTCCGTGCACGCAGACCCGACGGGAGCCGGAGCGGCGCCCCACATTGGTTTCGGGAGAACGGCACGGTGGAAATTGGGACTATACGTCTTCGACGTGTGTTTGATCCCAATAACAGAACCCATCTTATATTAAATACATTTATTTTCCTTTCCCTTTGTGGCCTGTGTATGTGAGTGAGTGTGTGTGTGTGTGTGTGTGTGTGTGTGTGTAGGTGTGTGTGGGTGTTATCTAGCCAGCAGATGGAGGATGGTACATCAGCGCCTCTCTTCACAGTTTGTCTTTTAAACCCTTTTTCCTTCAATCCGTCCTTATTGTTCATTATAAAACAGGTAGATCCGCTCCTTTAATCTGATTTAATCTGACACATTATTTTACATCATAAAATACAGATTAATATAAACCGAGATCAGCACTAAACCTGTTACGCTTTTTTTATAAACTATGTTCTGTCTAGAGGGCAGTGTTTGATTTTTAGAACTTGAATCCCGTTACTCAGCGATCAGCGTTAAATTCTGTAGTCCATCTAGTTCTGTTAGTCCACTTTACCTCCATTCATTTTAAACACATGCGGTTTGGGAAAGACTTTGACTGGCCTGCTCTGACCTCAGCTTCATTGGGATGAACTAGAATGTCGATCAATGTTTTGAGCTCAGAAGTGATTTTGTCAAGATATCTGTCTATGTGTAAATTATATGAAATCATTGATAATTAATACCAAAAAAATCAGTGCGTAGCAGCTGGAGGTGGAGGGTGTGCAAGAGGGGGAGAACATACCAAATGTAATCTTTGATTTTGAAAGCATTATTAAGTGGGTTGTGAAAATATAAGTAATTCATTCATTATCTTCTTAATCTTCCTTTAGGGTTTTTTTTTTTTTTTTTTTTGGGGGGGGGGGGGGGGTGTTCCCCATACTCATCCAAAGGAGAACATTTCGGGCGCTGGGCAGATACACCCAGGACAGGGGGACAATCTATAACTGAGCACCCTCACTTACACACACTCTATATGGGGCAATTTAGAGCATTGAATTAACCTTAAATCCATGTTGTTGGACTGTGGGAGGAACCTGGAGATTGTGGAGGAAACACACGCAGACACGGGGAGAACATGCAAACTCCACCCAGATCGTGATACGCACCTGCAAATCCCCTGCGCTGAGAGGAGAACATGCTAAACACTAGGGGTGAGCTGCAATATTCGCTGATTCGACGATTCGATTCGGAGAACCGTAGTCGACTATGAACCTCATAGTCGAATGTACCATTTTGACCACATGGGGGTGTCCATGGCTGTTGCTAAGCATTAGTGTTACACATACTCACTCACGCACGCCCCGCTTCCTCTCCCTCCGCGCCGCACACGCCCACTCCTTCATGTATACAGTCACGTCACTCGCTGCCACACGCCGCTCTGCACACACCTACTTTCCCTTGTAAACAAACACACCCCTCTCCTCCATGTGCTGCTCCACACTTGCCCATTCACACACCTGTTCCTCATTTCGCTCGGGATCGCTCACCCTCTCCAGACTATTAGTTACAGGTGTGCACTTCTTTAGCCGCCGTCCCGGACTCTTCAGCGCAGAGTTTTGATTGTTAATCTGATGGTTGGTCTGATTGTGTTCCGCTGCACGGGTGGTCACGGAGTGCGTCTAGACTCAGTGTGCCGCTGCCGCTCGCACTCCACGCCTATGCTCAGTTCGGTTTCTGGCTTCCTACAGGATCGCGAGTAATAAGTGACGTCACTGTCTGGCGTTCCCGGCCTCTACGTCTCAGCGATCTCCACCGCTACTGACCGGTGCACAGCGCCTCGCTTCGGCCCAGTCGGAACCCCCACGGAACATAAACTTTTTCTGTTTACCTTAAATCACGCTTCCTCCTCATTCCGGTAGCGTGATCGCTTAGAACTGACAATTAGTTTTTACATGAAATGTCTTTGTTTTCGTTATATATATATAGCCTTTTGTCAAATAAAATCATCCTAATTTCTAGAAAAAAAAAAGAAAAAAGAAAAACAAAAAAAAAGGTTTTCTTTTGTTAGAAAAACAAGTAAAATATTTAAAAAAATATTTTTTTAAAACCTACGCTTATAACGCCATCTTGTGGTGAAATTTTAGCTGATTCGACTATCAGTCGACTATAGGGAAAATCTGACGAATCAGATTCGACTACGAAAATTTGTAGTTGAATACAGCCCTACTAAACACACTTACCAGGATGCTGTAAAATAAAAAATAAAAAACTATAAAATAGGATACAAAGTACAGAACTCATGTGTGTTGAGTTCCCATGAGGCATTACTTCAGAACAGCTGATCCTGTATAATATAACTGATCCGGTGAAACCTAAGCTTCATGATGACATCCCCCCCGAAGCCACCTTTACTACAGCATCTTTATTACGGAGCTATTTGCATGGAAGGTCGTGGCGAACGAGACGGGGGCAGCAGGGGGGGGCAGGCTCTTTTTTAATCATCAGCTGACCTGCCTCACTCAAATTAGCTTGATCGGAATTCCGGCTTGAGTCAGACGTGTGAGATCAGGACCCGCCGATAAGCCGCCTTCATTACATTATTCAGAGACGACCCCTACACCCCCGGGGAGGTCGAACACCGTCCCCCCCCACCCCCCGAGTGTCGAGCGTTCCATCAGCAGCGGCTCCGATGAGGCTGCTTTATGAGGTAAACGAGACGGCACCGCGCCTCGTTCTCTGAAACAAGGCGGCATTTCATCACCTCGTCCTGGATTTCATTGGGATAAAAACATCGTCAGAACGACAGCGTTACACGATTCTGAAGACGAACCCGACAGCAGAACCCTGTCTTCAGGCTGTGCCAGGGTTCTGGAGATGTTCGGGCCGACGGATCCGAAGGTCAGGACCGGCACGGCAGCGACTCGGCGGGGTTCTGCAGCCGGTGTCATTAGTGTGGAGCTCTGATTGGAGGGATGCTGATTCATCTGGATCGGATGTTCCGCGTTCCTGCAGAACTTCCTTAAAGAACCTCGCTACCTGAAGACTCGTTAACGGTTCTGTTCTGATCCGAGGTACGTTTTTGGTTTGAATTACAGATGCAGATGAGAGGAACATGGGGTTCTGTAATTAACCCTCTGAAGAACCAAATCACGCTCGGGTCATCAGCCTAAGGCTCGGCATAGAACCAAAGAACCAAAGAACCAAAGAACCTCGGAGCGCAGGGTAGAACTTCCGTCTGAAGAACCGTCGTAGAATTCCACTTCTTCATTTATACATTTATTTATAAATATTTGTGTTGTAATGATACAATAAATCAATTAACACACACTAACAATCAACACATACTAACACACACTAACAATCAACACACACTAACACAATAACAATCAACACACACTAACACATACTAACAATCAACACACACTAACACAAAACACACACTAACAATCAACACACACTAACAATCAACACACACTCACAATCAAAACACACTCACAATCAACACACACTCACAATCAACACACTAACACACACTAACAATCAACACACACTAACACACACTAACAATCAACAGACACTAGCAATCAACACACAGTAACAATCAACACACACTAACAATCAACACACAATAACACACACTAACAATCAACACACACTAACACACACTAACAATCAACACACTAACAATCAACAGACACTAGCAATCAACACACAGTAACAATCAACACACACTAACAATCAACACACACTAACACCCACTAACAATCAACACACAGTAACAATCAACACACACTAACACACACTAACAATCAACACACACTAACGATCAACACACACTAACAATCAACACACACTAACAATCAACACACACTAACACACACTAACAATCAACACACACTAACAATCAACACACAGTAACAATCAACACACACTAACAATCAACACACACTAACAATCAACACACACTAACAATCAACACACACTAACAATCAACAGACATTAGCAATCAACACAGTAACAATCAACACACACTAACAATCAAGACACTAACAATCAACAGACACTAACAATCAACACACACTAACACACACTAACAATCAACACACACTAACGATCAACACACACTAACAATCAACACACACTAACACAAAACATTCACTAACTCACACTAACAATCAACACACACTAACAATCAAAACACACTAACAATAAACACACACTAACAATCAACAAACACTAACAATCAACAGACATTAGCAATCAACACAGTAACAATCAACACACACTAACAATCAAGACACTAACAATCAACAGACACTAACAATCAACACACACTAACACACACTAACAATCAACACACACTAACGATCAACACACACTAACAATCAACACACACTAACACAAAACATTCACTAACTCACACTAACAATCAACACACACTGACATATAACACACACTAATACGCACTAACGTTCAACATACACTAACATGCACTAACACAGACTAATACACACTAACACGCACTTACATGCACTAACACACAACACACATTAACGCACACTAACCCACACTAACACAGACTAATACACACTAACGCACTTACATGCACTAACAAACAGTTACATACAATAACACACCCTAATACACACTAACGCACTTACATGCACTAACACACAACACACATTAACACACACTAACCCACACTAACACAGCCTAATAGACTTTAACACACACTAACCCACACTAACACACTAACACTGACTAATACACACTAACATGCTAGAACACTAACAGACTAATACACACTAACACACACTTAAATGCACTAACACATAACACACATTAACACACACTAACCCACACTAACAGATGGACTACAGAATGCCGTAACTGTAGAACTACGAACCCCATCAGTCTGATCAGAGGAGCTGATACAGTGATGACGCTCTGTCTCTAATAAAGTGGCCGGTGAGAACACATTCAACAATAAAGCAGCACACTGCACCCCGGCTTTGTTTAGTTAAAGATATTAAAGTAAAGCATGTTTAATATATTAGTTGGATTTGTAGGACTTTGTTGGAATTAGTTCAACCATGAATCACTGAAGCAAAACAATCCCCGCGGTATTTACTGCGAGGTTAACAGCTAAGCTGAGAGGATGAAATACTATAGACGGATGCTCGCAAATAGCCCACACACTCATCGTAGCTTGACATTAATTGCTGGTGGGAGGAACGAGCGCGGCGTCTCATGAGACAACAGAATCAGATAAAAGAGCGAGTTCGGGCAGGATAATACGACGGGCACAGCTGGGCATGTGCGGCGCCATCACCCGCACCCGCCGCTCTACACCATTAAATATTCACTTTGTTAGGGACTTTTAATTAAGTGCAGTTCCCATCATGTCCGGAGTCGTTGCCGACCCCCTCTGGGGCATTTGGGCTTGATTCTGACTTCAACTCTGGCACACAGTTGCCCCTGATACAGCACCGTATCACCATCACAGACCCGTCCTTCATCTGTTCAGAGTACAGGGAACCTCCATGTTAATTACAAATGGGATTTCATTATATTTAATACCTTTATTATTCCATAGGCCATGAGGATTTAAGTCCATTTAAAATTTTCTTTTAGTTTCTGTAATAAACAACGTTACGACTTTAAAAATACATAAAAGTCATTTATTTACACGGCATTCACTATATCGTCTATAGATACAGTATACAGTATATATCCATCCATCCAATCCTCTACTAGGGTCATGGGGTAGGGGGCTTCCCCATGGCCATCCAGGGGAGAACGTTTCAGGCGCTTGGCAGATACACCCAGGACAGTGGGCAATCTATCGATGGACACACAATCACTCACACAAACACACTCTATATGGGGCAATTTGGAGCATTCAATTGACCTTGATCCATGGTTTTGGACTGTGGGAGGAACCGGAGAACCCGGAGGAAACCCCTGCGGACACGGGGAGAACATGCAACCTCCACCCAGATTGGGATCCAAACCAGGAATCCCTTGCACTGAGAGGAGAACATGCTAAACACTAAGCCACCATGCTGCTATATATATATTATATGTATATATATATGTATAAATATATATGTATAAATATATATGTATAAATATATATATATATATATATATATATATATATATATATATATATATATATATATATACATACATTAAAGAGAGAGAGAGTGGATAAGATAATTAGAGTGACAGGACAGGTGGGACATTCAGAAGACAGCGTTAGGGAGGGGAGTTGGAGGCGTTAGGGCATGTACAGAGGAGGGAGGAGGCTGATCAGCAGAAGGATGCTGAGGATGGAGCCACCAGGTGGGGGGGGGGGGGGGGGAGGTCATAGAGGAGGTTGTAGTGAGGGAGGACGTACAGGTGGGGGGCGGAAAAATGGAGGGGGATACTTAGGGTGTGCTATGATGTAGAGTAATGATTGCCTGTGGCGCCCCCTAATAGGAACAGCTGAATGAGCTGACTTCTCCTGCGATGTTACAAAGCTTTGTCATTTTACGCTGTGTATTTTTTTGCATCCTGTTTATAATGTTTGTTTTTATGAACCTTTGAAGTTTAACGAGTTTGTTTTTGCATAGTGGATGTATTGTATATGCAAATCACAGAACTCAAAATTTAAAAATTAAGTAAATTAATGATATAAACAATCATTCGGAATAACAGGAAATAAAAACAGACCTATCGCATCTCATTATCTTTAGTTTTATCCTCTACTAAGGTCGCAGGGGGGGGAGCAGGGTTCCCCATGCACATCCAGGGGAGAACGTTTCGGGCGCTGGGCAGATACACCCAGGGCAGGGCGCCAATACTTTACTATGCACACACTCTCTATATAGGGGCAATATAGAGCAGGCTACTTATCTTCAGTCCATGTTCTTGGACTGTAGTAGGGAACTGGAGAACCCAAAGGGAACCCATGTGGCCATGAGGAGAATATGGAATCTCCACCTAGATTGGAATGTTAACCTGGATCCCCAGCGCTGAGAGGAGAATGTGAACGTGGTAACATCTACATCGTGGCAGCGCCACCCGGTTGGTATTAAAATGGTTCTCCTGCGCGTGTTGACAGAATAACTGTAGCACCTGCCGGTTGGCACCGTGAGCTCCACATTTCTGCAGAACGTTGAGAGAGCTTAAAATAACCGCAGAGGCAGCTGAGGGTTGAGAGGTTCGTTGTGAGAGCTGGCGCTGAGGCAGTGTGTATTTTCGTTTAAAGTACTGAGCAGGAAGTGGAGCTGTTTCTGTTCCACACTCAAGCAGCTTCAGTTCTCTCTCAACAGACCTTACAACAGACCTATCAACGGACCTTTCAACGGACCTCACAGCGGACCTACCAATGGACCTCTCAACAGACCTACCAATGGAATTTTCAGATCTCAAGGTGAACTCGTGGGTGAGACCTGGATCCGGTCAGTTGTACTGTATTTGCTGAAGTGAAGCCCTGGCTCTGAGGGCATTTGACCTGGGTCTGAGTCAATTTGATCTGGGTCCAAGTCCAATTGACCTGGGTTTGAGTCCATTTGACCTGGGTATGAGTGTATTTGACATGGTTCCAAGTGCATTTGACCTGGCTCTAAGAACATGTGACCTGCGTCTGAGGTCAATTGACCTGGGTCTGAGTCAATTTGACCTGGGTCTGAGTCAATTTGACCTGGGTCTGAGTCTCTTTGACCTGGGTCCAAGTGCAATTGACCAGGGTCTGAGTCCATTTGACCTGGGTATTAGTCTATTTGACATGGTTCCAAGTGCATTTGACCTGCGTCTGAGGGCAATTGACCTGGGTTCAAGTGCAATTGACCTGGTCCATTTGACATCGGTATGAGGGTAATTGTCCTGGGTCTGGGGCATTTGACCTGGTCTTCCAGATTTGCAGGAACGTTCTCCAGCACAGTTCCGCCCCACATCTCTTGGCTGTCCAAAAGAGGCAAGACGTTGAATGGACGAGGCAAATGGAGGCAGTAAAGGTCTGGTCCTCACTGTGTGTGGAAGGACCTGTCTGGTGAGAACTGGATCCAGTCAGTTGTGCCTCACACATCCTCACGAACCTTAATCGTAGATAAATAGATGTGAATGTAGACGTTTTAATTCTGTAGCTTTGCTTTGCTATTAAATTTATCCACAGAGTTCTCTCAGACGGTTCCTCAGAACGTTCCTCAGACAGGATTGTGGAGTCCACAAGCGTCTTGGCGACGATATGTGGTGGGAATGTGAAAAACTATCGATCTCCTCCACACGGAGGTGGTCTGTGCATCTGAAATGGAGGGGCCGGGTCAGTATTTCACATCCTGTCGTAAACATTGGAAATTGGCCGGAGCTTTACGATGGCGCTGCGCTGATGAGGCTGGTACACTTATATACACACCAACACGCCTGACAGATGTTTTCACAAAGCCGGTTCAGATTCCAATCACTGTAAGTAATAAAGTTGACCAAGGTTGGAAGATCGAACAACTCGAAGCAAACGGCGGGCAGCAGGTTGGAGATGTGGGTTCGATTTCCCAGCGCTGTATAATGGGTGATCATGGTGATCAGAAGGCCATGTAATATGAGAAACGTATTGATTTTGAGATACAAGAAAATTGGGTCTTCAGTAGTGGATTGTTTGATATTGACGTGCTGGGCTTGAGACTCAACCGTACGGCAACGTGAGAACCGCATTCTCTTATGCATCGGTTCTTTGGAACTGTACCGGCTGAAGATCTAATGTACATTAGAACATGTTTGGATAAACAGGACGCAATTCTGTTTGCACACTTGGCCCCAATCACTGACCTGTATTAGAGTGTATTTGTCCTGGGTCTGAGTCCATTTGACCTGGTTCCAAGTGTATTTGACCTGGGGCCAAGTGCATTTGACCTGGGTCTAAGTGTATTTGACCTGGGTCAGAGTGCATTTGACCTGGGTCTAAGTCCATTAGACCTGGGTCAAAGTCCATTTGACCTGGGTCAGAGTGCATTTGACCTAGGTCAGAGTCCATTTGACCTGGGTCAGAGTCCATTTGACCTGGGTCAGAGTGCATTTGACCTGGGTCAGAGTGCATTTGACCTGGGTCAGAGTCCATTTGACCTGGGTCAGAGTGCATTTGACCTGGGTCCAAGTGCATTTGACCTGGGTCAGAGTCCATTTGACCTGGGTCAGAGTGCATTTTACCTGGGTCTAAGTCCATTTGACCTGGGTCCAAGTGCATTTGACCTGGGTCAGATTCCATTTGACCAGGGTCCAAGTGTATTTTACCTGGGTCCAAGTGTATTTTACCTGGGTCTAAGTCCATTTGACCTGGGTCCAAGTGTATTTGTCCTTGGTCAGAGTGTATTTGTCCTGGGTCCAATTGTCTTAGTCTTTGGTCTAAGTGCCTTTGACCTGGGTACAGATGTATTTGGCCTGGGTCAGAGTAAATTTGATCTGGATCCAATTGCCTTTTACCTGGGTCCAAGTGTATTTGCCCTGGGTTAGAGTGCATTTGACCTTGGTCCAAGTGTATTTGCCCTGGGTCAGAGTGCATTGGGTCCTGGGCAACCTAGAGTCCTGGGTCCAATTGTCTTAGTCTTGGGTCAGAGTGCATTTGTCCTGGGTCTGAGTGCCTTTGACCAGGGTCCCAGTGTATTTTAACTAGGTCTGAGTCCATTTGTCTTGAGTGCATTTGACCTTTATTCGTCCTCCGTCCAAGTGCCTTTGACCTGGGTCTTCAGGCTTTGCAGGAACTGGGGAGGCAGTAAAGCTCTGGTCCACACAGAGCCCTGACCTCCACTCTCCCCCCACCCCCCAGAACCTGATGTTATTCCTGATGCAGTGGCTGTCCCATCACATGATGCAGCACATCATCATCATCCTCCTAATGCAGAATTTATTACCCATAATGCATCTCATTATCGTATGGCTTCTTACAGTCCACTCATGTGACCTTCTTCATAAACACAGGGAGACCTAGCAGCGCAGTGGGTGGTGCTGATGCTGCGCAGCTCCAGGGTCCCGGGTTCAATTCCAAACATCAATTACAGCCTCCACAGGGTTGTTCTGAGGGTTCTCCTAATGGTCCGTGTGGAATGTTTAAGTGATGCCCCTTAAAGTGGACCATCTGTTAGACATTTAGAACAATCTCATAGGACCGGGTTCCAGTTCTGTATGCGTTCTGAAGCAGGCAGTGGGTGTGATGTCAGAGAGAACCCGAGCCTGTAAACGAAACCCACGAAGACGCCCGCAAAGAGAACCCGCGACCTGATGTTAGGGTGACCAGATTCCAATTCACCGGATGTGGGACAAAGAGTATGTTTGTGTGGGACAATGTGGGACACTAATGCATCAAGGTAGTCTAAAATAACTTAAAACAAAAAAGAAACATCTCTATTCTGCACCTTTAGCACATAACAGTCTGCAATTATATATATATATATCTCCATCCATCCATTATCTTTCACTTTATCCTCAGGGGCAATTTGGAGAATTCACTTGACCTTGATCCATGTTTTTGGACTGTGGAAGGAAAACGGAGAACCCGAAGGAAACCCATGCGGACACGGGGAGAACATGGAAACTCCAACCAGATGGGGATTCGAACTGGGAATCCGTAGTGCTGAGAGGCGAACGTGCCAACCACTAAGCCACCCAATATATAGATTATATTTTAGTCTGACTTTCAATAACTGCGGGACAACGTCTCAATTTGCGGAACGCGGGAAAAGTAACGAAATTGTGTGACTGTCCTGCACAAAGTGGGACATCTGATCACCCTACCCGACGTGGTCTTCCTGACCAGAACGTTCCTGTCAGAAGCAGAGCGCAGTCACCCCATGTGCCGTCGTGTATTTCGTTCAGAACATCTGTAGACGCAGAACACCTCGGCGCTGACCGCTGTTTGGTTCCTACGTGTTCTAACTGCGAATGTGGAGGGTTCCTCGCCGCTTGTTCACACAGCATGCAGAACCATGAAGAGCGCGAGAGCCAGGCCGCTACTCATTACCAGCAGAGGCGATTTGCTTGTGGACCACTCCCCCCCCCCGGTGAAGCATCTGACATAAGCACACGGTGAACGCACACGAAACGGCGGCGAGCGAGAAATACGGCACCAAAAAGAATAATTATATCTGCAGCGCGGGGGGGCTTTCTGCACGCTCGGCGGTTTCTGGTCCTCTCATAGAGGAACGTACATAAATAAGGAAGCACACACTCACTGACCGGTTCTACACCGTCTCCACAAAGACCTGAATCAGAACTTTATTATGCCGTTTGAAATGGGCCTTCAGAATGGGATTACAGGACCCGAGATTCTGCTCGAAATTCATCTTCTGTAATATTCATATCTCTTGCATCCCTTTAAATTATTTCAGTATGGGTGAACGCGTTCTCCGTGTTCCTCCGACGGTCCAAAAACATGGAGGGCAATTGAATTCTCCAAATTGCCCCATATAGAGTGTGTCTGTGTGAGTTAGAGTGTGCCCAGCAATTGATTGGCCCCCTGTCTGCCCAGCGCCCCGAAACATTCTCCCATGGATGGGCAAAGGGAACCCCCTGCGACCCTAATAGAGGATAAAGTGGAAGATAATGGATGGAATGGATGGAAGATAATGGATGGATGGCTGAATGCAGAGGGGGTGGGGTGTGGTGTATTTGTGGGTCTCAGCACTGTAGTGATGCTGATGGTGTGGCGCTGGATGGACTGGGTCAAAATTGGAATTCGAACCGGGAAGCCCTAGCACTGAGAGGAGAACATACCAATGACTAAGCCACTGTGCCGCCCACCAATAACTACAGTACATATGTACTTATTATAAGGATGTCGTGGTTTTGACTCTGTACTGCAAACAATGGTAAAGCCATTCCAATTATTTGGCAGCCATAACTGATGACGCGTATGTGAGGGAAAAAAGGGGCGTGGCAAATAAATGGGAAACAACCAATTGGTGTACGGGTCATGTGATGGTGAACGCAGAGAAACACGCTCATTGGAGAGCCAAGAAGAACGTTGTTTTTAGTGAACACTGCCAAATACGTAAATGTATGGAAGTGTGACGAGAACGAAGAGGAAGCCAGTCTTTCAACAAGAAGTCACGTGACTTTGGTGACTAGAATCCCAAATCTAAAGAAACGAGCAGCCGAATCTCACTAACAATGTCAACCAGCTGGTTTACCTTAATTACAATCAGCCAACGAATCAAATCCATTCTGCATTCGACCAATCAAACCATCCATCCATCCATTATCTTCCACTTTATCCTTTACTAGAATCGCGGGGGGTTCCCCATGCCCATCCAGGGGAGAACATTTCGGGCTCTAGGCAGATACACCCAGGACAGGACGCCAATCTATCACTGGACACACACTCACTCACACACACACTCCATATGGGGCAATTTGGAGAATTCAATTGACATTGATCCATGTTTTTGGACTGTGGGAGGAAACCAGAGAACCCGGAGGAAAAGAACATGCAAACTCCACCCTGATTGGGATTCGAATCGGGAATCCTCAGCGCTGAGAGGAGAACATGCCAACCACTAAGCGAACATGCTGCCCCAATCATACCAATTTATAAAAATGTCCCATGATGTTTTCTTTCCTTTTGGGGTAAATGGGCATCTGTAGCTACCCGACTCCACCTATGGAGCACGCCATTTGCCCGACGAATGTCACTTGAACTAATAACCTAGCGGCAAATCAAGATTGTGAAAACAGTGTGAGAGCGCCAACAAGGGTCCGTTTAAAGGCGCCGCAACGCAGCGGCGGGTTTCCACTCTGTGCAGCGATGTGAGAGGTCGGTGTATTTTGGGCTTGCGTGGCCTATTAACATAAAATGGGCCCATTAGACCGAAATTAGGCCTAAAATGAGCAACACGGAGGGCAGGGAAGCGGCTCGGAAGCCTTAATTACCTTTGAATTGGACCCTGTCCAGATGTATCCTTTACGGCGGAACATTTGCGCAGCGTTCCTGAGAGCGTGGCATTCCTGGAGTCACCCGCCACGGGGCGGCGGGCAGAAGTCGGTGAAAATCTCGATCGCGTCGATACGGCGCGGAAACACATCACATCCTTCATTATGTGGACTGGCAGGCCCAGCTAATCGATGCACGAGCGGGGGCCGGGGGATTGAGGGGCGATTGATTATGCATTCGCGGCGCGCCTCAATCAAGGTACAAATCAGACGGGTAATTAGAACACGAGCAGTCAGGCTGGAAGTTAAGATGTGACAGGAAGCCCTGCGTTCCATCGTTCCTGATTACCATTTAAAATTAACCGGCGAAAAATGTTACCCAGGATTACTGAGCACGGGTGGGGGGGTTTCTCCATGCCCATCCAGGGGAGAACATTCCGGTACACCCAGGACAGGATGCCCATCCATCACTAGGCACACACTCACTCTATATAGGGGCAATTTAGAGCAGATAGTTCACATTGAGAAGAAACTGGAGAACCTGAAGAACCCGAGGAGAACATGGAAACTACACCCTGCGCTGGGATTCAAACCTAGATCCCCAGCAGTCCCGGTTCGAATCCTAATCTGGGTGTAATTTATAGAATGTGTGTGAGTGAGTGTGTGTCCAGTGATAGATTAGCACCCTGTCCTGGGTGTATCTGCCCAGCGCCCGAAACATTCTCCCCTGGATGGGGAACCGCCCCCCCACGACCCTAGTCGAGGATAAAACGGAAGATAATGGATGGATGGTCCATACCGAGCAGTATCCCTGTATCCATGCGGCAGCATCACTCCGCGGACGCGCCGCTGGAGCCGGGTGGGCTCAGTTAGACGGCTTCGGGCCGCTGAACGGCTCTCTCGCTTCTGTACAGCTCTCACTTTGCGCGCTCGCTTTAAGGTGTTACAGCAGGCGCCGGGATTAACTTCACCCTTCAGTGCAAAATCAAATGAATATCAAAAAGGGATTCACGCTGCCGCCCCCGCGATGGGGGCTGAATATCTGCACACCCCCTGCACCCCGCATGCATGCACGCCGGTCCATCCTGAACGAGGTCGTCCTCGAGAACTCACCGCCATAGTCGCCACCCGGGAGAGCGAGGCACCTGCAGCGGGGGCCTGGCGGCGGATCGTATTTACAGATTTATATTCAGATGGCTGGCTATCTGCTCAGGGTTTCACCAGATGTTTCATCTTGCGTGCAGTATTGAAAACGGCATTGAATATTCTCCTTGATATTCCTGGAGGTAATAAATAAGTACGCCGTTGTTAAAATTTAAAGCGCTGCGGGGTTGAATCGCCAGAAATACAAACACGAACAGCAGCGTAGGATGGAGAACAATGCGGTTCTACAGCTGATTCAATCAGATTCAGAGGAACACCTGTATCAGGTGTGGAGTCTTAGATGGACATTGAAGTCTTTATCTTTCCATGATGTTCGATCAGACGAGAACGTCGTAACGACTGATTTTTGGAGTTTTATTTAGTCCTCAAGCTACAGGTGTTTAAAATTACACATCGACACCTGCGTTTTGGACTGTGTGTCTCTAACGAACAGTATAGGGAAGAGCTTTATCTGCTTCTGAAGATGTTGAGCGACCCACATAGAGAACCCTGAACTCAACCCCATTAAACAACGTGGGATTAATTAAACTAATCAAGGAATCAAGCAGACTTTTTCATGTGATACATGAAATATAAACGAAATTGCGTTTTCACAGACCCCAAACCCAGGGACATTCTCGGTGTGAAGTGACATCACATCATCAGAAGTATTAGGCCACGCCTCTGTTTCGCTGAGTTTAGGTGGTTCTATGCAGTGAAACACACACACACACACACACACACACACACATTGAATGGAGTGAGCACACGTACCTGGAGTGGTGGGCAACCAAGTACATGGCGCCCAGAGAGCAACCGGGGGTTAGTAGTACTTGGTAGGACTAGGAATCGAACCGGGGACCTTCAGGTCGCAAGGCTGGTTCCTTAACACAAAGCCTAATACTGCCCCAGCAAAGAGTTTCAACCACAAGGTGTGGAAAGCCCTTTTAAAAGGTATATATATTATTCTTTATCTTCCGCTTTATCCTCTACTAGAGTCGCGGGGGGGGGGGGGTTTCCCATGCCCATCCAGGGGAGAACGTTTCTGGCACTGGGTGGAAACACCCAGGACAGGGGGGCAATCTATCACTGGACACACACTCAGTCACATAGACACACTCTATATGAGGCAATTTGGAGCATTCAATTGACCTTGATCCATGTTTTTGGACAGTGGGAGGAAACCGGAGAACCCGGAGGAAACCCACATGGACAGGGGGAAAACATGCAAACTCCACCCAGATTAGGATTCAAACCTGGATCCCCAGGGCTGAGAGGAGAACATGCTCATCACTAAGCCACCGTGCCAGATCCTGCAGTGTATAACCGTCCCGATGCAGGTTCTCCATTAGGGCAGCGTTCCGCAGGTTAAATGCCTGGTTCTTTCAAGAAAATAGGTTAAATGGTAGGGGGGTGGGGGGTGGGGGTGGAGTGTGGTGGTGATGCCTCCGCCTGTGGTATAAGCTCTTCCCTTAAAAGCAGATGTAGTCCCGCTGACTTCCTGCCGGGGTACCAACCCCGCAGCGTTCGGGTCTGAGAGCACCCTGGTGGATTGGACCACACGCATCCGCCTCCACCTTTTAACGTTCTGCGCCGTGTCTCTGAAACATTAATGTCCATTGTGTTCGGCTTGAAGGAACATTTGCAAACACGCTGACGAGCCATCGGGGATCTCTCTGACCCATAATACCACCGCAGCTGCATCAGGGCCAGACGGGACCGCCTCACGGGGACGGTGGTCTGATGGGGGAGGAATCCTCCAAGTGGATGGGTTTAAGCTGGAATCCAGTCCTGGCAAAATGGCTCCCTCTACTGGATGCCTGATGAGGCCAGAGCCCAGAACATGAACACCATAGATTTACTGTCATACTGTGATGTCAGAATAAATCTCACCACCACCACAAACAGCTACACCTTCAGAGGCAGGAAACGGACCTCCTGCATCATGAAGGCCCCCCTGACCCAGCACACCCACTTTTTGCTCTGCTCTCCTCGTTAAGTCTAAAACAAACAGACTGAGGAACAGCTTCATGGCAGAAGCTGAAAGACTCACAAACTCCATCGAACAAAAGTCATTTACACAACACGTTAGCTTTTCTCCACCATATACCTCATCAACTACCTCATCTTACATCTACCTCATTTTACATCTACCTCACCTTACATCTACCTCTACCTGATCTTACATCTACATCTACCTCATCTTAAAGCTACACTTACCTCATCTTAAATCTACATCTACCTCATCTTACATCTATATCTACCTCATCTTACATCTACATGTACCTCATCTTACTTCTACAACTACCTCACCTTACATCTACAGCTACCTCATCTTAAATCTACACTTACCCCATCTTAAATCTACATCTCCCTCATCTACCTTATCTTACATTTATATCTACCTCATCTTACATCTATATCTACCTCATCTCACATCTACCTCATCTTACATCTACATCTACCTCATCTTACATCTACATCTACCTCATCTTACATCTACAACTACCTCATCTTAAATCTACACTTACCTCATCTTAAATCTACATCTACCTCATCTTACATCTACAGCTAGCTCATCTTACATCTACAACTACCGCACCATACATCAACAACTACCTCACCTTACATCTACATCTACATCTACAACTACCTCACCTTACATCTACCTCATCTCACATCAACAGCTACCTCATCTTACATCTACCTCATCTTAAATCTCCAGCAACCTCATCTTACATCTACCTCATCCTACATCTACCTCATCTTACATCTACATCTACCTCATCTCACATCTACATCTACCTCATCTCACATCTTACATCTACATCTACCTCATCTCACATCTACATCATCTTACATCTACATCTACTTCATCTTACATCTACCTCACCTTTCATCTACCTCACCTTACATCTACAGCTACCTCATCTTACATCTACATCTACCTCATCTTACATCTACATCTACCTCTTCTTATATCTACATCTACCTCGTCTTACATCTACCTTATCTTACATCTACCTCATCTTAAATCTACACTTACCTCATCTTACATCTACCTCATCTTACATCTACACCTACCTCACCTTACATCTACACCTACCTAATCTTACATCTACAACTACCTCATCTTACATCTACCTCATCTTACATCTACATCTACCTCATCTTACATCTGCATCTACTTCATCTTACATCTATCTCATCTTACATCTACAACTACCTCATCTTACATCTACAGCTACCTCTTCTTATATCTACATCTACCTCATCTTACATCTACAGCTACCTTATCTTACATCTACCTCATCTTAAATCTACAACTACCTCATCTTACATCTATAACTACCTCATCTTTCATCTACACCTACCTCATCTCACATCTACATCTACCTCATCTCACATCTACCTCATCTTATATCTACAACTACCTCACCTTACATCTATCTCATCTTACATCGACTACTACCTCATCTACCTCATCTTACATCTACATCATCTTACATCTACCTCATCTTACATCTACATCTACCTCATTTAACAACTATATCTACTTCATCTTACATCTACCGTTTATATACATAGTTTCTGCTACATCTCACATTTTACATTATCTACTGCTATATTTATATTCTATATTTATATTTGTAATGTATACTATGTTTTATATATATATGTATATATATATATATATATATATATATATATATATATATATATATATATATATATATAGTTGAAGTTTTATTTTATATATTTTATGTTTTATATATTCATAGTTGTGCATCCTATTATATTTTACATATCTATATACTAAATTTCTATCTCATTTTCTTTAAGTCTAACTTTAAAAGAAGTTGGGGTCGTCATCCATAATTTCGTTTTTGTCTCATGTACCACATTTGATATAAACGATAATAAAATGTTCTTGAATCTTGAAATGTCATCAACATGGAGATGTATTCCATTAAAGAAATAGATTTTTAAGAATTAGCTATAAACCTTATTAACCATCAATTCTGAAGGTTCTGTTCTAAACGAAGTAAACGTCGATCCAATTCATCGCACATGGTTTGGTCTTGAGCGAGGTCCGAGCTCCACGTGGTCCTCAGGCGTGTCCCTCATGATGGAAATCAAAGCCTGTGGTTCTCTACGCTGTACGTTCGCGGGTGCGACTTTGGTTTAATTGGATTGTGTTGTTGGAAATCATTAGCTGGAAATGACATTGCAAACAGACTTGGGTTTCAGTGCAGCTGCCAATTTCTCAAAGCGAAATTAAGTGCTCCGCTGGCATTAGTGATTTAATATCCATGAAATTACATGGTTACTATTTACAGACGCGAACAAATAGGGTGAAAGAGCCCGGAGCTGGAAGGTTAGCGAGCTGGAGTGAACATTCCAAACAAACACAGTCTGATGGGATTTCCTTTTTTTTTTTTATTACAGTCTGAGCTTCAAATTAGAAGAAAAGTTGGAAAACTTTATAAGTTTACTGTGTAAATAAACTAAGTGGACACTTTTTTATATGTCTCCTTGTTTTCATTCTTAATTAATCAAATCTGCTACACTGACCATGCAGATGGACTTTGTAGTTCTATAATTACATCCTGTAGTCCATGTCCTGTACACTGTTATTTAATGTTATTTGAGGACAATCACAGGACCCCAGCAGGACCACTGCAGGATGCCACAGGAGCCTCCCAAAGACGCCAGCAGAACACCTATAGGAAGCCCCACAGGACCCCCATAAGACGTTCACAGGAGCCTCCATAGGGTCTCCACAAGACTCCCACAGAATGCTCACAGGATGCCCCTGGAACACCCACAGGAACCTCGATGAGACGTCCACAGGACCCCATAAGACATTCACAGGACCACAGAAAGACACCCACAGGACGCCCACAGGAGCCTCCATAAGACGTCGACAGGACCACAACAGGATGTCCCATAGGAGCCTCCATAAGATATAGACAGGACCACCACAGGAAGCCCACAGGATGCCCATAGGATGTCCCACAAGTGCCTCCATAAGACATCGACAGGACCACATCAGGATGCCCACAGTATACCCAGAGGACACCCACAGAATGCCTACAGGAGCCTCCATAAGACGTCCAGATGACACCAGAGGTCCCCCACAGGATGCCCATGGAACACCCACAGGAGTCTCCATAAGACGTCCACAGGACCCCATAAGACATTCACAGGACCACCCACAGGACATCCACAGGAGGCCCACAGGAGCCTCCTCCATAAGACGTCCACAGGACCACAAAAAGACCCCCACCAGACACCCACAGGATGGCCACAGGAGCCTCCTCCATAAGACGTCCACAGGACCACAAAAAGACCCCCACCAGACACCCACAGGATGGCCACAGGAGCCTCCATAAGACGTCCACAGGTCCAGCACAGGTCCCGTGCAGGACGCCCACAGGACACCCTCATAGGAAGTCCACAGGACCCCACAGGACCGCATAGAATGTATCATTTGGATGCACAGCTACAGCACGTTCCTTAAAGCTTCAAGTGTTAAATAAATAAACTTAAATTCAATTCCACATATTAATTAAACTATTTATTTATTATTATTTAAAAGCTCGGAATGCTTATACCCCCACGTGCAGGTTTTGAGCCAGTGTGCAGATGAGTGTATGTTTCCTGTATGTAGACCTTTTGATTGGTTATAAAAGCTCGTTCCGAGTTGCTGGCTGAATCTCGTTCCCACTTTCTGTTTCTTTTTCCTTCTTCAGTTTTTACAGCAAAAATCAATCAGACCACTTTACCTATCGATAGGCGTTCCGACGGGCCCTTGCGGCTTGCTGAAATTGGCTCCCCTGAAGTTTGCCGATATGGACTGCTTCCTAATTTCCTTTGGCTAATTAGCTTTGCTGCTATTTGACGGCGGCAGTGCTATCGGCGCGGGGGCCGAGGCGCTACATCGTTTGTCCTCGTATCACGACCCGAGTGCGAGGCATTCGCTTTAACAGCCGAAAGCTGCCTCTCTGTTTAAGCTCATTAGAACGTTATCACATCAGTATTAATGACAACGCTCACAGGGTGCTTTATACTGAAGGTTCTCCGGTTGTTCTCATATAAAACGTTCTAACGCAGATAAAGAAAAGACAATCATATGCTCGTCATAGGGTCCTCCTGATGAACACCAATCAATCAGAACCATACAGCTGCAGAACCATTAGTTTATTACATGAGCTACAGATTGTGAAAACCTGAGCAACGGAACATTTACGGTTTCATGTTCAACTCCGTTTTAAATGTATATTGTTTTTATTATGTGTATGTATATAGTATGTACTGTAAATGTATATAGTTTTTATTATGTATATATGTATATAGTATGTACTGTAAATGTATATAGTTTTTATTATGTACATAGTATGTAATGTAAATGTATATAGTTTTTATTATGAATTTATGTATATAGTACGTACTGTAAATGTATATAGTTTTTATAATGTATATATGTATATAGTATGTACTGTAAATGTATATAGTTTTTATTATGTATATAGTATGTACTGTAAATGTATATTTTTTATTATGTATATGTATATATGTATATAGTATGTAATGTAAATGTATATAGTTTTTATTATGTATATACGTATATAGTATGTAATGTAAATGCTAAATGTAATGTAAATGTATATAGTTTTTATAGTTACAATATCAGGAAATCGGGAGGCACGGTGGCTTAGTGGTTGGCATGTTCTCCTTTCAGCGCTGGGGGTTCCCGGTTCGAATCCCAATCTGGGTGGAGCTTCCGTGTTCTCCCCGTGGGTTTCCTCCTAGTTCTCCGGTTTTCTTCTCACAGTTCAAAAACATGCATCAAGGTCTATTGAATTCTCCAAATTGCCCCATATAGAGTGTGTGTGTGTGTGTGTGTGTGTGTGTGTGTGTGTGTGTGTGTGTGTGTGTGTGTGTGTGTGTGTGTGAGTGAGTGTGTTCAGTGATAGATTGGCGTCCTGTCCTGGGTGCATCTGCCCAGCCCCCAAAACCTTCTCCCCTGGATGGGTATGGAGTCCCCCCCAACCAATGTTGTTTGGTTTCATGGTTGCCCTGTGACAGTCTATGGTTATAAAAGTTCATGATGTAAAGGCCGACTGTTTTTGTGTTATTCTTTGTCCTTCTGTAAATGTTTGTTCTCTCAGATGAAACAATGGCGGTTCTGTCTGTTTGTTATTTTTAACTCTTCTGAAGTTTTAACAATCTCCCTCAGGAAACTTTGCAACACTAATTATATCAGAACCCTTCTCTCTGTTGGCTCATTTATTGGACAAGACTGAATTAACAGATGCTGCACAAATCCGATCTCGCCCGAGCTCCAGCCCCCGCCTTAATGTCTGACAGGTTACAGGACTGATTTCATTTCATTGTTTACTCTGGAACCGCGCGCCGCAGACGCCTGTCATTATACACTTTTCATAATTTCACTTCGGATGAATAAAGACACTATTGTCGAGCTCTTACCCAAAACCCCCGGCTTCAAAGAAGGTCCAATCAATACGGCTGTTATCTCTGTCTAACAGGCATTCGAACAGAAGCATACTTATTTCATCATGCTGCTGACAAAAAAGCCAATTGCCTTCAACGAAAATGGCCGAAATAAACACAGTTATTGGCTTCATCTTTGCTTTCGCTGGACATGCGATCTCAGGATCGGCATTGGACATCTTTAAACAAAACATTTGGCCATGCAGTCTGTGAGTATTCTGTATGTTGATCGGCCCACCAGACTCAACAGATGCATCAGATCCACCAGACCCACAAGATCCATCAGACTCACCAGATCCATCAAACCCACCAGACCCACAAGATCTATCAGACTCACCAGACCCATCAGACCCACAAGATCCATCAGACACACATAATCCATCATACTCACCAGATCCATCAAACCCACCAGACCCATCAGATCCTTTAGACCCACCAAACCAATCAACTCATGGATCTGGTGAGTCTGGTGGGTCTATAGATTATAAGTCCCACCAAACACATCAGACACAACAGACCCACCAGATCCATCAGTCCCACCAGCCCCATCAGACTCATAAATCCTACCAAACCCATCAGACTCACCAGACCCACCGGACCCATCAGACCCACCAAAACCATTAGAACCACCAGACCCATCAGTCCGGAACACATCTACCTGTGACCGAGGACCATCCATCACATCCTGAACCTTCAGTCTCGGCTGTATGAAAACTTTGTGGAAATCTAAATGTGATGCTGCTGATTAAACTCATTAAGGTTTTAATATCAGGCTTTCATTAGATAAGCATTAAACACCATGCACTTCGGCTGCCGCCGCGTCTGTAAATAGTTCTCTTTAATGCTCCAGAGAAGTATTTAAAGTCGTTGTTGTTGCAAATCACCACAATTATCTGATTCTTTTGTATAACGATGCGTGCAGACGTTCGGGGGACAGGGGGAGAGGCTGACGTGATGGATGGCGTGGACATAGTGCTGCTCCCTAATGGCTGCCTAATGCTTTCCCAGCCAGCACATCGCCACAGGCTCTCTGGTGTGAATGAGTTGTGCATAAGTGTATCCTAAGTGTATGAGGATGGAGGGGTGGGGGGTAGGGGGGGGGGTTTGGAAACTGTCCATAGAGCAGCACATGAGGGTAGAACGGAGTGAGTGCCATTAAAATTTGATTTGTCAGATAAGTGATGTGGCTTTTTTTTTTTTTTAAAGCCAAATCACTTACCCGCTCCCGTGGCCCGACCAGCGGCCGGCTCCTCTGATTTCATTCCGAATGCAAATTGATTTTAAATGTCTGTGCCCGCAGCTTGTTTGTCTAAGACTGTTTTTATTTTTATTAACCACGTTCTCTTCGCTCCGCGCCCGAGCGGGAGGACGAGCGAACATGCAAATGCATCTGAACAAACAGAAGATTAAACCTACTGTATAATCCGCCGCATCGGCGTTTCTGTACTTAGAACGTTCAGACGGAATTAGTTCGGGTCCTCCGATCAGACAGATGGGTTTTGTAGTTCTAATGTTCCATTTTGTAGTCCATACACAAAATCTGCGAGTCCCCGTTATTCGTGTCCTGATTGGTGTTCTGTTCCCTGACCAGCAGCACTGCTGTGTCTGATCCACAGGTGTCAGCACGACACACACACCTGCTTAGTGGTTAACATGTTCGCCTCTCAGCGCTAGGGATTCCCGGTTCGAATCCCCATCTGGGTGGAGTTTCCATGTTCTCCCCGTGTCCGCGTGGGTTTCCTCCGGGTTGTCCGGTTTCCTCCCACAGTCCAAAAAAATGGATCAAGTCAATTGAGTTCTCCAAATTGCCCCATATAGAGTGTGTTTGTGTGAGTGAGTGAGTGAGTGAGTGTGTGCCCAGAGATAGATTGGCGTCCTGTCCTGGGTGTATCTGCCCAGCGCCCGAGACGTTCTCCCCTGGATGGGCATGGGGAACCCCACCGCGACCCTAATAGAGGATAAAGCGGAAGATAATGAATGAATGAACAATTATCTTCTGCTTCATCCTTGATTAGGGTCGTGAGGGGGGTGCCCGTGCCCATACAGGGGACAATGTTTTGGATGCTACCCACACACACACTCATATATATATATATATATATATATATATATATATATATATATATATATATATAGTGCCCAAAAATAGGTTGGCGTCCTGACCTGGGTGTATCTGCCCGGCGCCCGAAACTTTCTGCCCTGGATGGGCATGGGGAACCCTCCCCCATATACATAATATGTGTGTGTGTGTGTGTGTGTGTGTGTGTTTGTTTACAACAAGAATTTGTAGTAAAGTTTATTTTTCTTTGTACTCATGTAATTTAAATAAAGGTTAATTACAATAACTATATTTTAAATATATATTAAATATATATATATATATATATATATATATATATATATATATATATAAGTTTTTATTGAGTTTTCTAAAATGTCAGACTTTTTAAAAAACGCTGTGCTTTGTATTAAATATTCAAAGCTTTGACATTTACAGACAGAATGGCACCACGATCATCTTTAACACGGAAATAATCTGTAAATGTTTAATATAAAAGACGATTTAAATGACGGATCACAGAACCCCCCCCCCAACGTCTCCAATGGCATCGTTATTTACTCTGAGCTCGTTAAAAAGGTCGTTCGTTTAATCCCGGAAGCTCTGAGATATTAAAATCCTAACATAAAATTTCAAACGTCATTCGTGGAGACGTTTGTGGACCGAGCTTCGTCCCCCGGTTCTGTTCAGGACGAAGGCAAAGGTTACCCAAGTTCAACACGAGCGTCTGGTTCTCTTCAATATTTCAGAAGATCCCTGACGTCTGAGTTGGAGTCAATGTCCCCGGACCTTCTACCACTTTTCACATGACCACAGGAGGCAGCAGAATCTTAGTTACACCCAAATATGGCTGGTTCTGTACGGGTTCTGTCCTCAGTTAGTGGTTCTCCTGTGAGAACACACACCAACACACCACCACCACCACCATGGTGTCACTGCAGAATCATATTATGGCACAAGAGGGCGCAGAGTAAAATGCCCCACCAGGTTAACAAATGCAATATTTAAATGTGCGGCATGGTGGTTAGCATGATCTCCTCTCCACACTGGGAGGAATTACCATTATCATGTTTTTGGATGGAGGAAACCCATGTGGACACGGTGGAGAACATGTAAACTCCACCCAGATTGGGATTCGAACCTGGATCCCCAGCGCTGAGAGGAGAACATGCCAACCACTAAGCCGCCCATGACCTAATTAATAAAGTACAGAAACGGAGACGGATCAAAGAAAATAAAAGCGTCAGGAACCGAAGCAAGCAGACGACGTCACAGCTGTTCTGCACCGCGAGGGCGCAAGCACTGATCAGGGAACAGCTGCGAGAGGGCAACTTCAACAAACACGCGAGTGGAGGTGAGGACGCGAGTCTGTGCGGCAAAGCTCGCAGCGTACGGTAGACAAAGGCACGACGTAGGATTACAGCACTGTTGCCATGGAAACAGGGTCCCGAGAACGTTTCGCTACAATATTGATGTACAATAGATACCACGCTGCAACATCGATATCGACCTTGGACTTAACATTCAGCAGGACGGGTAGCGAGGACATCAAAATGAAGATGCAGAACATCGAGCTTCCTGAGGACACCAGCTCCATCCTCCACCCGACTCATCTGACCTCACCTGACCACTCCTGACCTCACCTGACCACTTCTGAACACACCTGTCCTCACCTGACCACTCCTGAACACACCTGACTTCACCTGACCACATCTGACCTCACCTGACCACTCCTGAACATACCTGACCACATCTGACCTCATCTGACCACTCTTGAACACACCTGACCTCATCGGACCATTCCTTAACACACCTGACCTCATCTGACCTCACCTGAACACACCTGAACACACCTGACCACAGCTGACCACATCTGACCTCACCTGACCACTTCTGAACACACCTGACCACTCCTTAACACACCTGACCACTCCTGAACACACCTGACATCAACTGACCACTCCTGAACACATCTGACCTCACCTGACCACTCCTGAACACACCTGACCACTCCTGAACACACCTTACCTCACCTGACCACATCTGAACACATCTAACCTCACCTGACCACATCTGAACACACCTGACCTCACCTGACCACTCCTGGACACATCTGACCATTCCTGAACACACCTGACCTCACATGACCGCTCCTGGACACACCTGACCAGACCTCACCTGACCACTCCTGAACACACCTGACGTCACCTGAACACACTTGACCTCACCTGACCTCCATAGATTTCACCTGTTTGAGTTTTAAGATGCATACACATTAGAATTATTGGCGTAGCAACAAAGTGGCAGACACTTCAGTAAGAAAAGCAAGTTTTCTGTAAGTTTGCATGTTCTCCACATGCCAGTGGAAGCTTTCTCCAGAAACTCTGTCCCCCCACACATTCTAACGACATGCTGATATTTTGCAACGTGAGATATTGATGCGGCATGGTGCCTTGGTGTTTAGCATGTTCTCCTTTCAGAGCTGGGGATCCGCGTTCTAATCCACATTTTGCATGTTCTCCCCATGTCAGAGTGGCCTTCCTCAGTAGTTCTTCGGTTTCCTCCAAACTCGAAGAGGGTCGCATCAGGAAGACCATTCCGTGTTGGACTAACGTATGGAAAAATAACGTATGGAATATCGCACACGGATATTCTAAATCCCCATTCTAGTTCATCCCAAAGGTGTTCAATGGAGGTCTGTGTGAGCCAATTAAGTTCCTCCAGAACTCCCTCGCCCAGGACCTGAGACGGACCTCCAACACCATGGGGACACTAGCACACAGCAACAGGAGCACCGGTTCCCCAAACGGATACACATGGTGGACGTGGCAGTGGGACAGAAAGAAACACCTGAATTTAATGATGAAAAGGGCGTGTCCTAATTCTCTCATCCTTATAGTTCGTAGTGAGTTCCAGAGCGAAGTGGGGAGCTAATAAAGGTCCCTCAGTCCCTCTACGTCTCCGAGATGAAGCTTTAATGTGATGCTCCTGGTGAAGCGTCCGTACAGACGGGCGGTAAGGGTGTAGGTGCGTAGAGATGAGTGTTTGGCGGCGGTGCTGGGGGATCTGGAGGCCGATGCTGTGCGAATGCTGATGAGTAAGCGGTTTGGGAGTATTGAATGGAGTCTTGGGTGTGCTGTAAGCACAGATTGCCCACTGAAGGTTCGCGAGTGGGAGGCGATGAATTATTGAAAGATTCTAGCTGGAGAAAGTGTGTGTGTGTGTGTGTGGGGGGGGGGGGTGTTGCTCGGCAGCACCACATCAACAAAAAGGCACATGCGGTCGTTTGGCCTCGGTTCGATCATCTGTAGGTTTTAAACAAAAGAACATAAAAGATGTGAACGCACGCTGGGTTCAACTCTCGGGGGCTCATTCCATTAATGGCACCTAGGGGGCGGCGTTGGGATTCAGGTTCGAATAGCGATCTGGGTTGAGTTTCAGAGATCAGAGAGCTGATGCTGTGCCACAATGTAAGGGAAGGACATGAATGTGGTTCTCCCATCATCTACCTCATTTTGCACTTATATACAGAGTTTCTGCTATATTGCACAATGCATAGGATGTTATGTTTATATTTATATAATTTTATTTTATACTACATTTTATATATTTTTACATAAATTTATAGTTGTATATTCTTTTTGTTGTATATATAGTTGTATATTCTATTGATAGTATATTATATTGATAGTTGTATATTTTACAGTATATTCTGTATTATATATATTTATAATTGTATATTGTAGATTATATTTTACATATCAATATCGTATTCATATATTATTTTATATCTTATTTTCTTTTAAAACTGAATCTTAAAGGTGAACCTACGCCACACTCTGCACCTGAAAACCTTTTCAGAATCAAATTCAGAATACATTATTAATCCTGGAGGGGGGGGTAATTGCCAGGGGTAATTGCCATTTTTACAGGTGCTCCGTTAGTCGTGTTCATATATACACAAAAGGGGAAAAAGTTAACAATAAGTGCAGTGCAATAAAATTAACTAAAAGTACTAAAAATACACAATAAAGTAAAAGTAAAGTGGCATAGAGGGGGGGGGGGGCAGCAATTAAATAAAGCGAGGGAAAAATTTATAATAATTTTGGGGGTGTAAGGGGTGACACCTCACTGATTTAGTAGGCTTTAGTTTAACGAGGTCCCAAATACTCCATCCATTATCTTGTACTCTATCCTCTATTAGGGCGTGGGGGAGGGGGGGTGATTCCCTATGCCCTATGGCAACTTGGAGAACTCAATTGACCTTGATCCATGTTTTTGAACTGTGAGAGGAAGCATCCCAAATACTCATAAATAAATAAAATGCTTTCCCTACTTAGAGCTGAAGTACCTCCCGCCTCTACCACGGCTGACCCCTCTGAACGGGACCATTCGTACACGCTAACCCTGACGTCACCAACGTGTCGCAAGATATGACCCGCTACAGAGCAGCTCCTTAAATAAGGAAGCTGCAGCTGGTGCTCGTTAGCCCTAATTAGGGTTTCCTGGATAAGAGACCTTCACACAGACAGTCTGTAACTTTAATGGCACCTGGTACCAAAGGAGGAACCAGGAACCCCAACGTTCACATGGTTCTTCTGTGTCTTTAAGAACTTTAAGTTAAAAAACTACAGATAAAGAAACTATAAGTATAATAAGTATCAATCTGTATTCATGACGACCACCCGTTATTAAAAGAACCTTCACAGAACCCCAAAGTGTCAGATGTCATGTCACTCCACGGTGGAGTGATAGGGGGGAGGGAATCGTTTGGGAAAGATTGATGATATAATATTATGAATGTATGATCTCTCAGATGACTGTGATTGGCTGTTATTGTAGTGATTTTTGATTTTGAGGTGGTGACAGTGAAGCCCCGCCCTCTCTTCCAGCACAACCAAATGTGTTCTCCTTACATCAACAAGGGGTCAATTGTGCTTTGATGGTGATGGTCGATCAATCTGACCGCCTGGGGGGGGTCGCCATGGATACGAGAATCTGCAACATGATGTCATGAACAGTTTTCCAAATCATCTCATCTAATCCCATTACCTTATGCCCAATCTTCTACTAGGGTCACGGTGGAGGTTCTCCATGCCCATCCAGAGGAGAACATTTTGAGACCATCCATCGCTGGGCACACACACACTTTATAGAGGAAATTTGGATAGGGGCAATTCCGAGCAGCCAATTCACCTTAAATCCATGTCTCTGGACAGTGGGAGGAAAGCGGAGAACCCGGAGGAAACCCACATAGACACAGGGAGAACATGGAACTTGGATTCGGACCTGGATCCACAGTGCTGAGAGGTGGAGGTGCTAACCATTATACCACTATCCGCCCCACGATCTGTAAATCTGATATTCTTAATGTTGTTTAATGGTTTTATAAAAACTGGTAGTTCCCCTACTTTAATCTGATTGGCTGAGCCGTTATCCATCCATTATCTTCTGCTTTATCCTCTACTAGGGTTGTGTGTGTGTGTGTGTGTGGTGGGGGGGTTCCCCATGGCTATCCGGGCACTGGGCAGATACACCCAGGACAAGACGCCAATCTATCACTGGACACTCACTATGGGGCAATTTTGAGAATTCATTTGACCTTGATCCATGTTTTTGGACTGTGGGAGGAAACCGGAGAACCCGGAGGAAACCCATGCGGACCACCGTGCCATTCAGCCATTATCCAATTACAATAATAATTACAATTACAATTCCAGCCGTCACATCATTAACAATAACACACCCCTCTGAGTGCTTCACATTCGTATCAATGCATGATATACAATACATTATTTTCCTGATGTTTTTTATAAACTGTGTTCTGTAATTTGACCACTAGAGGGCAGTACAATCGTTAGAAAAACCGAAATCCTGTTACTCAGCGATCAGTGTTTATTTTAAAAACCGGACTAGATTAACGACGCAGAAGATCAGATTATTAACGATTTTGTTTTTAATAAACACATTTCTGAATTAAAGCTGTTTTTTTATTATAGTGAGTTTGTAAGTGTTTTATTAAAGCAATGAGACACTCGAGGTTGTGTATTATTGTGAATAAATCACGTAAAGAGGTGGAGCTCTACTCCACTACACGTCGGGACTAATAACGGGTTTATTCAGATTAAAGCCATGCCCCCTCATACCGTACTGCTTTATTAAAGCCCCTCCTGAATGAACTCCTGTAGAACGTGTGTTGTTCTTCCATTGAGGTGATGGCCTTTGGTCTAACGTCTTTACGAGTCGCTCTGGTCTGGTATCAGGGCTGCTGGATCTCATGGGTGGAGGACTCTGTTTGAGTGACCGGAGGTCTGCAGATCCCCGAACTGAGCCCTTTGATCTACAGTCAGAGTTCAGAGGTTCCTGGTTCCACGTTTGGATTCTGCCCGGTGTTCCACGTCAGCTCAGATGAAGGTTTCCTCCGAATTAACGAATGCAAATGAGTCTGATAGCGCGGTGAAAAGCCCACAATGCGCTCAGCGTCTATAAAAGGATTAATAAGTGAGACTTCGCTCACATCATTCCGAATAAAAGCCCATTATTTCCCTCCTTTTGAAAGACGTTGGGCAGGTAATCGGGATTCGTGCTGAAAGGACTTAATGCATGGCTTTTTCTTTTTGTCATCCTAAAGTACTATCCCTGTCACTCAGCGGACATACAGTCTGCTTTTTAATTCATTTAAACATAAAACGGGAAGATTCGGCTGTAGGATCGGATCCGGGTCCCAGAACCGGGATGCAGCCGGGGCCTCGCCGCATCCATCCTGATTCCGAGGGCAAACAAAGACTCGGTCTATAATATAAATAAGGCTCCGGCGCACCTTCGTTTGCAAGATTACGCAGTGCATTCATAAATGCCACGCAACATCAAATATTAATCCTCTCTAATTAAAAACCAGAGCTGCAACCCCAATAAAAATGAATTAATGCTCTCGGGCCTCTCCGGTTATTGTGAAAAGCCAGCGTGAGGGCTGCCTGCGATGCGATTTGCTGGTTTATTAGCCGACACTGAGTTTCGCTCCGATGAGTTATGGCCCTTCAGAGTGGCGCTGACATCCCTCCGAGCGCTCATCTACATATTGACCTCCTCACTTTAAAGCTGTGAGGATGGGGTGGGACTGTGGGAGCGGGAGGACAAAGGACATGGTGATCTATTGGGATCAGGGTTGGTGAGGGACAGCGTTTGAGGGTACTTCCGGTCAGAATAATCATGGGCAGGTGATTCACAGCAGATAGATTCTGGGTTTGATTCCCAGAACATGAGTATCTGGAGACTGCATGTCCTCCCTGTGTCCCTGTGTCTGTATGGGTTTGCTTCAGGGTCTCCAACATCCTCCTGATACCTCGTAACTATTCCTGTTAACTTTGATTGTCTTTTTGGGTAACTCATCTCCATCCAAACTGGACCAGTGTCTTTTGCTCTAACGGCGTTTCTTGTCTGGTGTTTGAGGTTCATCATCAGTTTCCTGGAGGTGTGGCCAGTTCCTCATCCATGGTACTGGATGGAACCTGGATTTCTATTGCACCGGCGCTCCTGCAGGACGCCCTCAATGGACTTATATAGTTTTAATTGTTAAATACGAGTCACATGATCATCACACGATCTGTACATGGCTGTCTTACACTGTTGATGCTCAAGAAGAATGAGTCCTCCACTGGGCCTCGGTCCTCACAAGGTTTCCTCCTTAAAATAACAACATAACAGGGAGTTTTGTCTTGCCGCTTTCACTTCGGCTCGCTCTATGGAGGTTCAGATTCATCAAACTGTGATGATGTTCTATTGTAAAAATTGCTTCATTAATAGATAAACCTTTTTAATTGTTTCATATGAGGGACGAATGTATCATCCAGCAAGGCCCTTAAACCTCATTGCATACTTGTAAGTTGCTTGTAAACAAAGTGTCATTTATCTAGGACATATGTTCAGGGCTGATTGGTTTCACGTGGTCAGACTGGTCCATCAGAACGTTCTGCAAACTTCTGACAGGAGGGAAACCGCCCTGGCTATCTATCAATACACTGTAGAACATTAGAATAAAAACCCACGACTTTAAGATTAAATCCATCAGAAGTCCATGTTCTGTCTGTTTAACACCGCTGTGTTAGAGGTTGGTTCAGGTGGCACATCAATGGGTCCAGATCTTCATTGTTGGGTCTTGAGGCAATTATTCCTATGCAAACCTGAGTGCAGCGAGTTCACACTTCTGCAAATGGACCGAACCCGGCTTTGAAATGTACTGCGGTCGGATATAAACCACCTAAAAGCTCCATGTGTGAAAGCTTTTTCCTTAAAAGGCCTCCCGAACCTCCCCCTGTCCCAGTGGGCTTTAGGACAGAGTGTGAATGCAGTCACTCATCGACACCTGGAGGAAGTTTTAAGACGCCATTACCACCAAAGTGAACTTTAGCCAGAAACGGAAAGCCAGATTCCCGTCAGTAACTGGAGGCAATTATCCCGAGCGAGCGTCCCCGGAGCAGAACCACAACAGCACAACCTGCTGCCTTAACGCGGTGCCCGCGGCTGCAATCAATTTATTAACAAGTGGAAATGCTGCCGTTTGGCAGAAGGTAGAACGTCGTGTGTAATTTCAAATTTCAGACGCTCGTCCCGAAAACGCCAGGTCTGGATCATAATCTTCATACATATTCATACACGGTTCCCTCAAAATGCAGGACTTCATAAACTCCTGCGATTGCAGAATCCACCGCATTGTGCCTCCGGCTGATGCGTCCGATATCTAATTCTGGTTTTTGCATGCCGGCATTTTGCCCGGTTTCTGTTGATTGATTACTGTGATGCAGGAACTTCCCTGTAGGGTCTTGCAGGGGGATCCTACTGATTCAACATATGTGATTTATGTGCTTAATCTGTGGGTATGGATTAAATTGGTATAAGTGGTTCTCAGTGAGTTACATTTAACGTGGCCTGAGGTGTTTCAGTGCTCGTAACTGGAGGGTGTTAAACACTGCAATAAAGAAAATCCAATTTAAGGTTGTTTATGTGCGTTAGACTGCCTTCCAAAGAGGATCAGGATGTATGAAGATGTTTTAAGTTTTAAACTTTAGATTGAGGCACTTGGATGACATTGTGGTGCCAATACTTAGAAACAGTATGGGTGAAGGTGCTTCAGAGGTCTGAATAAAACCCACACATGGCTGGATGGTGTAGAGCAAATGTCATGAGCACACTGTGATCCCTCAAGGTCCAGCACACTGAGAAGAAAAGATGCAAAAGCTGACATCTGTCATGGTATGGGGGTGTATTATTGCCCATGGTATGAGGTTGTATCATTGTTCATAGTATGAGGTTGTATCATTGTGCATGGTATGAGGTTGTATCATTTCTATGGTATGGGGGTGTATAATTGTCCATGGTATGAGTTTGTGTCATCGCCCACGGTATGAGGTTGTATCATGTGTGATGGTATGAGGTTGTATCATTGTGCATGGTATGAGGTTGTATCATTGCTCATGGTATGAGGTTGTATCATTTCTATGGTATGGGGGTGTATCATTGTCCATGGTATGAGGTTATATCATGTGTGATGGTATGAGGTTGTATCATTGCCCATAGTACAAGGTTGTATCATTGTCCATGGTATGAGGTTGTATCAATGGCATGGGGGTGTATCTTTGCCCATGGTATGGGGCTGTGTTTTTGTCCATGGTATGAAGTTGTATCATTGTCCATGGTACAAGGTTGCATCATTGTGGATGGTATGAGGTTGTTTCATTGTGGATGGTATAGGGGTGTATCATTGTTCTAGGTTGTATCATTGTGGATGGTATAAGGGTGTGTCATTGTCCATGGTATGAGGTTGTATCATTGTGGATGGTATGAAACCATAAAGCCTAGTCTGACTCCGTCACCCTGGTTACAGAGACTTTGTGAGGTAGCGAGGTATAAATGGCTGATCCTCCTACGTCCGTGTAGAACCCACAGTGTCGGCGAGTGCTTCCACTTCAACACGGACTTGATCTTTAAATATTAAGCGTCTTCAACTTCGGACTTTGTTCGTACAAAAATCTGTAAATCCAACAGAACCCGGTTCCGTTCCCCCGGTGAGCGGAGCTGCTACCTTGCTCTCATGGCTGCTGGAATTCCGAATCGATGCTCGCTCACCTGAGTCTTAAGCGGCGCGAGAGGAGGATCAATGGAAACGCCTAATTCAAAAGGGTTAAATTCATCCCCGACATCAGCCGTCCCGCTGCTGGCAGTCAGCCGGTAAGCCCGCTCGCTTTGTGCACTTCAAAGACGTCAGGACGCGAGCGCTCGTTAAAAACAAAGCAGCCTCGCCTCGTTCGGTTTCGAGGAAATTTCACGTTCGGCTACGAAGAAAAAAAAAAAAACTTTGATTTTCCTAAGTTTTCTATTCTGTGTGGGATTATCCGAGGACTCCATCCTTCTTGCAAAACAAAGATTAATACTGGGGGGAGGGGGGGTGTGAGTTAAGGGGGGGGTACTTGGGTACCAAAGAGCTGCACTTGGGTATTAAAACAGACAGTTGCATTAGAGTTCTAATAAGATGAGACAGGGCAACAGTGTGAGAGTGGAAACAGCCCTCCACCTCCACCTCCACCCCCCCCCCCTCTGTCTGTGTGTTTGCGTGGGTGTGTTCTCAGGGTGGCGTTATCTGGTTCTCCGGGTTCCAGCGCAGCTCTGGGCAGAGCATCGCGTCATGGGCTTTAAAAGCAGCACATTAATTACTACAGCGGTCGTCAACCGAGAGCTCGCTGATAATCTGCCTCCTTCTCATTCAGCCACTACATTCCACTTATCAGCATCCACAGTACACACACACACACACACACACACTCACACACACACACAAACACACACACACACACACACACTCACACACACTCACACAAACACACACACACACACACACACACACACACTCATACACACTCACACATACACACACACTCACACACACACACACACACACACACACACTCACACATACACACACACACACTCACACACACACACACACTGCCAGATGTGCACTACCCGACTGAGACTGTTATGATTTATGAGAGTTGCATGAACTAATCAGAGCTGAGCTGCTGAAATGTGTCCAGAGCTGAAGCTCTCTCACTCTCTCTCTTCCTCTCTCTCTTTCTCTCTCTCTCTCTCTTTGTTCACATTCGCACCCAAAGCACCGCTGGATCCAGGTATGAGATCATTCACATCCAGCATCCAACTCCCTCTGCTCTCTCACTATCTTGCTCTCTCTCTCTCTCTTTATCTCTTTTTGGCTTTTCTATTCTCTCTCGCTCACTCTCTCTCACTCTCTCTCTCTCTCTCTCTCTCTCTCATGCTACTTGTCTTTTATATTTATTTTCTCTCTCTCTCTTGTTTAATGACTCTTTCATTCTCTCGCGCTGTCTCTCTCTCCTGCTCCCTCACTTTCTGACTTTCTCTCTCTCTCTCTCTCTTTTTCTTTATTTCTCCACTATTATCTTTCTCACTCTTTTAATGACTCTTCCATTCTCTTTCCCTCTTTTATCCAACTCCCTCTGTAATCTGTAATCTCTCTCGTTTTCTCCTGCTCCCTCACCCACTTTCTATCTCTCTCTCTCTTTCTCTTTCTTTCTTTATTTCTCTTTCATTCTCTCTCTCTCTCTCTCTCTCTATTTTATTTCTCTTATCCAACTTCTTCAGCAATCTATTATCTCTTGCCCTCCCTTCCTCTCTCTCTCTCTCTCTCTCTCTATTCTGCTCCCTCACTCGCATTCTCTCTCTCCCTGGCTTTTCCATTCTCTCTCTTTCGCTCCCTCGTTGCTTTTTAATACTTTTCTTTTCTCTTTCTTGTCCTCTCTCATTCTCTTACTCCCTCTGTCTTTCACCCATTATTCTCTCTCTCTCTCTCTCTCTCTTATCCCACTCTTTCTCCTCATTCTCCGGTGCTCAGTGAAGAACCGGATCATCAGAGAACATGGCAAAGGGAACATACAGAGGAACGAACCACTGTCTGTTACTGTGGAAGTGGAACTGATGTAATATATGAACAGGTCTATGTACCTAATAAAGTGGCCGGTGATGAAGTTCTGCTCTGTTCCGGCTGATTTTCAGTTCTAACCTTTGAAACCGATCCGGTGTTTGTTTCTCAGGAGGATAATTGCTGCTCACAGAAATACGGTGCTAATTATAAGTCCCCTCGTTGTGGCCGCTGGGTTTGTTGCCCCCTCCCCCCCCCATTGTAATAACAGCTCGCCGCCGTCCATCAGCCGGCGCGCCGTTACGCAGCAGCCGCCGTCCCGCTCGATGCTCCGCTCAATAAACGCATTTCAGGCTCCAAACCATGTTTACAGTGACCGCAGGTGAACTGGGAAGATACGGAACCGCAGGTGAGTGACGGGGGTCGGGGTCTAAAGGACAGGTCTACCTCAGGTGAGTGATGGGGGGCGGGGTCTAAAGGACAGGTCTACCGCAGGTGAGTAACAGGGGGGGCAGGTTCTAAAGGACAGGTCTAACACACATCGGATTTCACATCGTCACATCAGGAAGGCGATCGGATCGGACCAATCAGACGTACCGATTACCATTTCAATCGTTTAAACTGAAAATTTATTCAAAAGTTTAATTAAGTTCCGTACTTCTTAGGTTCCACACTGGAGTACTCGAGTTCGTACATGTGACCCTTTTTACTTTTATTTTATTATGTTAATAAACATCCTGCTTAGACCCAGAGTTCTGAATACAGACATACTGACTTTAATGACCAATTACAGACCAGCCCGTCTCATTATCTTCCAATTAGAATCCTATACCAAGGTCTAGGGTTGTGTGTGTGTGGGGGGGGTTCCCCATGCCTATCCAGGGGAGAATGTTTCAGGCGCTGGGCAGATACACCCAGGACAGGGCACCAATCTATCACTGGACATACACTCACTCACACACACACTCTATATGGGGCAATTTGGGAGAATTCAATTGACCTTGATCCATGTATTTGGACTGTTGGGGGAGAACCTGAAGGAAACCCACGCGGACACAGGGAAAACATGCAAACTTCCGGGATTCGAACCTGGATCCCCCAGGGCTGAGAGTCCACTACGCCACTGTGCCGCCCTACTTTTATTAATTAATTTATTTAATTAGTCAGTTATTTACATATATATATATATATATATATATATATATATATATATATATATATATATATATATATATATATATATATATATACAGTGGTGTGAAAAAGTGTTTGCCCCCTTCCTCATTTCCTGTTTTTTTTGCATGTTTGTCACACTTAAGTGTTTCAGAATATCAAACCAATTTAAACAATAGTCAAGGAAAACACAAGTAATTTGTAAATGAAGGTGTTTATTATTAAAGGAGAAAAAAAATCCAAACCATCTTGGCCCTGTGTGAAAAAGTGATTGCCCCCTTGTTAAAACATACTATAACTGTGGTTTTTAACACCGGAGTTCAATTTCTCTAGCCACACCCAGGCCTGATTATTGCCTCACCTGTTCTCAATCAAGACATCACTTAAATAGGAGCTGCCTGACACAGTGAAGTCCACCAAAAGATCCTTAAAAGCTACACATCATGCCGAGATCCAAAGAAATTCAGGAACATTTGAGAAATAAAGTAATTGAGATCTATCAGTCTGGAAAGGGTTATAAAGCCATTTCCAAAGCTTTGGGAATCCAGCGAACCACAGTGAGGGCCATTATCCACAAATGGCGAAGACATGGAACAGTGGTGAACCTTCCCAGGAGTGGCCGGCCGCCCAAAATTACCCCAAGAGCGCAGCGACGACTCATCCAAGAGGTCACAAAAGACCCCACAACAACGTCCAAAGAACTGCAGGCCTCACTTGCCTCAGTTAAGGTCAGCGTTCATGCCTCCACCATCAGAAAAAGACTGGGCAAAAATGGCCTGCATGGCAGAGTTCCAAGAAGAAAACCACTGCTGAGCAAAAAGAACATTAAAGCTCATCTCAATTTTTCCAAAACACATCTTGATGATCCCCAACACTTTTGGGAAAACATTCTGTGGACCGATGAGACAAAAGTTGAACTCTTTGGAAGGTGTGGGTCCCATTACATCTGGCGTAAAAGGAACACTGCATTTCAGAAAAAGAACATTATACCAACAGTAAAATATGGTGGTGGTAGTGTGATGGTCTGGGGCTGTTTTGCTGCGGCAGGACCTGGAAGACTTGCTGTGATAAATGGAACTATGAATTCTGCTGTCTACCAAAAAATCCTGAAGGAGAATGTCCGACCATCTGTTCGTGAACTCAAGCTGAAACGAACTTGGGTTCTGCAGCAGGACAATGATCCAAAACACACCAGCAAGTCCACCTCTGAATGGCTGAAGAAAAACAAAATGAAGACTTTGGAGTGGCCTAGCCAAAGTCCTGACCTGAATCCTATTGTGATGTTGTGGTATGACCTTAAAAAGGCCGTTCATGCTCGAAAACCCTCTAATGTAACTGAATTAGAACAATTCTGCAAAGATGAGTGGGCCAAAATTCCTCCA
Organism: Corydoras sp. C115; assembly: GCA_019802505.1. Classification (NCBI taxonomy): domain Eukaryota; kingdom Metazoa; phylum Chordata; class Actinopteri; order Siluriformes; family Callichthyidae; genus Corydoras; species Corydoras sp. C115. The sequence continues at coordinate 409,892 of JAFMOC010000194.1, read as the reverse complement.
GAACGCTGTAAAAGACTCATTGCAAGTTATCGCAAACGCTTGGTTGCAGTTGTTGCTGCTAAGGGTGGCCCAACCAGTTATTAAGTTTAGGGGGGGCAATCACTTTTTCACACAGGGCCATGATGGTTTGGATTTTTTTCTCCTTTAATAATAAACACCTTCATTTACAAATTGCATTTTGTGTTTACTTGTGTTGTCCTTGACTATTGTTTAAATTGGTTTGATGTTCTGAAACACTTAACTGTGACAAACATGCAAAAAAAAACAGGAAATGAGGAAGGGGCAAACACTTTTTCACACCACTGTATATATATATATATATATATATATATATATATATATATATATATATATATATATATATATATATATATATGTCATAGGGAGGATGAGTGGTGTGTTGGTTTAGCATGTTCTCCTTTCATCGCTGGGGATCCAGGTACGAATCCCTATCTGCGTGGAGTTTGCATGTTCTCCTCAGGTCCATGTGGGTTTCCTCCGGGTTCTCCGGTTTCCTCCCCCAGTCCAACAACATGGATTCAAGGTGAATTGAATGCTCTAAATTGCCCCATATAGAGTATGTCTGTGTGAGTGTGTGTGTCCAGTGATAGATTTCCCCCCTGTCCTGGGAGTATCTGCCCAGCGCCCAAAACGTTCTCCCCTGGATGGGTATGGGGAACACCCCCCCCACACACACGACCCTAGTAGAGGATTAAATTGAATATTAATTAGCAATAATAAAAAAAACCTTGGTTCCTGATTAATGGGATGGGAAATCAGACGTTCCCCGGTGCGATACAGCTCGGAATGGTCGGGGGACTGTGAGGTTCAGATTCGCTCCACTCCGTTGAGCGGGGGAACAGAGGTGGATGAGAGCGGCGAGAATGAGATGGATGAAATGGCGAGGGTTCGAGAGAAGGTCCCGTGGTAATATTCGGCATGGTGCGTTTGCTCCCCGCAGGGTTCGGCATGTCGCATGAACGGAATTTTAATACACGGAGCTAATAACGCAGAGCCTCGGGTTTCCCGGCCCTTCTGCTCGTCTTCATCATTTTCCTCGGACGGCGTGTCGGCCCGCTGCGGAGAGAGCGGCGGGTTCTCCACAGGTTCAGCTATAAAGACCAGACTGTTTACACACCAGCTCCACGGAACACCGGAACATATTACATACACACATGGAGTCCCACACACACACACACACACACACATTCTCGAGGGGAGAACGTTTCGGGCATTGGGCAGATACACCCAGGACAGGACGTCAATCCATCGCTGGGCACACACTCCACAGACACACAAACTATATAGGGGCAATTTAGAGCAGTCAATTTACCTTGAATCCATGTTTTTGAACTATGGGAGGAAACCGGAGAACCCAGAGGAAACCCACGCGGACACGGGGAGAACATGGACACTCCACCCAGATTGTGATTCAAACCGGGAATCCCCAGCGCTGAGAGGAGAACATACCAACCACTAAGCCACCCCACACAGATCTTCTTTTTGGATAAATGCACCCAAAATCTTTTAGACACACTCAAAAATATTTTCCATGAACCCCCGCATGGAGTTAACGTGTGCTCCTGTATTTTCACTATAATAAATCTGAATATTCCGGTTCGGCTCGTCTGCCGCGCGGCTGTAACCGCAGCATCGCGCCCGTTGCCGTGGCAACCCCCCGTAAACCAGCGGAATTACAAAAGAGGTGATTCATGTGTGCAGGTAAGTCATCGTGCATTCATCACATGTTCGCAGAACAAATGGACTCCGGGTTCAGATTATTTATTTATTATCGACATGCACACCCCCCCCAACCACCCACCCACACACACACACACACACACACACACACACACACACACACACACATTTACATCAGCGGTGAATGACAATGAAGCTGAAAGGAATCTGAGGTAACGAACACGACAGACGCATGAGGACTGGGCCGCCAGTTTGGTCTGTTTTAAACACACCGCGGTTAATAAATGAACAATTAATTAATTAGTTCCTGATTAAGAGCTCTGTGAACATTAGGAGGATGTCGTTTATATAGACGCCTTCATGCACAGCGCAGTGATTAAGCCACACATCGTCCCAATTCCGAGGTGGAGACGATTGGTCTTTGGCTGGTGAGGTTACAACTGAGGTTTGCTGCCTCAGTTGGTTGAGTGCAGTATTGCACCCGAAGCGTACGTCGTTTGTTGGACATTTACTTTTGGGTCATTTAACAGGCGCCTTTATTCAAAGTGACTTACAAGGATCCCAACTTGACGGTTGGGGTCAGAGCACAGGGACCGCACCCCTAAAGCAATGAGGGTAGGGTTGAGGGTCTTGCTCAAGGGCCCACATTGGTCATGGGATTTGAACCCATAACCTTCAGATTAATAGCCCAATGACCAAACCACCGGGCACCCTGTATGAATTAAACTGAGGACCTTCAGGTCACTGGGAAACCCCATTAAGTGGAAGATAATGAATGAATGAATGGATGAATGTTCCTCTACACTTGTGGTGGGGGTGTGGTGGTAGCTCAGTGGTTCGGGTGTTGGGGTATCAATCCAAAGAGTTTTTGGACTGTGGGAGGAAACCGGAGAACACGGAGGAAACCCAAGCGAACTCATTGAAAATATGCAAACTCCACCCAGTCTGGTATACGAACCTATATCCGGTTGGGGTCAGAGCACAGGGACCACGCCCCTGAACTAATGAAGGTTGCGGGTCTTGCTCAAGGGCCCATATTGGTCATGGGATTTGAACCCAAAACCTTCAGATTAATAGCCCAACGACCTAAACACTGGGCACCCTGTATATGCCACCTAGGGAGCAACTGGGGGTAGGTGCCTTGACCAAGGAACCTTCAGTCGTAGTACTTGGTGGGACGGGGAATCGTTTATTATATTTCACTTAATCCTCAACAAGGGGGGGGTTCCCCATTCCCAACCAAGGGAGAACGTTTCGGGTTCTGGCACCCAGGACAGGGCGCCGATCTATCACACTCCATATTGGGCAATTTGGAGCATCCAACTCACCTTGAATCCATGGTTTTGGCCTGTGGGAGGAAACCGGAGAACCCGAAGGAAACCCACACGGACACGGTGAGAACATGCAAACTCCACCCAGATCGGGATTCGAACCTGGATCCCCGGGGCTGAGAGGAGAACATGCTAATCACCATAGCACCTTGCCGCCCCATTGGAAAAACACAGTTTAATTGAATTGATTTATTTTAATTATCATTTTAAAATCATTTTGACGTGCATCATTCATATTTTATTTCTATTAATTAAAACCTTATTAGTTGGTTTAGTATTCAGCCCATTTTAATTAGTGGTGCACCGTGTGCCGAACCACTCCGTCTTGCATTTCCGCGGTTCGAGTCTCAGGTTTTCCGTTTTTTTTTTTCCTGCAGTGAATCCGTTCAGCAGCTGGTGATTAAAATTTTAATTGCGTGGCCTGCGAGCGGCCGTCGTTAATAGTTAATAGCGGAGTCATCCGGTAAGTGGGGTTAGGCTACTTAATTGTGCCGATCCGGCGTTGAGGCCGGATCGCCGGCGTGCATTCAGAACTCTCCGGAGAAGTTAATTAGCCGAGCGAAGCATGTTCTGACGGCAGGTCCACATCACGCCGTGGAGAACCGGGTTCTTATACGGCTCCACCCGCTGCCGTCTCCTCCTCAGAACCCTGGCGCCGTTCCGCTGAGAGGCCTCGTGGATCCGGCCGACTCGGCGTTCCGACGTGCCGAGCATGAGGAGGAGGGATCGGGAGCCCAAACTGGGAGTTTATCACATACATGGCAACCGAGCATGGATAAAGAGGTACACAGGAGTTCAATGCGCCACATGGTGGGGGGGCATGGCTTTTCTTTGGCGTGCCGGTCTCCACGGCGCCCCAGCATGGTCACCGCGGGTTCTGCTCGAACCATGGACTGAATCACGAGGTGGAGAACTCCCAAAATCAGAACACGAATACGGAAGCCGAGGAAAAGATTAACCGTAGACGGAACTGCCGTGATGTGACCGTGATGCGGCGCATTGTGAGTGTGCCCAGTGATGGATTGGCGCCTTCTCCTGGGTGTATCTGCCCAGCACCCATAACGTTCTCCCCTGCATAGGCATGGGGAACCCATTTAAGTGGAAGATAATGAATGAATTAGTGGTGCGGGTGTGGTGGTAGCTCAGTGGTTCAGATGTTGGGGTATCAATCCAAAGGTTGAGGGTTCGAATCCCATTTTCACTAAAGTTTCCAATGTGGGCCCTTGGGCAAGAATGCTCTAAATTGCCCCTATAAAAAGAAATATTGCACCTATTTCGTCTATGTGTCTGAGTGTGTGGCTCCGTTATGGTTGTATCTTTCCAGAGCCCATTCTTAATGATCTCTCCAGGATGGGCATGGGAACACACACCAACCCCCCCCCCCCTCACCACCACCTCCACCACCATCACACCCCACCCCAACCCCCTGTGACCCATATACAGGATTAAGTGAAAGGCGATGGATGGAGTGTATGTCTGTCTTTTGTTATTTTCTTTGGTTTTTATTTGATCTTCTGGACTTGGACAAAATTCTGCAGGTCAATGGTCTTGGACATGGAGACACCTGCTGGTGGAGGGAACAGAGCAGGAACTCGTACAGATTCATCGTTAATTAGCACGCTGGAGAATGAAGATCGTCCAGGGCTCCGGGGGGCTTTGAGCATCTCTCAGGGTAGATGGAGGCTGGAGGAACCTTCTGGGTCCTGATACTGCAATGCAGCTGGATGATGGAAGGGTTCCCCCCGAAGGCCAGACGAGCAGATAGCAGACAGGCTTTCAGCGGTGCGTCTTTAAATTGCACTCTCCTGCAGTAACGTTAGTTTGGGGGAAAATCGATGAGTCGAAGGCGATAAATCACGCCAACGGACGGACGGGCGGGCGTGGGTCCGCCGAGCTGCGAAGCCAGATAAAGAGGATCGCTCTTGATCGCCCGTTAATCAACGCCGATGGTGAGAGGTGCGTGCCGCACAGTCGGTCGACGAGGACGAGAATCCTATTAGTTTCATTTCCCTGTCCCGCAAACGAGATCTCCGTTGATGGAAACCCAGCGCCCCGGCCGTGGCGGTAATGAACCGCGATCTTATCAGATTAACAGCAGGGGAGCCTGCTTGGTAATTCGAGCTTTGGAGGGAGAACACTCGAACACAGCAACTGGTACACCAGCAGAATTAAAGCCCAGGGTGCATCGCTGGGGAAGAGCGATGGGCGTCGACGTGCCCTGACCCCTGAGAGGTGTCGCACAGAGGCTCGGGCTCCGGGTAAACAAACAATAAGGACGACTCCGTGTACTCCATTCCAACTTTTTTTCCCCGACTCGGCGTGAAGCCGCCGGTAAACACAAACCGAGCCGGGCCGAGCCACGCTGGTTAGAGCCGAGACGCCTTCCCAACCAGCCCCCGGAAATCATCCGGCACCGATGCCTGGACCCTCACTGAGCGAATAACAGCACATAAACGCCCGCCGGCAGCAACGAGGACCTCTGCAGACAGCATGGCTCCTTCCAGCAATCGTGTAGATGTGAGCGTCTTAAATCTCTGCAGGTTTAGGGGACGGACAGCATGCTGCTGCAGACCTGACTCCAATATTAAGAGTCCAGATCCGTGTCCAGCATTAGGGCTCTATCGATGGATCATTGATTTATTAATGTCTCCTTATTACAAATAACAACTGTAATACACACCATGTGCATAAAAGGTTCGGAAGGCCAACATGTGCCATCTACAGGAGCTTGAATGACATTACATTACATGCTGGTTCTTTATTTGTAGCTCTAAGCGCGTTTCAGAAGGCATTCTATAAGATTTGCTGGGTTGGGGGCCTTGCCCAAGGGACTTGGTGGGATCGGGAATTGAACCAGGTACCTTCAGGTCGCAAGTCTGGTTCCTTAACCCCAAGCCTATGACTGCCCCTAATAGACATTTTGTGTTCTCTCATGGAGCAGAGAAGGGCCTTCCCCTAACCGGTTTCTTCAACTTGTCGTCTACTAGGGTCCCGGGGCAGTTGGGTTCCTCATGCTCATCAAGGGGAGAACATTTCAGGCGCTGGGCAGATACACCTAGGTCAGGACACCAATCCATGGCTGGGCACATAACACACTCACACAGACACACTCTATAAGGGGCAATTTAGAGCAGTCAAATTACCTTGAATCCATGTTTTTGAACTGCGGGAAGAAATCAGAGAACTCGGAGGAAAACCATTGCAGACATGGAGAGAGACGAGGGAAAATCCACCCAGAGTGGGATTGGAACCTGGACGCCCAGTGCTGAGAGGAGAACATGCCAAACACTACACCACCAGGCATGACTGAAACCCCGCCCCCCCCAAGACACAAAACAATAAGTTTTTCAACGTCGTCCCAACAACAATTACTGTTTATTTGTGTAGCGATGACTCAAACTCCACCCCTTTACCATAGCCCCACCCCCGGATTGGCTCTAATGCCCTGTGAGCGAACGAGCAGACTGTGCAAACTTGCAGATCATCCAATAATGATTAATTGTTTAATCGTTAAGCCTGGCTCCCAGACGCCGGGTTTATCGTTAAGACCATTAAATTCTCAACACGCTGCAGTTCTGAGAGGCTGGCCCATTTTCGGCTTTTGCCCAGGGGTCTCCGTACTGCGCTCATCCAGTGGGCTTGAGATGCCAAGACCGGGTGCATCTAATGCCTTCCATTAATTCTCACTAAACAGAGCGGGGTAGGGGGGAGGAGGAAGGAGGGAGGGGTAGGGGGAGGTCGTCCAGTCCGTAAATCAGATGCCGATGCCGGCTCGATAAATCCCGACTTATTTAAATTGAATGCAGGACGGTCACCTCTTGACCCTCTGAGGGGCGCTGTGGGTTCAGAATCCCAGTTCGAATCCCAAGCTGTTTGCATGTTCTCCTTGTGTCCTCATTGGTTCCTCTGGGTTCTCCAGTTTCCTCCCACAATCCAAAAACATGGATTCAAGGTGATTTATCTGCTCTCAGTTGCCCCTATATAGTGTGTGTGTGTGTGTGTGTGTGTGTGCGTGAGTGGGTGTGCCCAGGTATAGATTGGAACCCCGTCCTGGGTGTATCTGCAAAGCACCCGAAAATTCTCCCCTGGATGGGCATGGAAACCCCCACCCCCCATGACCCCAGTAGAGGATTAAGCAGAACATGATAAATTAAATAATAATAATAATAATAATAATAATAATAATAATACTTCATATTAAACCATAAGTTCTAAGGTGAGGTCAGGCACTGATGTTGGACAAAAGGACCTCGCTCACAATCGTTGTACTAATTCGTCTCAAAGCTGTTTTATGGGGTTGAGTTCAGGACACAGGTAAGGGCCTTCCCTAAACTGTTTTCACAAGGCTTATCATCTAATTGTGTAAAATGTCTGATTGTATAACCATGGATAACAAGATGTGTCCTAATACTTTTGCATCTAACTTTAATTAATAAATTATTTAAAGTTAATTAATTATTAACTGGGCGGCACTGTGGCTTAGTGGTTTAGCATGTTCTCCTCTCAGCACTAGGGATTCCCGGTTTGAATCCCAATCTGGGTGGAGTTTCCATGTTCTCCCCGTGTCCGTGTGGGTTCCTCCGGGTTCTCCAGTTTCCTCCCACAGTCCAACAACATGGCTCAAGTCAATTGAATTCTCCAATTTGCACCATATAGCGTGTGTCTGTGTGAGTGAGTGTGTGTTCAGTGATGGATTGGCGTCCTGTCCTGGGTGTATCTGCCCACCGCCCGAGACGTTCTCCCCTGGAGGGACATGGGGAACCCCCCCGCGACCCTAATAGAGGATAAAGCGGAAGATAATAGATGAATGAATAGTTATTAACTAAATTAATCGATCCATTATTTAGATAAATGATCCGTTTGGCATTTCGCAGTGTTAATAAATCATTATAATAATAAAGCAGCAACATCAGACAGACTTGGACACTTAGACCTCCGACCTTAGAGTGGTAGGTTTGAGAACGTGGGAACGCGGGAACATATTGTTGGGATCCCTAACGGGGGAAGCGGAACCTGCACATTCTGCACACCCACGTCGTCATTACGAGGTCAAACTTTAAAAAACATATTTATTTTAAAATGCCTTTGTCCCAGAATATGCACCATCCATGGTTTCCAATATCCTTGTGTATTGTTCCATCTCAGGGTCAGAACCAAGCAGAACTCATTTTACTGACGTATGAGGCTCGAGTACCTGGAACCAATATCACTCCCCGCCCCCTTCAAGTTCAGAGGAACCTTTTAGAACACAGATCACTCATTTGTCCGTGTAAAAGAATGATTGTGCGATCCAGGTTCTTAGAGTTCCTGTTTGACGGTAAGAGGGTTCTGGGTGTCTGAATGGGTTCCCCTCAGGGTTCCTGGTGTCCTTCCACGTTCCAAAGAAATGCTGATGTCAATTATTCATTCATTCATTCATTATCTCCCGCTTTATCCTCTATTAGGGTCGCGGTGGGGTTCCCCATGCCGATCCAGGGGAGAACGTATCGGGTGCCGCTTCCCCCGTTAGGGATCCCAACAATATGCTCCCGCATTCCCACGTTCTCAAACCTACCACTCTAAGGTCGGAGGTCTAAGTGTCCGAGTTCCTGCTGTCTGTCTGATGTTGCTGCTTTATTATTATAATGATTTATTAACACTGCGAAATGCCAAACGGACCGTTTATCTAAATAATGGATCGATTCATTTAGTTAATAACTATTCATTCATCTATTATCTTCCGCTTTATCCTCTATTAGGGTCGCGGGGTTCCCCATGTCCCTCCAGGGGAGAACGTCTCGGGCGGTGGGCAGATACACCCAGGACAGGGCGCCAATCCATCGCTGGGTACACACTCAAACACACTCTATATGGGGCAATTTAGAGAACTCAATTAACTTGATCCATGTTTTTGGACTGTGGGAGGAAACCGGAGAACCGGAGGAAACCCACGCGGACACGGGGAGAACATGCAAACTCCCCCCAGATTGGGATTCGAACCGGGAATCCCTAGCGCTGAGAGGCGAACGTGCTAACCAAGCCACCGTGCCGCCCCTGATGTCAATTAGAGATACTAAATTGTCTGTGTCACATCTACTGGCCAATGGTGGTGTTACAGTTACATCCAGAAAGGCACAACAGCCCCCTCTATGGGGCCCTGTGGGTATTATTTGTTAATCAGTGTAATCTGGTGCAGCTGTGAGCGTTCATTGTTTAATTAATTCTCCTTTATTCAGTTCTATTAGTTTCAGCTGTGTGATTTACCTTTTGTAAAGTTTAAAAGCCCTCCCTTTGTGGGGGAAGGGTTGGAGCTCTGTTTAATTGTTTGTGGTACTTTATTAATGAAGGTTTTTGCCATGTTCCTGCCACGTTGGGTCCATAGGACGGATTTCCAATTTTCGCGGTGTCTTCTGCATTGAAACCTAGTTATGAACCACCACAAGCTCTCAGATTGGAAGTTCTTGCAACCCATGGCATCAACAGGTATTGACATGTGATCATGTGATTGAGGGATTGGGAACACGGCAGTTAGAACCTGGACCAATGGGAGAGGTGTATCCCGAGCAGTGTCCAGTATAAAACTGTACCATACTGAATGGATATAGTGTTGAACCGGTTTATATTAATCTGTATTGTCTGATTTTAAAATAATGTAATGTAGGTCACGTATTGATACGAATGTGAAGCGCTCAGAGGTGTGTGTTATTGTTAATGATGTCTTGAGGCTATAAGCTTGAGATATATATATATATATATATATATATATATATATATATATATATATATATATATATATATAAAAAAAAAATATATATATATATATATATATATATATATATATATATATATATGTGTGTGTGTATGTGTGTGTATATACAGTATATATATATATATATATATATATATATATATATATATATATAATCTCATTATCTTCTGCTTAATCCCTTATTGACTTCCTATCTATCGGTGACGGAACTAACCCCTCTGCTGATTTAGAATCGGGTTAAATTCGCACATCAGAACCTGTGTTCTTTAATTTTATCTACAGTATCAGCTGACAGGAAACTGAAGCAGACACATTATCATAATCCAATCAATTAAACGTTTTGAAACGAGCGCTTACTCTGTAACGATCAGTGCTGAAGTGCCGGGAGTCAATATGGGAGGCAATCAGGGAATAAACAGCTGAGGGATTGAAGTAATAAAGCAGTGAGAAAGACAGGAGGACAGACTGGTATGGGGGGGGTCATCTTGTATGTAAATATGTAAATTAATGTCTTATTGATGAGCGCTCGTGTCCAACCCCTTCAGTTTCAATTTGGAGAATTCACTTGACCTTGATCCATGTTTTTTGGACTGTGGGAGGAAATCGGAGAACCTGGAGGAAACCCACGCGGACATGGGGAGAACATGCAAACTCCACCCAGATTGGGATTCGAACCGAGAGGAGAACATGGCAACCGCTAAAGCACCATGCTACCCTCACTGATCATTATCCATCCATCCATTATTTTCAGCTTATTCCTAAATTAGGGTCTATATGGGGCAATTTGGAGAATTCAGTTGACCTTGATCCATGTTGTTGGAATTGGGGGAAACCACGTGGACACGGGGAGAACATGCAAACTCCACCCAGATTGGTATTCGAACCAGGAATCCCCAGCGCTGAGAGGAGAACATGGCAACCACTAAGCCACCGTGCCGCCCACACTGATCGTTATAGTTTTAGTAAATTAGAATAAATATCAGTCCTGCTGATCTCTGGGGGAAATGATATTTCGTTGTGCGAGTGAAGCGGACGTTGTGCGAGACGTTCTGTGGATGTACGGAAGAGGGGTGTGTGGGGGTGAATGTAATTAAATTGAGGATTGGTGAAAGTTTCAGTGTAGTGGATTACACCGGCTCATCCAGCCCAAATCCCCTCAACGGCGCTTCCTGAATCCGCGGCGGTCTTAAACCAATAAGGGAGGAGAACCCGGTGCCGGATGCCGCAGTCAGCCAGGACTGGGACCGCGGCCAGGAACCACAGCTGAACAATGGAGTGATTGTGATGTTACACAAATGAGCGTCGACTTTCGCAGTGGGGACGATGAGCACCTTTCACAGGGAAGCAAGATCGCTGTCGACGTCAAATCCACTGACAAGGACGCCGCCTCATCAGCCGCCAAAAATATCTCAGCTGCGTCGTACCGAAGTCAGCAATTAATCAGATACCAATTATGATTTGGTTTGTCTGCAGTGAACAGAGGAGCTGGTTCTTTACAGTATGTGAGTCTAGAACATGGGTGTCAATCTCAAGGCCCGCGGGCCATATGTGGCCCGTGTTACATTTCTCTCTGGCCTGCGAGATCATTTTAAATTAATTTATTATTAGATTAATTGGGGCAAGGTAGTTCAGTGGTCAGGGTGTTGGACTATCAATTTGAAGGTTGGGGGTTCAAATCCCAGGTCCACTGAAGTTACCCATGTGGGTCCTTGAGCAAGGCCCTTAATCCTCACTGCTCCAGGGGGCGCTGTGATTAACCCTGTGCTCACCTTGTAAGTCGCTTTGGATAAAAAGCGTCTGCTAAATGACCAAATGTAAATGTAATGTATGTAATGAATAATCTTGTCCACGATCGTGGGACGTGTCCTCTGACGTGGTCGTTTAAGACATGAGAAGCCTCTCATTGCACCAGTTGGGGTTAAATAACAAATTGCCAGATGAAAGTTAATCGCTCATGCAGTAATTATCCAATAGGAGGCCCATCCAAGGGAGAACATTTCGGGCGGTGGGCAGATACACCCAGGGCAGGACACCAATCTATCACTGGACACACACTCACTCACACAGACACACTCTATATGGGGCAATTTGGAGAACTCCATTGACCTTGATCCAAGTTTTTGGATTGTGAGAGGAAACTGGAGAACTGGGCACAGGGAGAACATGCAAACTCCACCCAGATTGGGATTCGACCTGGATCCCCAGCACTGAGAGGAGAACATGCTGACAACTACGCCACCGTGCCGCCCTCGTAATTATTTTAGTTAACTTTATTATTAAATTAAGTCTCCTTTATCCCACCGCACACACACACACACACACACACCCCGGAGCTGACCACCATGCCGTGCTATGCGCACTACCATGTGTGTGTGTGTGTGTGTGTGTGTGTGTGTGTGTGTGTGTGTGTGTGTGTGTACTTTACATACTGTGTGTTTAGATGCAAGGCAGGTTTATAAATCTACTTTTTTTTTTTTTTAAAGCTCTCGACGAGGCTGGCTGAAAAACGATCTCATATCCCTGGCCTTAAAGAAGCTTAATGGAGGTGAGGCGCATAATACACCAATAAGACTTTAATATAAACCGGACAGGACCGGCGCGGGGGCCGTGATAAAGAGCCACTATTAAGCAGGGACACCGAAAATAAAAAGAATGAGGTCACTAACACTTTTCTTATTAGCTGAAATGAGCGAGGCAATTTACCCTGTGTGTGTGTGTGTGTGTGTGTGTGTGTAAGTGTGTGTGTGTGTGTGTGTGTGTGTGTGCGTAACATCTGCGTTTAGAATTTATGTAGGATTTAGAAGTCCATGGCAGAGGATTTAATATTTTATTCACGTCAAATATTCAGAATGTAAGACAATATTGTCTGTGTGAACACTAGGGGGAGTAACGGTACACAAAATTCATAGTTGGCACCGTGGTATGGACCTCGCGGTTCGATACGAAGTCGATATTTTATTAAACGCCTGAAACGTGGGTTCTCCACAACAGCGTACGGAGCACATCGTGGGTGGCTCCTCGCTGTTTCGCTGTATCGCGGGTTTTTTTTAATATCTGTAGTTCGGTATCAGTGTTCACCGTATCGCGGCATTCTGCGCTGTATATGTTGCTACATTTGTGTAGGTTTAAGAGTTTAGAAATGGTTTAACAGCATATGAAGTGTTATACGGGTGTGTGTGGGGTTAATGAAGCTTTAAATATTTAAATAATTAAATATAACAATTGTACCGCCGCTACATGGCGGGGTTTATGGAACGTAATGTATGATATGTGAGGGATTTGTTCTGTCTGATTTCACATCTCGGGTGCGGGCAGGCGACGGGGGGGGGGGGGGGGGGGGGGTGAGCGTTACTCGTAAAAAATATCTTCGAATAATCAAATTAGCATAAGAAGTCTTAATGAGCTCTGGTTCTCGATGTGGAGGGTTCTGCTGAGTCAGCGCTAGCACGTTTTAAATGTTTCCAACGCCGACAAACCGTGTCGGATCTACCCCCCCACCCCCACCCACCTACACCCACGTTGCTCCAGTGCTGCCGTCAATCACAGGAAGCCAAGCTCCTCCCACCTGGTTAATCTGAATAAAGCAGTGTGTGTCATTTGCATGTATGGGTTCCACTTGCGGTCCAGACTCCATCTCCAAACTGAGCTACACTTAACATGGCACATTTAGAGGGGTTTACAGCGTTGTGGTTCTCCATGCCCGTCCAGGGGAGAACGTAAATAAACAGGACGCCAATCTATCGCTGGGCACACTCACCTACACACACACACCATATGGGGCAATTTAGAGCATTCAATTCACCTTGAATCCATGTTTTTATATGTAAATGTTAGTCTATGATTATGGTCGGTTTGAAAGGCCTGACTCAGCATCTTTTTTTGTGGAAGGACACCGGAGAACCCAGAGGAAAACCATGGGGAGGACATGGAAACTTCACCCAGCTCAGGATTCAAACTTGGATCCCAAGCATTAAAAGGAGAACATGTTAAACTCTCAGCCATTGTGCCTTATTAGAACCAAATTCCAAATTTCTGAGTCAAAACATCTTGTAAGACTTAGAGCGTTTACAGATGAGATGTGATCCAAATGGCACCTACAAGAGAACCTCCAGGTGCCGAAATAGAAGAACACTCGAATGGTCCAAACGTTTCGAAACACATCTGGTAAGGAAAACTGGCGGTGCATCCTTCATGGGAGGCTCATAAGACTTTAAATGCTGAAGTCAGCGACGGGTTACTGTTCGTTTCATTTTTATAGTCATTATGTGAAGGTATTTAAACATTAGACTTCGGTTCTGATCGGTCTCAAAGGCCCGACTCAGCATCTTTCCACAATGGAAACTCAAATGCTCTTTTCGAATGCTGAGCTTTACTTTATGCAGATGATTCATGAATGGACGTTCAGATGATATGTGTTCGGCACATGTCTGTCTCACGGATGCGCCGACAGTCTGCCAAGTCGGCGGAACGCAGTTAAACGTCGTTGCTCTCTAATAAAAATGACGAGTGTCTCAAAATCCAATTTACAGGCACAGTGATAAACATAGATCTAAACGTTTCCGGTTCACATTTGGGATCACGAACACGTCGACATCTCACCCACATCGCTGGAGCTTGTGACAAAGTCAAGCCGTGACATCACGCCTCCGGTCCTCACTTCTCTGTTATTGGTCTTCCTGCAATGCTGTAGGGGTTGGGAGTGCTAGGCCACTCCCCCCTGTTTTCTTATTTTCGTTTTTTTCTATTCAGGGTTCCCGTAGGTAGGGCCCATCCCCTTGAACTAATCACATGTGGCCTGCTGACTACACTTAAACGCGCATGTGCCCTGAGTCAGCAGACCAGCATTGTATATGTATACTTTTGTATATATTGCAGTTACGTCGGGTGTTTCGTTTATTGGAGTGGATTGTTTCAGTTATTGATTTGTTTGTTTGTTTTGGGTTTTGTTCCCGGCACGTCCCGCCATGCCTTCAGCGGCGTTCCCGCTGGTTTCAGCAATTAAATCTCCTCTTTGTTTGCTTACCTGGTCGCCTGGCTCGCTTCACACACAGCACCGCGCAGCACCGCCGTCGGACGGACTGCACCGCCCGCATGTAACAAGTGCAGATGGTTTTAAAAGCAGGTTCTCTAGAAAACATTAAAGATTAAATCTGTATTAAATCAGGTTTAGCTTGTGGGATGTTTTGCAGAAATCCATCGTGGTAGTCGTGTGTCAGTCTGTAGACCTCGTTATGTCCATATATGGAATCCGTTATATATATATCCATCCATTATCTTCCGCTTTATCCTCTACTAGGGTCGCAGGGGGGGTTCCCCATGCCCATCCAGGGGAGAACGTCTCCCGCGGTGGGCAGATACACCCATGACAGGGGGGCAATCGATCACTGGACACACACTCACTCACACAAACACACTCTATATGGGGCAACTTGGAGAATTCAATTGAACTTGATCCATGATTTTGGACTGTGGGAAGAAACCGGAGAACCCAGAGGAAACCCACGGGAACCGGGGAATCCCTAGCACTGAGACCGGAGAACCCAAATGACACAGCATTCGCACACAGTATTCACACATACAGCATTCACACACAGCATCAGATTTGTGTTGGTTCTCGATGGAGCGGCGGCGGTGCTCTCACCTCCTTTAATTCAAACCTCGGGTCAGAATAAGGGGCTAATTTGAGGGCTTTTTAAAGGAGCCTGGTTTTAAAACACATTTAAGCCGAACGCTTTTGTGCGTCACGTTCCGCCCCTGAATCATTCCCCCGATTCATCCCCAGACTGGAGTGCTGCAATTACTGTCCAGAATTTAAATACATGAAATGAAGAGCGTTTAGGATTCACCACTGATTTCCATCTGAAGCCTAATTCGTTAACAAGAATGCTTTCAGCCGCCGCACCGACACAATGCGGGGTCCGCGTGGGACGGAACCGAGTGCCGAGAACCAGAGCGGCGGCAGACATCAGATGGACTTATTAAAGTACAAACAAAGAGCATCATCATCAGAAGACAACCACGCCAGTGTCGGGTTTTAGAGTGGAGTCGGGGAGCGCAATGTTTCAGAACATGTTTAAGAACGAGAACCCAGCCCACAGAGGTTCCGCCAAATACGGAGGCCAATTTTAAAGTACCCCTCCCCAAAGTTCACCCCTTAGAAATAAAAACTAGACGGCCTGTGTGTTGGAATTTAAGGGATAACTTTTGATTTTTTAGTTATTATGTGCTCTATTATATATGAGTATATATATATATATATATAATTATATATATATATATATATATATATATATATATATATATATATATATAATTTTGTAAATTAAATTTATTTAATAGTGTGATTACCATATATGGCCGTCACTCTATAGTTATCCCATTTTATTATTGCACCGTTTTTGTCTCCCTTTCTTTCGAGCTATCGACACAATTTTCACAGGACATGTCCAGTTCATGGGTGAGATGAGGGCTTGTAAATAGCTAAAGAATAGCTAAGGTGGAAGTGTTCCCAAGATATTCCCAATTTTATGCGCCAAAATTCCTATTCACTTTACATTACGGTAATTTTTGCACTCCCGTAGCTCGGCCAATTTTCGAGCTACAAAAACGAAATTTGCTGGACTTGGAGACGGCTATAGTCAGACCAGTGTTCTAAAATCTCAGAGTGTCTACAGCCACAGACCGATTGGGCACCCTCACACACCCGCCCACGCCCATTTTTGGTTCCATTCACTTCAGTATTTTTTGATAGTTTGCGATATAAACTGTCACTGCATTGATGCAACCACGCCTTTTAGACACCCTATTACCTGGCCATGCCCACTTTTTACCTTGTTAAATTTTTTGCTTTGATATACGCATACACTGTGTCTCCTATGGCCAATCAGCAATCACACTCAGGAAACGCACCTCTCTACTTTTGTTTTATTTAATTTTATTATATATATATTTTTTTTATTTATTTATATATATTTTTTTATATATATATATAGAGAGGGTGGCACGGTGGCTTCGTGTTTAGCATGTTCTCCTCTCAGCACTAGGGATTCTCGGTTCGAATCCCAATCTGGGTGGAGTTTGCATGTTCTCCCCGTGTCTGCGTGGGTTTCCTCTGGGTTCTCCGGTTTCCTCCCACAGTCCAAAAACATGGATCAAGGTCAATTGAATTCTCCAAATTGCCCCATATAGTGTGTGTGTGATTGAGTGTGTGTCCAGTGATAGATTGCCCCCCTGTCCTGGGTGTATGGGTGTATCTGCCCTACATATATATATGTATGTATATATATATATTTTAGGGTTAATGTTTTTTTTATTTGTTTGTTGATTATATAAAATTATTTAAAAAATGGAAAAAAAAAACTATGAGAATGCACACGTATGCAGCGTGTTGATTGGATGACCTGCGGCTCTTTATTTATAGAATGTTCAGATGAGATGCTCCTCTCATGTGCAGTGTGATATCAGTATCAACGCCGCCTCCCGTTTCCTCTGGTTCAGGTATTTTTAACTCAAAACCCGATGGATGTACTCGGACGTATTTCGGTCACGCAGCCGTGACTCAGGTGCTGCCCCCACCGTGATGTGGAGTGCGCACCGCCGGGGGGCAAGCATTTATTTTTAAAAGGAAAACACTGGCCTGAATTTGGATCGATAGATGAGCATGCAGCCCAGAGCGCTCCTCGGGTCGCGTCACCGTAAAGGGGGAGGGAACCGTTTAAATAACGTGGTTATTTTTGGGCGACGTTCCGCAGAAGTTCTGTTCGCCTCGACCCGGTGGGGTACCGTCCACCAACGCGACACGCTTCTCTTACGAAAGTGGGTTAACTGACAGAGACCTGGTTCCTTTATGAAGTTAACTCTTATTGCTGCATCAGATCCATCTGACTTCTGTTTTTATTTTTGGTTTGGACCTGCTGTTAGAACCTGATCGGTTTCCAGATCAAGGAGCGTTTGGATCCACAACTGCAAGACAGAAAACATCCATTATCTCCACCCATTATCTTCAGCTTTATCCTATTTTAGGGTCGCGGGGGTTTTCCATGCCCATCCAGAGGAGAACGTTTTGGGCACTGGGCAGATACACCCAGGACAGGACGCCAATCTATCACTGGAAACACACACACACACACACACACACACACACACTATATGGGGCAATTTGGAGAATTCAATTAACCTTGATCCATGTTTTTGGACTGTGGGAGGAAACCGGACAACCCAGAGGAAACCCACACGGACATGGGGAGAACATGCAAACACCACCCAGTTTGGAATTTGAACCGGGAATCCCTAGCGCTGAGAGGAGAACATGCCAACCACTAAGTCGTCCTAATCCATCCATCCTCCGCTTCATCTTCCGCTTTGTTCTCTATTAGGGTCGCGTATCCTATTCTCTATTAGGGTCATGCCTATCCAGGGGAGAACGTTTTAGGCGCTGGGCAGATACACCCAGGACAGGGCGCTGGGCACACACTCGCTCACGCAAACACACACACACACACTCTATATGGGGCAATTTAGACCATTCAATTTGCCTTCACTGTGGGAGGAAACTGGAGAACCTGAAGGAAACCCATGTGACATGGGGAGAACATGCAAACTCCACCCAGATTAGAATTTAAACCTGGATTCCCAGCACGGAGAGGAAACCATGCCACCATGCCGCCCGCATTAAGCATCATATAGATCAGACTCAGAATGGCCAGGAGGTGGCGCTATCACCAGGCATCCTGGCTGGATCTTGGTGGATTTGCATGTTCTCCCAATGTCTGTCTAAATTCCCTTTGAGAGCTTGCCACTATTCTAAGAAACTCGGATGAAGTTCAGATTTGTGAATTAGAGACGGAGTCAGGCTATCCGGAGCTCTGTTGTCTGGCTGAAGATTTGCATGTTCTCTCCATCTCCATCTCTCTAGCTTTGTCTCCGCCTCCCATTAACGAATTTCAATGGCAAATATATTCAATTGTGAACATGTGCGGTTGTATGTCAGCCCTGTGAGGGACTAGCAGCCATGCAGGATGTCCTACCACCTTCTGCCACACCGTGATCACATGACCCCGGCCCCCGAACTCAGCGATGCATCTTCAAGATGAATAATTGAAAGGTCCCTGGACGTTTCTTCCAAATCCTCGCAGTTCATCCGCCTCCAGACGGCGGCAGCGGATCATTACATTTGGGACACGTCTCTGAAGCTGGAAACCCGCTGAGCTCAGCAGGATTCCTAATGGAGGGGAATAAGGGGCTTCTGGCTTTTTTTTTTCGGGATCGTTGTGATTGGTCGACTCTTCGGGCCCTGCACTCGGCGTCCGGGTCTGATGATGAATCGGAGATGAAGAGCGTGTTTCCGACGGCAGAGCAGATCAGAACCGGAGAGCCGTTTTAATGGCGGGGGATTATTGATAGAAATCGATTGGAAGACGCATCAAAACGCCATCAGCCGTCCCGCGTCCCGCGGACATCGAGCGGCACAGCAGCGGGTCGCCTTCGTCTGAGGTCTCAGAGATAAAGTACAGAGCTGGAGAGGCTTTATGAGGACCTCAAACCTTTGGGATGATTGATGGGCGGAGGCTGAGGACGGATGGCGTGTTGGCGCGACCCATGAGGCATTGCGACTGTGAGTACGGGCCCGCTGCTGTTTGTTCTCTCGGTATAGCTGACTGATACCCCGTCCTCTCACATTCCCAACACGGGACCGTCATAACAGAACGAGGGCAACCTCGCAAAGTATGAAGGAGTGGATCCTAATGGTTTGTGTTTTTAGAGAAACCAGTGTTCTGTTAGGGCGGCATGGTGGCTTAGTGATTGGCATGTTCTCCTCTCAGCCCTGGGGATTCCCGGTTCGAATCCCAGTCTGGGTGGAGTTTCCATGTTCGCCCTGTGTCTGCGTGGGTTTCCTCCCACAGTCCAAAAAAATGGATAAAGGTCAATTGAATTCTCCAAATTGCCCCATATAGTGTGTGTGTGTGTGTGTGTGTGTCCAGTGATAGATTGGCGCCCTGTCCTGGGTGTATCTGCCCAGCGCCCGAAACGTTCTCCCCTGGATGGGCATGGGGAACTCCCCCCCCCCCCCCCCCGCTCCATGACCCTAGTAGAGCAGTGCTTCTCAAATAGTGGGGCGCAGTGCGGTGCCTGGGGGGGGCGCATAACAAGAAATCACAGAGCAAGTGATATTAAGTGCATTGAACAAACCCTCAAGAGACAACATGGAGAAATATTTAACAGAGATGAGGAGAGAGACGAAGATAACGAGAGAAACAAAAGTAAACCGAAAGTTAAAACGAGGAAAGTGTATGTAGCGCTTGGTTTCACGGTAACAAAGGTGGGAGACGAAGAAAGACCGGCGTGTCTTCTGTGTCTTTAAATGTTGGCAGCGGACAGCATGAAATAAATGAAGGCGTCACTTAAAGACATTACACTGCAATCAAGCTAATAACCGCTTGAGTTTTTAATCGAAAACGTGACGCGACAGCAAGCAATTATAACGCTTTATGAAAGCTACTGCAGAAAAGCTGTGCGCTGCAGAACGGGCGCATTGTAGACATTAGTTCTGACTTACTCAAAAAAAAAAAAAAAACAGCACAAATTGTTGTATTCATTTTTGTTTTGCAGGTTAAAGTGTTAATAAATTGTGCTCCTGAATTAATGTTGCTGATGAATTTGAATTTATTATTATTTATTGATTTTATATCATTTCATTTTTCAGTATCAAATGCCAGTCAGTTCAAAAATATTTCTAGTTTAAATAAGGATTTCATTGGTTTCTTTTACAAACTAAAAAACTAAGTTAATAAAATTATTCTTTGTTCTAAGTTGATCAATATTTCTTTCTTTTTTGTTTACTTTATTGTTAATAAGGAGACATTGTTATAAAAGAGGTGTACTTAGAACAAATTTATAGACAAATCATACTACAGTGGGCGTGTAAAAATACTTTTTCATCCCATTTTGTCATGTACAGGGGGGGGGGTGAGTGTGCATGTGTGTGTGTGGGGGGGGGCGCAAAAAGTTTTCTTCTTCCTAGGGGGGGCTTAACAAAAAATAATTGAGAATCACTGTAGTAGAGGATTAAGCAGAAGATAATGAATGAATGAATATTAAATTGTTTCAGAGGATGGCACAGTAGTGTAGTGTTTGGCATGTTCTCCTCTCGGCGCTGGGGATCCAGGTTTGATTTCCTGATCTGGGTGGAGTCTCCATGTTCTCCCCACATCCATGTGGGTTCCTCCGGTTTCTCCGGTTTTCTTCCACAGTCCAAAAACATGGATCCAAGGTTAATTGGCTGAAATTGCCCCTATGTAACGTGTGGGTGTGTGGGTGCCCGAAACTCTGGATGAACAACTCCCCCCCCCACCCATGTCATTGGCCTGAACTTCATGGCCTGATCCTACCCTAGTGCTGATGGGATGAAAGGCACGAAAACAGGCCAGATGGCTCAATCCCATGGACATGGGGAGAACATGCAAATTCAGCACTGACAGATTCCATGTCCAGCACATTCCTACCATGTGGCGAGGATGAAACAGGGTCCGATGAGGACCCCAGGCTCCAGGTGCGTCCCAGTCAGATAAGGACCCGGGTCATTGGGATTAAACTGGTACGTGTTAATGAGGTAGCCACCCCTGTAATGACCTTTATTTAATTATCTTCTCACTGTAATTACCAGATGCTTATCTCGAATTGCCCTGTAATTTAAAGTGTTGACACCGACTGACCTCGAGGTCTGCGGCCCACCTGTGCGGGACGGGGGCTGGACGTCCATGCGGGTCGCCCCGGCCGCGACGCAAGCGCCAGTGCGTTTGGGCTGTTTCTAAACGTGAAAATGTAATTTTTGGCTGGTCGTGGGTCATCAATCACACTCCTTCAGCGGGAGGAGCGGCGCCCGGCGCCTCCTCAGGCGGTGCAGGGGGAGGCCATATTAATCTTCAGCAGAAACGTTGGCATAAAAATAACGGCCGCGCCGAACAGAGCGCTAATGGAGGCATGGAACCGCCGCACTGCATTCAAGGTCCCAATTTATACTGGGTCAGGTCCATTGATTCTGCGGGACGGCGTGACATCACGGTCCCAGGTGTGAGGACAGGAGTGTGTCAGTAAAAGCAGGTCTAATGAGGGAGCTACCGTCGGCTTTTGGGGTCTATTATAGAACTGTGGAACATCGGCTGCTTTCGAGGGGAAACCTGTCGGAGACTCCTAGACCTTCATTTAAGAACTGCACTTCAGAACGGTGGGGGTTTCGGGATGTGAGGGACGTAGACGGTCACGTCATGAACACACATCTTACATCCATCCATCCATTATCTTCTGCTTTATCCTCTATTAAAGTCGTGGGAGGGGGTTCCCCATGCCCATCCAGGGGAAAAAGTTTTGGGCACTGGGCAGATATACCCAGGACAGGATGCCAATCTATCACTGGACACACACTCACTCACTCAAACACACTCTATATGGGGCAATTTAGAGAACTCAATTGACCTTAATCCATGTTTTTGGACTGTGGGAGGAAACCGGAGAACCCGGAGGAAACCCATGCAGACACGGGGAGAACATGCAAACTCCACCCAGATTGGGATTCGAACCGGAATCCCCAGCGCTGAGAGGAGAACATGCCAACCA
>JAFMOC010000194.1:300000-382500 GCA_019802505.1 Corydoras sp. C115 | reverse complement strand
CGGCTGCCGATAGCCTGAGGGCCCGATGTTTTTCACCCCGCTTAATAAAATGTCAGTTCAGGTAAACCAGCCTGCCAGCCGGATATGAATGTGGCTTTCGTTCCACACAATATGGTGTAAAGTATTAGGACACCGATCTAAGTCGCCAAACTCAGGTGTTCTGCCGGGATATAAATCAAGCAGCTGGTCGTGGATTCTGGGCGCATTGTGTGAACAGTTTGGGGAAGGCCCTTTTCTTTTCGACCGTGACCCAGTGCAGCGCCAGCTTTCATTTGCGAGATAGTGTGCTGTAGAGGAACTTAAAGAACCCCCACAGAGCCTTGACTTCTACACTGACCTCAGCTGCACAATGTATTATTTATAAACCTGTGAGATCACGAGTTTCTTTATTAATATTATTTTTTAATGGCATTTGTGGAGGTAGAATTGCTATAGGGACCCCCCCCCCTGGTATGCTCGCAGTGTTTGAGGACCAGGTACATTTGTTAGAACACACATCCGTTTATATACATTTTATATATATATATATATATATTCTTAAATTTATTTTATATACTGTATATACATATATTTATATGTTATCTTTATAATTAAAATATTCTATATTTTATTTATATTTGTAGTTGTATATTCTATATGCTATATATTATATATATTCATAGGTGTATATTCGATTATATTTCACATATCTATATACTATATTTTTCTCATTTTCTTCTTTAAAATTTTAATTTAAATTATAACTTTAAAAGAACGGGGTCATCGGGGTCCGTGACCCATAATTTTGTTCTTGTCTCATGTACCACATGTGTCTCTTGTATCTTATTTAGTGGTTGGCATGTTCTCCTCTCAGCGCTGAGGATCCAGGTTCGAATTCCCATCTGGGTGGAGTTTGCATGTTCTCCCTGTGTCTGCGTGGGTTTCTTCCGGGTTCTCCGGTTTCCTCACACAGTCCAAAAACATGGATCAAGGTCAATTAAAGGTTCTAAATTGCCAAAATATGTACAAAAAAATAATAAAGGATTTAAAAAAAACAAGCATTTAAAAAAACAACCTTTATTTGTCCCACAATGGGGACATTCACATTCTCAGCAGCAAGTTATATTAGAAAAAAGGTGAAAAAGATTTTTAGGAATTAGAAAAAAGTTTTAAAAAATACTAGAAAAAAATTCAATAGAAAGCTATATATACACACAATAAATTCTATAAGAGCTTCTTTAAAAGCAAAAGAGAACACAATACAAACCCTGTTCTGCCGTTCTGCTGTAAATAGAAACCATCCATCCATTATCTTCGGCTTTATCCTATATTAGGGTCGCGGGGTGGTTCCCCATGCCCATCCAGGGGAGAATATTTCGGGCACTGGGCAGATACACCCAGGACAGGACGCCAATCTATCACTGGGCACACACTCACTCACACACACACACACACACACTCTGTATGGGGCAATTTGAAGAATTCGATTGACCTTGATCCATGTTTTTTGGGACTGTGGGAGTAAACCTGAAAACCCGGAGGAAACCCACGTGGACACGGGGAGGGCATGGAAACTCCACCGAGATTGGGATTCGAACCGCAAAGAGGAGAGAGAGAGAGAGAGGAGAACATGCCAACCACTAAGCCACCGTAAATAGAACCCTTTTTTTGGATATTGTTCATGTTTTTTTCACTGAAATCTTTCACTTTCTCTCTCTCTCTCTCTCTCTCGTTGAAGCTGATTGGAGAATATTTGCATGCCTCTGGTAAAGCTAGTAAACACGATTAGACTCGTGTATAGCGGGGTCAATATTTTCACAGGCTGCTAATAAATTAATAAAATACCGTGTGCCGCGTTCCAGAAGAGCCGTCAGCGGGACGGCGGCTCGGAGCCGGATCATTGTGTAACAGCGACACCTGCCGTTCAGGCTCTGAATCACTGCATCGACAATATCACACACATCACACTAAACAGATTTCAAATATAAAATATCAGGGTTCTAATGTTGAGATCACGAGTTTCTTTATTAAAATTATTTTTTCATATAATTTGTGGAGGTAGAATTGCTTTATGGACAATAAAGGGCAGACAACCCCCCCCCCCGTGCAGGCATGGGGAGAACATGCAAACTCCACCCAGATTGGGTCTCGAACCTGAATCCCCATGGCATCTCAGATAGCGCACATATGTGGGCCAATTTTGGCTGCGATGGCACTGCTGTAACCCGCCACCACCACCATCCCCCCACCTGCACTGACCATATGAATGTGGTGCTCATATGAAACTTTAATGTTACACGTCCCAAAACACATCCGCTTCATGGTGGACTGATACTGAAACCTCATAAGCAAGACTCCCCGTGTTCTAAAACAGACCCGATCCCCACGTTCTGGTCATGTGATCCACTCCCAGGCTCTCCTGAACTGGGACGAATCTTTAATTGTGATGCTGATCGCTGGTCCTCTGAGACCTCAGCAGACGGAACCCGTTATTATGAGCAGTCCGCCCGGCCGCAAAGTGTCCTGCCACCGAGTCAGGTTATTGAATGGGGTGTGATGTCACAGTGGATCCGCAGAGGTCACTGAGGTGAATGACTGAAATAAACTCACTGCACTTTACTTTGAAATTGATGGATTGGGCTGTAAATTCTGCACTGCAGGACGGACGGAAACACACACACACACTAGGGTGACCAGACCAGACAGTCCAGCAATTTCATTACTTTTCACGCATCCCGCAAATTGAGACGTTGTCCCGCATTGTTAATGAAAATCAGATGCCAGATATTAAGCTTGATTTATATTCCAGTGGACGGCTGTGTTGTCTGAATGTCAATCAATCGGGAGCGCGGACGCATGTTAAGGGCGCGCCCACCAACAAAAGCAATGCAAATTAGGTATATATATACACAGGGCGGCACGGTAGCTTAGTGGTTGGCATGTTCTCCTCTCATCGCTAGGGATTCCCGGTTCGAATCCCCATCTGGGTGGAGTTTCCATGTTCTCCCCGTGTTCCTCCAGGTTCTCCGGTTTCCTCCCACAGTCCAAAAACATGGATCAAGGTCAATTGAGTTCTCCAAATTGCCCCATAGAGTGTGTGTGTGTGTGTGTGTGTGTGTGTGAGTGAGTGAGTGTGTGCTCAGGGATAGATTGGAGTCCTGTCCTGGGTGTATCTGCCCAGCGCCCGAAACGTTCTCCCCTGGATGGGCATGGGGAGCCCCCCCGCGACCGTAATTGAGGATAAAGCGGGAAAAAATGGATGGATATATATATATATATATATATATATATATATATATATATATATATATATATATATATATATACATACACACACACACACACACACACACACACATATATATATATATATATATATATATATATATATATATATATATATATATATATATATATATATATATATATATATATATATATATTCCAATTCATCAGATGTGGGACAAAGACTATAAAGGTCCTGTAAATAACCTTTATGTTCAGAGAGTTTGTGTGTGTGGGTGTGCGTTAGGGTGACCAGATTCCAATTCATCAGATATGTGACAAAGACTATGTTTGTGTTGGACAATGTGGGACACCAACGCAATATATATATATATATATATATATATATATATATATATATATATATATATATATATATATATATATATATACACACATATTATATATATATATATATATATATATATAATGGCAGTGCATTGGTGTCCCACATTGTACAACACAAACATAGTCTTTGTCACATATCTGATGAATTGGAATCTGGTCACCCTAACGCACACACACACACACACACACACACACACACACACACACACACTCTGAACATAAAGGTTCTTTACAGGACCGGGCTGATGGTAAAGGCTCCCCTGGTCCCTCACTGCACTGTGTTGCTGATGATGAGAGCTTACGGCGCGGTGATGAAATGCATGAAGGCGATACAAACGAGTTTGTGCGGCAGTGAAATAATACCGAAAGCAAAGGAGCATGAAAGAGAGAAGATAAAAGAGATAAAGAGGACTCGGCTTAGATTATGATGCTGCATCAGGGAATTAAGGGCCATAAACATCTGACTAGCAGACTGCTGCTGCTGCTGCGGCGGCGTGGGAGGCACTTTCCACACACGGGTGAATCCTAGTGTGGATGCACACACACACACACACCTGAGGATGTACATCCACAATCCTGGTTTACGAGTGTCGGCTCTGGACTCTGAAATACAGCCTCATGCAGATGTTTGTGAACCTCTGGTTAAATTTAATGTTTTATTTCTGCGTAAACACATTTCCCCGTCAACGTATAATAAAATAAAAGTAAAGGCGTGTTTAATACTTAATATAAAGCATGCAGTTCCGCTTCTGAAATCTGATTGGCTGAGCTGTTTGTCCACATCATTAACAATCGAATCAAAACATTCGTATCAATGCGTGATATGCAATACATTATTATAAATCTTATAATACAGATTAGGGCGGCACGGTGGTTTAGAGTTTGGCATGTTCTCCTCTCAACGCTACGGGTTCCCGGTTCGAATCCCAATCTGGGTGGATTTTGCATGTTCTCCCTGTGTCTGCGTGGGTTTCCTCCGGGTTCTCCGGTTTCCTCCCACAGTCCAAAAACATGGATCAAGCTCAGTTGAATTCTCCAAATTGCCCTATATAGAGTGTGTGTGTGTGTGTGTGTGTGTGTGTGTGTGTGTGTGTCCAGTGATAGATTGGCGTCCTGTCCTGGGTGTATCTGCCCAGCGCCCGAAACGTTCTCCCCTGGATGGGCATGGGGAACCCCCCCCCCCCCTCCCCTCTGCGACCCTAATACAGGATAAAGCGGAATAAAATGGATGGATGGAAAATAAACAGAGATCAGCACTAAACCTGTTACTGTTTTATAAACTGTGTTCTGTCATTTTCCCACTAGAGGGCAGTGTTTGATCATTAGAGAAACTGAATCCTGTAACATTTAAAGGTATCCTGTTATAAACGGGACTAGATTATGTCGCGGAAGAGCAGATTATTGAGTATATGATTTTGCTTTAATGAACGCATTTCAAATCAAAGCTTGTTTTTTATTATAGTGTGTTTGTAAGTGTTTTATTAAAGCAGCCACTCTAGGTTGTGTATTATTGTGAATAAATCACGTAAAGAGGTGGTGTACACTCCACTACACGCCGGGACTAATAACATCTCTTTTTTTTAAGGGATTTATTCAGGATAATGCCACGCTCTCTCGTACCGTATCGCTTTATTATTTAATTCTTTGTTTATTTCTTCCAGACTTTGTAGTTCTACAGTTCCATTCTGTTGTCCATCTGTTCCTCTACATACTCTGTTAGCTGTTCTCTGATGATCAGGACCCCCACAGAGCAGGTTTTCTTAGGGTGGTGGATGATTCTGGTAACCCAGGACCTTCTTGCTTTTAGTTTGTTAGAGTTGTTAACCAACCCATCACATGACCAGTCAGTCTGACTTAACTCCTGATTCCATCCATCCATCCATCCATCCATTATCTTTTGCTTTATTCTCTATGAGGTTCGCGGGGGGTTCCCCATGCCCATCCAGGGGAGAACGTTTCGGGCGCTGGGCAGATACACTCATGACAGATACACCAGGACAGCACAGGACATCTATCATTGGATACACACTCTCTCACACACACTATGTGGGGCAATTTGGAGAACTCAATTGACTTGATCCATGTTTTTGGATTGTGGGAGGAAACCGGGGAGAACCCGGTGGAAACTCACGTGGACACGGGGAGAACATGCAAACTCCCCCCAGATTGGGTTCGAACCTGGATCCCCAGTACTGAGAGGAGAACATGCCAACCACTAAGCCACCGTGCCGCCCACATGATTCCACTATAAATAAAATAAAACGAATTAGACAAAGGAACAGGAATATTTAATTCTCATCCATATCAGTCAATCACTAATCAGTTGACGAGCCAAACCCCTCCAGTCCACGTTTTGTGATTTTGGAACATGTGCCATGTATGTCCTCTCCCTGCCCCGAAAAAACCTTTTAACTGTAACCAGAAAGGCTTTCGATCCCGAGCATCAGGGAATCACTTAGAGAGCAGAGTCAGCAGCAGGTAAAAAGCCTGAGAGCCCCCCCCCCCCCCCCCCGCCGCTTCCCGCGAGGATCACAAAGCGAGCAGAGAACGGCAGTTCATTGTGAGTCCCGGCATCGGGATGTAGGCGGCTCAGCGTGCTCTTTAAAAATCAAGGTGCTGGAAAAGGCGATTGGAAGATTTAAAGCCGAGTGGGGGGGGGGGGGGGGGGGGGGGCTTCTGTTTTCCTTATTTCCATCCGTGCTGTGAATAACGGTGGATGCTCACGAAGGCAGCGGGATGGTCTTTTAAAGGTTCCCTCACAGATGACTCTGGCCTACAGAACCATTTCTGGACACCTTCACTCTATCTTTTCATGACTGTTCACTTCGCTCCAGTGATGATTGGGGCGATTCACCTCACCGAGGAGCTATTCTCACTCTGTGGCATTCACCACTAAAATGGTGGAACAATCAGGTTCACTAAACAGTTTTAAGATGATTTTACAGCGTAGTTGGTTTTCTGCATAACTTCTGACTTGGTGTTCTCATTTGAAAGTCGCTTTGGATAGATGCGCCTGCTAAATGACTAAATGTAAATGTTTATCTGTAGAAATGGGTTGACCGGCTGAAGGTGCTACCTAAAGGTCGCACCGTGTGCTGGACGGGAGGCTGGGGGAACCGTCAGGAACCCGCATGTGTACTCAAACTTAATGTTGGCATCGTCGGGACGATTTAGCTGGCAGACGAAGCACCATGTGACTACAGATCTCACCTGTGGACCCGATGAGATCTTGAGAGCCATCATTGAGAACTTTGGAGATGATGGAATGGTCAGTGTGTGTGGCTTAGTGGTTGGCATGTTCTCCTCTCAGCGCTGGGGATTCCCGGTTCGAATCCCAATCTGGGGGGAGTTTGCATGTTCTCCCCGTGTCCGCGTGTGTTTCCTCCGGGTTCTCCGGTTTCCTCCCACAGTCCAAAAACATGGAACAAGGTAATTTGAGTTCTCCAAATTGCCCCATATAGAGTGTGTCTGTGTGAGTGAGTGTGTGCCCAGTGATAGATTGGCGTCCTGTCCTGGGTGTATCTGCCCAGCGCCCGAAATGTTCTCCCCCCCCCTCCCCTAGTAGAGG
This sequence comes from Corydoras sp. C115, assembly GCA_019802505.1. NCBI lineage: Eukaryota > Metazoa > Chordata > Actinopteri > Siluriformes > Callichthyidae > Corydoras > Corydoras sp. C115. The sequence continues at coordinate 375,320 of JAFMOC010000194.1, read as the reverse complement.
ATAAAGCTGAAGATAATTGATGGATGGATGGAATGGTCAGTGTGCAGATGAGCGACAGTGAGAACATCCTCTTCTCATTTACCTGCACACGGAGCATTATCTGAACCTCCAGCAGATGACCTTTAATCACCTTTATGACCTTTAATCACAGTCCATCTACCTCAGTTCCACCTCCAAGCAGAGCTCATTTGTGATCTAATCTCATCCTTCTCTTTATTTTTAATCATCCATCCATTATCTTCCGCTTAATCCTCTACTAGGGTCGTGAAGGGGTCCCCTATCCATCCAGGGGAGAAAGTTTCGGCGCTGGGCAGATGCATCCAGGCCAATCTATAGCTCGCTCACATACACAGACAATATAGGGGCAATTTAGATCATTCAATTGACCTTGAATCCATGTTATTGGACTGTGGGAGGAAACCAGAAAACCTGGAGGAAACCCACAAGGACACGGGGAGGACATGCAAACTTTACCCAGATGGGGATTCGAACCTGGATCCCCAGTGCTGAGAGGAGAACATGCCAACCTTTATACCACAAGCCGCCCATTAATTAATTAATTCATTAATTTATTCATTATCATTATTTTATCTTATTTATTAGGGTCATGGGGGGTGGGGGGAGAACGTTTCAGGCGCTGGGCAGATATACAATATGGGGCAATTTAGAACATTCAGTTTATCTTGAATCCATTTTTTTGGACTGTGGGAGGAAACCGGAGAACCAGGAGGAAACCCACACATACAGGGGGAGAACATGCAAACTCCATCGGGATATGGACCTGGGTCCTCAGTGCTGAGAGGGGAAACATGCCAACCACTACACCACATGCCGTCATGATATGAAATGTATTGTTTTAAATATTTAATTGCCGCCCTTTTGTTATTGATTCTTATCCCGTCATCATACTGCGTGGATTTAATGCTGTCCATATTTAAAAACATTAAATCTCTGTGTAAATCTAAATAAACATTAAATAAAAAATAAAAAAACATAAATAGGCGCAGCCTTGGCCCCGGTGCACCATTCGGGAGAAGATGGAGCGCTCATGAAAAATGAATGGAGGGCCATTTGGTGCACAACATGGGGACTGCTGAAACTTTGATGAGACGTGTCCAGGCGTGTTGTGGGACAGGAAAGAGTGGACAAGAGGTGGTGGTGTTACCCCACCTGACCTGAAAATAAAACCTGGAAAAAAGAAGAGCAAAGTTTAGTGGAGAGATGGGGGTGCTGGAGAACAGTGCATCATCCCCCCAACTCCACTGGGGTCCAGAAAAAACATCCATCCATTATCTTCCGCTTTATCCTCTTACCCATGCCCATCCAGGGGAGAATGTCTCGGGTGCTGGGCAGATACACCCAGGACAGGGGGGCAATTTATCGCCGGGCACACACTCACTCACACAGACACACTCTATATGGGGCAATTTGGTGGCTTAGTGTTTAGCACGTTCGCCTCTCGAATCCCTGGGTGAAGTTTGCATGTTCTCCCCGTGGGTTTCCTCCTGGTTCTTCGGTTCCCACAGTCCAAAAACATGGATCAATGGGGGCATGGGGAACCCCCCGCGTGACCCTAATATAGGATAAAGCGGAAGATAATGGATGGATGGATGGATGAATTGACTTGATCCATGTTTTTGGACTGTGGGAATAAACCGGAGAACCCGAAGGAGACCCACTTGGACACGGGGAGGACATGGAGACTCCACCCAGATAGGGATTCGAAGCGGGAATCCCCAGCGCCGAGAGGAGAACATGCCAACCACTAAACCACCGTGCCGCCCCCAGAAAAACCAAAGAAAGGAAAACAATGGGGTTCCGAGTTTTTGGATATTAGGAATTCTCCTGCATTTCAACGATAAGAAGACAGAGGACAATTACACAGAGGGATTATTCAGAAAATCAATGTGTGTTCTGCAAGAAGAACAAGTGTTATAATAATAGGTATGGTTATATAATTATCTGGACTTATAACGAGACTGAAAACATGAAAGACTCGGCATGCCGTGGTTTATTATAATAACCGATTCAGAAGGGAATGCGAAATAAGGGTCGAGTTTATCAACACGGGGACAGCGAGGCTGTCTGCGTTATATGAAATCGACGATCAGAGTAAGCCACGCCCTCTTGTACCGTATTGCTTTATTATACAAGGTTTTTGAAGGTTTGTAATATGCTTCAGCCAATCAGAGCCCTCCATCGCTGCCACATTGTAGGACATGGGTCAGTTTACCGTCTTAGGGACCCAGTGGAGGTACCAGGTACAGAACCAGATACCAGGTACTGTTATTTCATGTAAAGATGGCGAAATACACCAGGGCCATCATTAAAGCTACTGTTTGTAAAGTGCAAAGTCGTTTAATGCTTTAGAACGTTTGTCGCTATAGGGTTTGATAACTTGGCCAAAAATAAATCTAATAAACACCAAACTGCATTAAATTACATTTAAATTACATTTTATCCAAAGCGACTTACAAATGAGAACATCACAAGTCAGTAGCTATGAAGAAAACCAGCTACACTCTAGAATTATCAACAGTGTAGTATCTACAGGGGCGGCATGGTGGTTTAGTGTTTAGCACATTCTCCTCTCAGCACTAGGGATTCCCGGTTCAAATCCTAATCTGGGTGGAGTTTGCATGTTCTCCCCGTGTCCGCGTGGGTTTCCTCCGCGTTCTCCGGTTTCCTCCCACGGTCCAAAAACATGGATCAAGTCAATTGAGTTCTCCAAATTGCCCCATATAGTGTGTGTGTGTGTGTGTGTGTGTGTGTGTGTGTGTGTGTGTGAGTGAGTGTGTGTCCAGTGATAGATTGCCCCCCTGTCCTGGGTGTATCTGCCCAGCGCCCGAAACGTTCTCCCCTGGAGAACACAGAGGTTTAGTAGAGGATAAAGTGGAAGATAATGGATAAGGGGCGTCACGATGGCTTAGTGGTTGGCATGTTCTCCTCTCAGCGCTAGGGATTCCCGGTTCGGATCCCCATCTGGGTGGAGTTTGCATGTCCTCCCCGTGTCCGCGTGGGTTTCCTCCGGGTTCTCAGGTTTCTTCCCACAGTCCAAAAAACATGGATCAAGGTCAATAGAATTCTACAAATTGCCCCATACAGAATGTTTGTGTGAGTGAGTGTGTGCCCGGCGATAGATTGGCGTCCTGTCCTGGGTGTATCTGCCCAGCGCCCGAAACGTTTTCCCCTGGATGGGCATGGGGAACCCCACCGCGACCCTAATAGAGGATAAAGCGGAAGATAATGCATGGATGGATGGTTCTCAGACTGACCGCAGAACTGTAAAATCAAAGTTTTGTCTTAATAAAGGCGCCGGAAGAATTAAAATTAAAAGCGCAGAACATCTTCCGCTACTCGGATTTCCGCTGAATTAAAGCATCCTAAATGCTGCGATGAGAATTCTGTATTTAAATGTGAGGACGAGCCACTGTGTACATTAATGATGTTGTTATTGTGTGTGTGTGTGTGTGTGTGTGTGTGTGTGTGTGAGAGAGAGTGTAAAGCTCTAGAGGATGTAATTTCAGTCATTACCGGACACTCAGGGCTAAAAGACTGAGGAAAATGGACGGAGCCGCATTAGTGTAAGATTCGGCGACATCAAAGCCAAAATGGGCCTCTTTTTTGCCGACAGTGGAACCTATTAACTGACCTCAGAGCAGGACGGCAGCTCAGTTACCTCTGTTGGGTTTTTTTTTGTTTTTGATACACTTTAAATTGTCTTTTGATGTCGAGTCCACACTGCCGGCAGCAGGAGCAATACTGAGCTCTGGGTTTGGCATGTTCTACTTTGGCCGTTTGCAGGTTCCATGTGGGTGCGTGATGAAAGATTAGGAAAACATTTGGGCAGATGGAGGAAACGTGTCTGAGGGATGACAGCCATCACCGGACAGCGCACCTGACCCCCCCCCCACCCAACTCCGCCTCTCATTCACAAATCAATCGCAGTGGAGCCTCACAATATATATAGGGCGGCACGGTGGCTTAGTGGTTGGCATGTTCTCCTCTCAACGCTAGGGATTCCTGGTTCGAATGCCCAATCTGGGTGGAGTTTCCATGTTCTCCCCGTGTCCGCGTGGGTTTCGTCCGGGTTCTCTGGTTTCCTCCCACAGTCCAAAAGCATGGATCAAGTCAATTGAGTTCTCCAAATTGCCCCAAATAGAGTGTGTCTGTGTGAGTGAGTGTGTGTCCAGTGATAGATTGGCCCCCTGTCCTGTGTATCTGCCCAGCGCCTGAAACGTTCTCCCCTGGATGGACATGGGGAATTATATATATATATACACTCACCGGCCACTTTATTAGGTACACCTGTCCAACTGCTCGTTAACACTTAATTTCTAATCAGCCAATCACATGGCGGCAACTCAGTGCATTTAGGCATGTAGACATGGTCAAGACAATCTCCTGCAGTTCAAACCGAGCATCAGTATGGGAAAGAAAGGTGATTTGAGTGCCTTTGAACGTGGCATGGTTGTTGGTGCCAGAAGGGCTGGTCTGAGTATTTCAGAAACTGCTGATCTACTGGGATTTTCACGCACAACCATCTCTAGGGTTTACAGAGAATGGTCCGAAAAAGAAAAAACATCCAGTGAGCGGCAGTTCTGTGGGCGGAAATGCCTTGTTGATGCCAGAGGTCAGAGGAGAATGGCCAGACTGGTTCGAGCTGATAGAAAGGCAACAGTGAGTCAAATAGCCACCCGTTACAACCAAGGTAGGCAGAAGAGCATCTCTGAACGCACAGTACGTCGAACTTTGAGGCAGATGGGCTACAGCAGCAGAAGACCACACCGGGTGCCACTCCTTTCAGCTAAGAACAGGAAACTGAGGCTACAATTTGCACAAGCTCATCGAAATTGGACAATAGAAGATTGGAAAAATGTTGCCTGGTCTGATGAGTCTCGATTTCTGCTGCGACATTCGGATGGTAGGGTCAGAATTTGGCATCAACAACATGAAAGCATGGATCCATCCTGCCTTGTATCAACGGTTCAGGCTGGTGGTGGTGTCATGGTGTGGGGAATATTTTCTTGGCACTCTTTGGGCCCCTTGGTACCAATTGAGCATCGTTGCAACGCCACAGCCTACCTGAGTATTGTTGCTGACCATGTCCATCCCTTTATGACCACAATGTACCCAACATCTGATGGCTACTTTCAGCAGGATAATGCGCCATGTCATAAAGCTGGAATCATCTCAGACTGGTTTCTTGAACATGACAATGAGTTCACTGTACTCAAATGGCCTTCACAGTCACCAGATCTCAATCCAATAGAGCATCTTTGGGATGTGATGGAACGGGGGATTCGCATCATGGATGTGCAGCCGACAAATCTGCGGCAACTGTGTGATGCCATCATGTCAATATGGACCAAACTCTCTGAGGAATGCTTCCAGCACCTTGTTGAATCTATGCCACGAAGAATTGAGGCAGTTCGGAAGGCAAAAGGGGGTCCAACCCGTTACTAGAATGGTGTACCTAATAAAGTGGCCGGTGAGTGTATATATATATATATATATATATATATATATATATATATATATATATATATATATATATATATATATATATATATATATATATATTTTTTTTTTTTTTTTTTTTTTTTTTTTAATAAATGCCAGAATTGGAAACAGTGTAGCTGTTTTTTCCGTAAATACTAACTTGTGGTGTTCTCTCAGTAGTCACTTTGTAAGTCGCTTTGGATAAAAACGTCTGCTAAATGTAAATGCACATATATGTCCATCCATCCATTATCTTCCACTTTATCCTCTATTAGGGTCGTGGGGAGGGGGAGTTTCCCCATACCCATCCAGGGGAGAACATTTGGAGTGCTGGGCAGATACACCCAGGACAGGACGCCAATCTATCGCTGGACACACACTCACTCACACACACCCACACTGTATATGGGGCAATTTGGAGAACTCAATTGACTTGATCCATGTTTTTGGACTGTGGGAGGAAACCAGAGAACCCGGAGGAAACCCACGCGGACACGGGGAGAACATGGAAACTCCACCCAGATTGGGATTTGAACCGGGAATCCCTAGTGCTGAGAGGCGAATGTGCTAATATATATATATATATATATATATATATATATATATATATATATATATATATATATATATATATATATATATATATATACATACATACATATATATAATACAAAACCCACAGAATCATTATCATCTTTTAAATAAAGGTTACAAACCTCAGCTGCAGAAAAGTGCAGAACGCATTAAAACTTTAACTCTGCATTACTTCCACCTCATTATATAAAATATTCCATATCATGACGCCTCGGACTCCTGGGATAGTGTACTCGGTTTGACAGAAATTGCTTTTAGCTCAGTATATATGATAAAGCTCGCTCCATACGAGCTCTGTTTAATGAAATAAAGCCTTTTATCTTTCTATGTAGGCCATTAGATATGATATAAAGGCTCGGAGTTCACACACTGGGCCGCGGCACCGTGCACATCAAACGCATTTATCTTCCTAAACGGCGCAATGAATGGTTTAGAGTTATCCGCCGTTTTCATCGTTATTTAAATGTGAAATTAAAATGTTTTAAAAGTCTTTGGTACACTTTAATTCTTTCTTCACCACAAACACGTTTTTTGTTGATGGAGAAATCATTCTTGCGATCATTCGATGCGGTACATCGTGGTGGTGTAGTGGTTGGCATGTTCTCCTCTCAGTGCTGGGGACCTGGGTTTGAATCTCGATCGGGGTGGAGGTTCCATGTTCTCCACGTGAAATCATCAGAAAATCATCATACCCCTCGGAACGAGTTTACAACACCCATCCAGGGGAGAGTTCCCAATGCCCATCCAGGGGAGAATGTTTCGGTCGCTGGGCAGATACACCCAGGACAGGACGCCAATCTATCGCTGGACACACACTCACTCACACACACACACTCTATATGGGGCAATTTGGAGAATTCAATTGACTTCATCCATGTTTTTGGACTGTGGGAGGAAACAGGAAAACCCAGAGGAAACCCATGCGGACACAGGGAGAACATGGAAACTCCACCCAAATTAGGATTCGAACGAGGAATCCCTAGTGCTGAGAGGAGAACATGCCAACCACTATAATAATATATGTATTCATTTAAATGGTATTAGGATCTGTATGCAGAACCATGATGCTCTTCAGCTCGACCCGCAGACTTTCTATGGTATTAAGATCTATGGGATTCTGACTTGTTTACTTGAGAACCGTCACCTTCATGTTCTTCGAAAGTTGTTGTGATGGAAGCCGAACATTTATTTCCTTAAATATTCGTATGAACTTGTAAACCTCTATTTTCCTTTAAATCCTGACCCTGCTGTACAGAAACATCTCCCCAACATAATGCTGCCTCCACCGTGCTTCACAGTGGACACAGTGTGCTGGGTTTGATGTGTCTGATGATCAGATGAGACCAAGTTTGAGCTTTTTGGGTTCCCAAATAGTAGTTTTGGCAAAACCTCAGTACACTCCCAAAGGTAGACCAAAGCTACCTACAGTAAAGCATGGTTCATTCCTCATCGGAAGGAATGGAACGACTGATCAGGATGGTTTGGAACATGGGGGCTTCCAGGTTTACTCAGATTCTCATGTCTTTGGTGGACAACTGATGAGGAGGGGGAGGGTGCAGGTCCAATCAGACTGATGCTGGAATCTACGAAGGTTCCTCTGTCTTTCCTTAATGAAGACAAATAGGTTCTGTCTGTTCTCATCCTTTCATTTAAATCGTTCATTCCATCAGAGTGTTTCTCAAATGGACGCCAGGCAACCATCACAAACACACACACACACAACAACACACCGCCCTCGATGTGGAGACGTATTTTGGTTTCCAGAGTGTTCTGAACGCAGCTGGAGAGATCGATGGCGGCCGCGGCGTCCCACTGCCTCGGTTCCACCGTTCTCCATAGATGGAGGACTTTCCAAAGATGGAGGAATGCGTCTAGAGATGAACAAACAGACCGACAAACGGACGAAAACCCCACAACTTTTTGGACTAATGAGGTGTTCAGCGGGCGGTGCGCCTAATTACGGCCGAGAGGAAATGTACTCACATCAATGCGGAGATAAAAGGATTTGCGACGCTACATTGGTAACCGAGGAGGAGTGGCGGAGGCCGATCGATAATTAATTTACTTTCTGCGGTCGGCGGCAATTAACGGGCCCTCTCCCGCCATTAGCGGCTTCAGAGGCCACAGCGCCTCCTTTAGCCCTAATCGGACCGACCGCCGTGACAATCGCGGATTAGCAAACGCGGGGATCGATGGAACCCGGCGTAGAACATGGCACCCCGTCACATGGTTCGCTGAGTGGAAGAGTGATGAGGACCCCGGAACATCCAGGCCTTTTTTTTTTTTCTTCTTCTACATTTCTCGGCTCCACTGATGGTGTTTGTAGTTCTACAGTTCCATTCTGTAGTCCATCTGTTGCTGGGAGTTTGGTATGTTCTTCCTCTTCTGTATACACTGTCCTCACTGATAATAGATTGATGGATGAGGAGCACAATCTGTGCGGCAACTGATGGCCTACAATCTACAGCCACAGGGTGGCGCAGTGAGGTCGAGGAGTCTTACAGAGTGTACAACACACCTGCACCACGATGTCAGTGTCACTGCAGTACTGAGAATCATCCATCACCCTATTGACACCAGCTCTGTCCATGGCCCTGATCATCAGAGAACAGAGATGGACTACAGAATGGAACTCTAGAACTACAAACCCCATCAATCAATGAGGGTCGCGGGCATGGGGGGGTTCCCAATGCCCATCCAGGGGAGAACGTTTCGGGCACCGGGCAGATACACCCAGGACAAGAGGCCAATCTATCACTGGACACACACACACATACACACACACACACACACACTCTATATGGGGCAATTTGGAGAATTCAATTGACCTTGATCCATGTTTTTGGACTGTGGGAGGAAACCGCTGAACCTGGAGGAACGGGGAGGACATGGAAACTCCACCCAGATTGGGATTCGAACTGGGAATCCCCAGCGCTGAGAGGAGAACATGCCAACCACCAAGCCACCGTGCCACCCGAGGTGAGGTGGGTCTAATCACTTCTAACGGAGGTCTTTATTTTGTAAGTACGGTGCTCCATCAGCCTTCGTTTATCCAACGAACTGCCAGGAACCCTGATGCTGGGTTCTTGCCGAGAGGAACCAATCGGAATCCAGATAATGATGCCGTATGGCGTTGCCGCGTCATCGATCGGCAGTGAAGTTGGACGTGGACGGCGAAGTTATTGACATGTTTACTAAGACGAACGCTCGTGGTTGATCTCCACCGACAATGCCGAGACGAGTGAGCGCTCATCTGATGCTGATGACATCACTCTTTTCCACATCCCGCTCCTGAGTGGGTGCGAGGTGTAGCTGATGCGGTGCGTCCGTGTTTGGCTCCATCGAGCCTGTCGGCTTCTCCTGAACGTCCATGAGAACGTTATTGATGCGTTTGTTCAGATGAAGATCGACGTTTGTCCGGCTTTCGGGCAGTAGACCTCTCAGGTGAGTCTGCTTCGGTTTATTTATCTTTAAGATTCAGAACGTAATACGTGATAATCCATCTATCCATCCATTATCTTCCGCTTTATCCTCTATTAGGGTCACGGGGGGGATAGGGTTCTCCATGCCCATCCAGGGGCGAACGGTTTGGGCGCTGGGCAGATACACCCAGGACAGGATGCCAATCTATCACTGGACACACACTCACACACACTCTATATGGGGCAATTTGGAGCATTAGATTGACCTTGATCCATGTTTTTGGACTGTGGGAGGAAACCGGAGAACCCAGAGGAAACCCACACAGACATGGGGAGAACATGCAAACTCCACCCAGATTGGGATTCGAACCGGTAATCCCTAGCACTGAGAGGAGAACATGCCAAACCACTAAGCCACACAATGCATTAATTGTACATTAAATGGCAATGATGTGATGTCATAATTATGATGATGCCGTGATGATGTCATAATGATGTCATAATTACAGCTAGATAATGCTTACCAGGGTGGCACGGTGGCTTAGTGGTTTAGCATGTTCTCCTCTCAGCGCTGAGGATTCCTGGTTCGAATCCCAATCTGGGTGGAGTTTGCATGTTCTCCCCGTGTCCGCATGGGTTTCCTCTGGGTTCTCCGGTTTCCTCCCACAGTCTAAAAACATGAATTGAGGTAAATTGAATCCTCCAAATTGCCCCATATTGAGTGTGTTTGTGTGAGTGAGTGTGTGTCCAGTGATAGATTGGTGTCCTGTCCTGGGTGTATCTGCCCAGCGCCCGAAAAGTTCTCCCCTGGATGGGCATGGGGAACCCCCCCCCCCCCCCGTGACCCTAATAGAGGATAAAGCGGAAGATAATGGATGGATGTTTAATTAAGTATCTGCAGTCAGTCATTAAATAACCGAAAATCCATTGTTATATAAGGCGGCCCAGTGGCTTAGTGGTTTAGCATGTTCTCCTCTCAGCACTAGGGATTCCCGGTTCGAATCCCCATCTGGGTGGAGTTTAAATGTCCATCTGCCCAGCGCCCGAAACGTTCTCCCGGGAAACCCCGCCACACACACACACCGATGTACAAACAGACAAATCCCCTGCCCTGTAATATAATATATAATTAATAAAAGGCTGTGATGTCATGATGTAATATCGTTACAGTAACAGCACCATTCACTCCACGCTCACGACTTCATCACACCAACATTTCTTTGTAGATGCCATGTGCGTGATCCTGAGCCCACCCACCACCTCCACCACCTCCACCTTGACCCGCTGAAGGTACCAGGAATGGATTTGTTCCCTCCCTCTTTATTTTCGAGCAGTGGTTTTATTATTAGGAACGATGTTGGACGTGTTTTTATGTTTTTCTACACCACATATCTCCATACAGCAGCCGTCAGCTCTACAGAACCCGCCCGCCGTGCAGCACGGCTGAAGACACTTGGACGGAGCCCAGACTTCTCGGATGGTCCATTTTAAGTGTGCCCTCTGGTTTGTTGATTTCGGTGCAATTCGTTTTATTGTCCGGTGGCTACGAACTAATTCCGAGCTCTGGCGCCGGATCAGCAAACGTTTCCGTCCTGCGGCCCGAGTCATTTACCTGAAGGGGATGGGTTCTGATGAACGACTCCACACTTCCTCCACGCAGAATTTAGTCAACCCTATTCGGCTTTAGTCATGGAGCCCAAATTTATCCTTGGAAAGGCCGAGGGGTAACAATAAAGGAGGTCTGTTGTGAGTCGTACGATGCAAGGACAGAAGGCTTGAAGTCAAAGTGCACCGTCCCTCTAAACACTGTGTGCAATTGTCCCTCGTCCCATCTCTCTCTCACTCTCCGAATGCCGATAGCATGGGGTGGAGCTCTAGAAGAGATCTAGAAGCGGTAGTTGAGAATCCGGAGGAGTTCCACCCCCCTGAGAACGGGGACGGAACCCGGCTGCTTTCCACAGATAGAGTCTCCTCCAGCGGGGACCCCGCGGAGCTGAGCATCCTCTGATCAGAGTTTAAGAGAGGCCTGGGGGGGGGGGTCTCCTCCACCTCGATGAGGCTGCTTATTCAACGCATGAGCACAAAACAGTGGATCTCTGCTGACCCCTAGTGGATCATACAGGGATGCTCAGGGCAGCTCGTTGGTTTTAATACATCAGAAGTAGAGGATCACATTATTTAAGTTTGTTTAAACTAACTAACGAGTAATAAACATTTAAATTGATTTAATACTTTTAATCCTTTTAACTTTACAATCATTAATTACAACCAAAACTATTTTACAAAAATATTTTACTATACTTGTTTCACAACACGGGCGGCACGGTGGCTTAGTGGTTTGACATGTTCTCCTCTCAGCGCTAGGGATTCCCGGTTCGAATCCCAATCTGGGTGGAGTTTCCATGTTCTTCCCGTGTCCGCGTGGGTTTCCTCCGGGTTCTCCGGCTTCCTCCCACAGTCCAAAAACATGGATCAAGGTCAATTGAGTTCTCCAAATTGCCCCATATAGAGTGTGTGTGAGTGAGTGTGTGTCCAGTGATAGATTGGCACCCTGTTCTGGGTGTATCTGCCCAGCGCCCGAGATGTTCTCCCCTGGATGGGCATGGGGAACCCCACCGCGACCCTAATAGAGGATAAAGCGGAAGATAATGAATGAATGAAAGAATGAATGAATAAAAACACGCTGTTTTAAAATCAAGTCCCCTAACTTTAACCTTAACTAAGGTGTGCTTTTTGAAACAGCGCCGTTTTACGACAGCGGCTGGTTTTACGACAGCTTCTTGTCGCCTCTCTGTTTGTCGGCATGTTTGGCCGCGTGTGATCGGCGTCGGGTGAGTCGGAGGCTTTGGAGGAGGTTCTGGTTCTGGTTCTGGTTCTGATTCTCATCAGGTTTGTGGATCTCTCTTAACCCCCCGCTTTATTAAATGCGTTTAATCGTGTTTATTGATTACGTCTGAATGAGTGGAAAGAAGTGCACGTGGGGGGGAGCACGTGATGGTCCTGCTGTGTTTATTTATAGATATATAACATCATATAAATATATGTCAAATATAACAGCATATATATCATATAGAACATTCTATACACTCAGTCGGACTCTTTTTTTGGGTGTATCTCCTTACGTTTAGACCTTGTTCATGTTCTCGGCTCCTCTGGTCATGCAGATGGGATTTGTAGTTCTGCAGTTCCGTTCTGTAGTCCTTCAGTTCCTCTACACACTCTGTTAGTATGGTCTTTGGTATGTTCTCTGATGATCAGGACCATGGACAGAGCGGGTGTCATTAGGGTGGATGTTTCTCAATACAGCAGTGAGACGTGGGGGGGGTGAGGAGTCAGTGTGGGTTTGTGTGGGGTGGGAGTTTCGGGAGGTGGAGTGTGGGGGGGGGGGAGTGTATGTTGTGTGAGGTGGTCTGTGTTTGTGGGGGATTGAGTATGTGGGGGGAGGTGGAGTGTGTGGGGTGGGGGGATTGTGTGTGCAGGGGGAGTGTCGGGAGGTGGAGTGTGGGGGGGGGTATATGTGTGTGGGTGGGTTTGTGGGGGATTGAGTGTGGGGGGGGGGGTATGTGTGTGGGGGGGAGGTGGAGTGTGTGTGTGGGGGGGGTTGTGTGTGCAGGGGGAGTGTAGGGAGGTGGAGTGTGGGGGGGGAGTGTATGTGTGTGGGTGGGTTTGTGGGGGATTGAGTGTGGGGGGGGTGGGTATGTGTGTGGGGGGGGGGTTGTGTGTGCAGGGGGAGTGTAGGGGATGTGGATTGAGTGTCTGTGGGGAGGAGGGTGGGTTTGTGGGGGGAGTGTATGTTTGGGGTGGGGGGATTGTGTAGGGAGGTGGAGTGTGTGTAGGGGGATGTGGAGTGAGTGGCTTTGTGGGGGGATTGTGTGTGTGTGTTGGGGTATGTGTGGTGCTGCTGTACTGTAAATCGTCTCCATCTTTCTGTCTGCATCACATGACCTACAGTCTGATTCACCAGCATTAAGGTGGAGTATTAGGTGGTGGAGTTTGCAGTGGATGTATGGATGTTCACTGTGTTGGTTCTTGAAGTCTCTCATGTCTCTCATGTGTTTGGTTCACCTGCTTATTGTTTTTCTTCTCCAGCAGATCGTTTAGCTGAACATGTCTTTTCGTGGTGGTGGTGGCCGAGGGGGCCGCGGCGGTGGAGGAGGATACGGTCGAGGTGGTGGTGGAGGCTATGGGCGAGGCGGTGGAGGAGGAGGATTTAGAGGCGGGCGAGGAGGCTTTGGAGGGAGAGGAGGCTTCAACAGACAGCAGGATTATGGTCCTCCAGAACATGTCGTGGGTAAGTGTTATATTAAAAAAAAAAAAAATGGCACACCATGCCCAGTGATGTAAGTTGGCATGTTCTCCCTCATTGGAGTGTGTTTCCTACAGGATTCCTGTATGTGTGTGATTCATGTTTAGAGACTTCAGGTTGTTTCCCTCTTTTGTGTACATTGTATGATATTTTGTTACTATGTCCATAGGAACCAAAAGTTCAGACATGGTTCCCTCTAAAAAAAAATCCTATAGTTAGAACGTCTGCCGTGTGATTGGCTGTTGCTGAGTGATGGTTTATTAAACGAGCAATTCTCTAATATTCCGCCAGAGGGCGACAAATCCCACCTGACAAACCAACCCAGTCTGTATAGGGCAGTGGAGCCTCCAGAGCCCCTGTAGTGAAGCAGATCCTCCACCCGACTTCACAGTGGTATCTGTTTCCGCTGCCAGGAGTGTCATTAGACCTGGGCTTTGGGGGCTATAGCCCCGGATCAAATGAGAGCAGCTTTCTCTGCAGCTTCTCCTCAAGGAACGGGACCGAACGATGCGGTCACCGTCAGCTGTTTGTGCTTCTAAGCTCTGTGTGTGTGTGTGTTAGGAGACAGATTTTTTCCCGGCAGTATCAGGAGTAACCGTAATAACTCTATGTTGGCTGTAAAGAGAAGCTTCTCAGCTCTCATAAACCGTCAATTTTTCTGAAGGCGCAAACTGTCTCAGAGTTACGGTAATTAAATCAAACCCTCGTTAAAACTGTCTTATCTGCGACTCGTAAAACGGATTCATGCTTTTCTGCCAAAGCTCAGGTTCGTTTATTCAAAATGTTTCAGCCAAAAGCATCATTTATTAAAACTGAATGTGCTCTCCACTGCTGACAGACATATTTCATGTTATTTAATACATTTATACAATATAATACAGTTATACAATATAACTAATAAATGATCAAACAAAATGAATGTAACAACAATTTGAAAACAGTTACACTCATGCAAGGAAAGAGGGGGTAATAAGGGATCTGGGCTAAATCCCCCGATGTTTCTAAACCCTAAAAACGCCCCTGTCCACAGCGCTGGGCGAGTTCGTGCACCCCTGTGAGGATGACATTGTGTGTAAGTGTGTGACGGAGGAGAACAAGGTCCCCTACTTCAACGCCCCCGTGTACCTGGAGAACAAGGAGCAGATCGGCAAAGTGGACGAGATCTTCGGGCAGCTTCGCGACTTCGTATCCTTCTTACGGTTCCAATCTTTTATTTATATTTATGGTCGTGTTGCAGCTTCAAATCTCAGGTCCGCTGAAGTTACCAATTGGCCACACCCCCTTTGTGCTCCATTATCTATTTCCTCCACTTATCTTATACGAGGGTTGGAACTTAAATAGTGGCAACTATTTATTCACAACCGATACAAAAGACATACATGTTTGCACCTGTTACTGTCCTTCAAAGTCGTCCCCGGCATTGTGTAGAACCCGTTATATACCGTTAGCAGAGCCTGTTCTGTTGATGGTGCGAATGGAGCGCTTTACTGCCTGTCGAATCTCTAGAACAGTTCTGAAGCGAATGCCATGAAGTGCTTCCTTCATCTCCGGAATCAAATTAAAGTCACAAGGACTTCCAAGTCCGGAGAGTATGGTGGATGGTAAAGTACTTCGTGGAATTCGCTTCAGAACTGTTTCAGAGATTCGACAGGTAGTAGACCGCTCCATTTGCACCATCAACAGAACAGCTCTGCTAACGGTATACTACACCTTCCACATCGCTGGCAACGGGTTCCACACAACGCTGGTGACTACTTTGAAGGACAGTAACAGGTGCAAACATCTAACACTTTTTTTATCGGTTGTGAATAAATAGTTGCCACTATTTAAGTTCCAACCCTCGTAGATGGAGGTTGTAGTTTTATAATTCCAGACTGTAGTCCATCTGTGTTTTTTGTTGTTGTTAGTCCTCAGTTGGTTCTCTGTTCTCTTTTGGCAGGAACATCACAGAGCAGGTATCATTTGGGTGGTCAATTGTTTAATATTAAGGTTTTGCCGTGACACTGATGCGGTGGGGGGGGGTTAGATTCATTTAAACACCTCGGATTCAGCACGGTGGCAGTGGTTGGCATGTTCTCCTCTCAGCACTAGGGATTGCCGGTTCGAATCCCAATCTGGTTGGAGTTTGCATGTTCTCCCCATGTCCGCGTGGATATCCTCTGGGTTCTCCTGTTTCCTCCCACAGTCCAAAAACATGGATCAAGCCAATTGAGTTCTCCAAATTGCCCCATATAGAGTGTATGTGTGTGAGTGATTGTGTGCCCAGCGATAGATTGCCCCCCTGTCCTGGGTGTATCTGCCCAGTGCTCGAAATGTCCTCCCCTAGATGGGCATGGGGAACCCCCACCCCCCCCCACTACCCTAATATAGGGTAAAGCGGAAGATTATGGATGGTTAGATAAACACCTCGGTGACACTGCTCGGATAGGAATAATGCACCCACCAAATTATACCTGTTCCGTGGTGGTACTATAGGGGGTCCGAGAACAGAGTACACAGTATGTACTATAGACTACAATCTGGAATTGTAGAACTACAAAGTCCATCTTTACGGAAAGTGGAACTGAGAACATAGAGAGCAGAAAGGGCGTGTCCTTGTCCATATAGGGTTCTAAACAGTATCAGGACATGGGTGTGATGAGGACGTTGGTGGAGTTCTAACTTTTGAGTCCTTAACCTTCACTGCAGTACTTTTCCGTGAAGCTCTCTGAGAACATGAAGGCGTCCTCCTTCAAAAAATTACAGAAGGTGGGAGGTTCCCGTCTCTTCCAATAATATTTCCAAAAGTTCCGATAATGGTTCTCTCTCAAAAGAACGTTTTAAACTCCGTCCTAACCGCTGCGCTGTCCACGTTCCTCAGTTCTACATCGACCCGATGAAGCTGCTGCCACTGCAGAGGTTCCTCCCGCGACCGCCGGGCGAGAAGGCGCCGCCCCGCGGTGGACGAGGCGGTGGGAGAGGAGGTGAGGACCCAACTCTGAGGTCATGGATGGTCTGTACGCTTTGATGCGGAGGTGCTGATTGGATGTGTTTGCCGACAGGTGGGTTCCGCGGCGGGCGTGGTGGAGGTGGACGCGGAGGTGGCTTTGGGGGAGGTAGAGGCGGCGGAGGCTTCCGAGGAGGAAGAGGAGGCGGATTTGGAGGGGGAAGAGGCGGTGGGTTCGGTGGAGGAAGAGGAGGTGGTGGAGGACGTGGATTTAGAGGTGAGTGAAATGTCAATTGTTAATATTTAAAGCTGCTCCAGCTCCATACAGATGGGGTTTGTAATCCTTTAATTACATTATGTAGTCCATTGGTTCCTCTACGTTCTCTGATGATCAGGACCATGCAATGCAGGTGTTATTAGGGTGGTGGATGATTCTCAGTATTGCAGTGACACTTGGCATGGTGGTGCAGGTTTAAACCCTGTATTCGCTCACTGTTACACACCTCCACCTTGTGGTTGTAAATCAGAGACAGTATATCATGTTTCTGCATACAGGCTGATCGGAGGGACATTTTTTCTAGCTTAATATTTTATATTTATTTGACTTTTTTTCCCCCTTCTTTCAGGTGGAAGATGATTTTTGGAGTTTTGTATATTATTTTTGTGTTCTTCTTCTTCCCCCGAATTCTCTGCTGGACCTCCACAGACAGGAGCTCACTGGAACATGTTGCCCCTCTCTCCACCCGGTGCCTCAGTACAAAGAAACTCAGTTTTATTGTTTTTATACGTTTTTTTTTTTTTAGAGAGTTGATGCTGGATATCAGTGTTTGGCACGAGGTTCTGTTCAGGATGGAGGGTGGGAGGTTAAATCCTCGTCAGTGAACGTTAAAGACCATCGACTCTGTTTTTGAAATCAAAGTGATCGTACTGTACAGCGTTCTTCCTTTAGAACCCTCCGTTGCCGTTTTGTAAAAGAGTGTCGGCTTTGTGTCAGGAACCGATTCAATATCTAATTTCAGGGTTTGTACTGTATGAATGTTCTGATTACAGCGCTGAATAAAATCTTGCCATTTGTACTCAGTTCGTCTCTCTGTTTACTGCATTTTTTTTTCTCTCCAGTGTATCGGGTGCCTCCACCTTTATTTCTCTTATTTATTTAATTTGGAATAAAAACCTGCAGTTATTGTTCTGTCTCCTGTTATTTTGGCAGTGAACTCATGAAAATGGCTCACACACGCACTTAACAACACAACACACATCCGTCTTCCCTCGGGGGTGTTTGTGATGGGGCTGTTTTTGGCAGGATTGGGGAATTCGTTTAGGACTGTTGGGTGTTGGGCGCTGGAACAGCAAGCTGGCGTTGCCGACAGCTGACATTCCACTTCATTAGAACTTTTGAAAGTTACTTCTTCATATTCCCGTAACTCTTTTAAATGGGGGCGGCATGGTGGCTTAGTGGTTGGAATATTCACCTCTCAGTGCTGAGGATTCCCAGTTCGAATCCTCATTTGGGTGGAGTTTCCAAGTTCTCCCCGTGTCCGCATGGGTTTCCTCCGCGTTCTCCGGTTTCCTCCCACAGTCCAAAAACATGGATCAAGTCAATTGAGTTCTCCAAATTGCCCAATATAGTGTGAGTGAGTGTGTGTCTAGTGATATATTGCCCCCCTGTCCTGGGTGTATCTGCCCAGTGCCAGAAACATGGGGAACACCCCCGCGACCCTAATAGAGGATAAAGTGGAAGATAATGGATGGATGGATCTTTTTAAACGGTACCTTTTGCACCGACGTACCATTTCGGCATGAACGGCGTTGTTTGTCTTTCGCGGCATGTCTCCTCAACCCTGTACAGTTCCTTTAAAGGTTCCTCTTATTACATTTCTTTATTAGAACACTTTTTCAGTTCAATGAGTTGCTGAAGATCTTATTGGATGTTTTGTGAACAACTTTTCATAGCAGTCTTAATTTACCATTTGGGCACCTTTACATCACCCCACCTGCTTCAGTGACATCCATCCATCCATTATCTTCCGCTTTATCCTCTATTAGGGTCGCGGGGGGGGGGTTCCCCATGCCCATCCAGGGGAGAACCCAGGACAGGGGGTTAATCTATCACGGGATACACACTCACTCACACAAACACACTCTATATGGGGCAATTTGGAGAACTCAATTGACCTTGATCCATGTTTTTGGACTGTGGGAAGAAACCGGAGAACCCATAGGAAACCCACGCGGACATGGGGAGAACATGGAAACTCCACCCAGATGGGAATTCGAACCCGGAATCTCTAGCGCTGAGAGGAGAACATGCTAACCACTAAGCCACCGTGTTCTTCAGTGACATCACATTTTAAATGTGCAGCCATAATTGTGAGGTCGATTCAGATAAGTGTGAGATCAGTCATGTTGAACCAAGGGACCTGGCTCACAATCTCTGTTCCAGCAAGGGCCTTTAATTTCATTGTTCCAGGGATGCTGTGATCATGAGTGGGTATACTTGGGGGGAGGGGGATCGCTTTGGGTAAAAGCATCTGTTAAATGACCAAATGTAATGTATATGCATGCACATCAATGTCCCATGTTTTGCAGATGGACAACAACCCGTAAATTTAGAAGTACAACGTGTATTTATATGGAACGTGGAGGAAATAATGTATAAATCGCATGTCAATACAGGTTTCATATTAAATTCTTATTTAATTAGACGTGTCATTAATACAGATTTATTTTAATGGATGTTGAGAACCCCCCCCCCCCCCCCCCAATCCAGTTAACACATGTTGCATCATCCCCACAGAATCCATCTAATTATAATCCATATTAAGGTCCATTTCAAATCCTACATTTAAATCAATATTTCAGCTTTTATTTTTTAAGCTTTTATTTTATTTTATTTTATTTTTCTGAAACCAGCCTGCTCTGTCTCGACTGAGTAACCGCGGTCGCGTACCAAAACCACATCGTGTTTACTACGTAGTGCGTTAGTATTTAGTGCGGTTTAGTCGTTTGAATTGTGTTTTTAAATCAGTTTTTAAATATATAATGAGATTTTATTATTTGCTAAGTTTAGATACTTTTAAACAGAGATATGCACACTGTTTATTGATATGGGAATACGGCGTAGGCAATAGGGTTGGTGTTAGTGAGTGGTTTGGTTTGGACCCCGATCGCTCCTGTGAGAAACCAAATTGAGCGAACCCTGTCAGACATAGCGAGGCGCTGATTGGCTGGTTTGGGTGTCAGGTTGTTTGTGATTGGCTTGAACCGCTTGGCTTAATCCCCCCTCCGTTGTTGGTCAAAGCTCAGCCATGGCAGGAACGGTGAGTGAGGAGTCGCGTAATTACTGACTAAAAACTTTTTTAAAAAATTAAATAATAAGACTTTACTTTATAATGCCGACTTTCTGAAGGGGATACGAGTGTTGGGTACTTCGTTCCCGATTTAAATTTGTCGGCTAACTTTATAACGTGTGGGATTCGAACCCTTGCAGGGAGCAGCAGCGTCATGTCCATGTGCAAATGTCCATGTCCATGATTAAAGACATGGCCTGAAACACGAGTCTGAGGCGTGTGCTTTGAATGCAGGTGATCAAGTGCAAGGCTGCAGTGGCGTGGGAGGCCGGCAAGCCCTTAACCCTGGAGGAGGTGGAGGTGGCACCACCCAAAGCACACGAGGTTCGAATAAAGGTGAGGGTCGTGCACCATGGTAAGGTTCAACATCCACAGGGGTCATAGTTAGGGTTTACATTTGGTCCTTTGTCAGATGCATGTATCCAAACTGACTTACGAGTATCCCAAGTTGATGGTTGGGGTGCTGGGAGTTGCCCATAGCTCCCCCTGGAGCAATAAGGGTGAAGAGCCTTGTCCAAGGACCCACATTGGTAACTTTAGTCGACCTGGGATTTAAACCCACAACCGTCAGATTGATAGCCCAACACCCTAACCACCGAGTCCATGGTTGAGTCCAGAACACGGGGTCAGGCACAATACAGCCCCCCCCCCTCCAGACCAATGAGGGTTAGGAACCTTTAGGGGGACTCTGGCTTTGAACCAACACCCATCAGATGACCACTGAGGGAAAGATCCTGGAGCGGTCACGGGTCCATCACACACTAGAGTTCATTTACTACGTCAAGCTCTTTAGACTTTCGTGAGTTTATCATTCATTCATTCATTACCTTCCACTTAATCCTCTACTAGGGTCGGGGGGAAACGTTTTAAGTGCTGGGAAGATACACCTAGGACAGGGTGTCAATCTGTCACTGTGTGCACACTTACTCACACTAACCCACACTGTATATGGGGCAATTTAGAGCATTTAACCTGCCTTGAATCCACGTTTTTGGACTGTGGGAGAACTCTGAGGCAACCCTCGCGAACATAAACTCTACCCAAATTGACATTTCAATCTGGAACCCCAGCACTGAGAGGCAAACATGCCACCGCTAAGACACCATGCCGCCAATTGGGGGGCAATTTAGAGCATCCAATTCACCTTGAATCCATGTTTATTGACTGAGGGATGAAACCGGAGGAAAAACATGCAAAGTTCACCCAGATCGGGATTCCAACCAAGCCGCCCTTGTGTCTGCATGTTCTCCCTGTCTGGATATTTCGGCAAACTAACAGACCGCATACCCTGGGAATTGAACCCAGCATGTTCTCTGCCTTTATTATTATTATTATTAATGTTGTTAATGATACTCTCGTACCGGTGTGCTCTCCAGGTTCATGCGACAGGTGTGTGTCACACTGATGCATACACTCTGAGTGGCAGCGACCCCGAGGGTCTGTTCCCCGTCATTCTGGGACATGAGGGTGGAGGAACTGTGGAGAGCGTCGGCGAGGGAGTCACCAAGTTCAAACCGGGTACACGGATGTCTGCATTGAGCTTAAATAATAAATACAGAAGTGGGCAAAAGTTTGGACACGCCCCCTTTTTGCTCTCCACTTGCCGTAAAGATGGACTTTGTAGTTCAATTTCAAAACCTTACAGCACCCTAATTACAAAGTCCATCTATATGATAAGTGGAGGAATTAGATAATGGAGCAAGAAGGGGGCGTGGCCTAAGGTTGGACCGGTACTGTATATAGTGGTGTAGTGTCCTGAGACAGAACTACAGATGGACTACAGTGGAACTAGTACATTTTTATGGTAAATTAAACTAATAAATGGAAACATAAGGAGGTGAATTTAATAAGGTGGCCGATCTGTATTTATTAATGTATGTTTTTATATAAAGTTTGCTCTCATGGTGGCGGATTTGTGACGGTGATTGTTGTCTCTCTGTTTAAAGGTGATACCGTTATTCCTCTCTACGTTCCGCAGTGTGGAGAATGCAAGTTCTGCAAGAACCCCAAGACCAATCTCTGCCAGAAAATCAGGTACCCGAGTCCAACTGCACCTCCTCTTAGAGTTCAGATCACTTCATTCGGCTTTTAAAACCTTTAATCATACAAGTGAGTGCGAGTGTGTGTGTGTTAGATTAAAGGTCATAATTCCTGGCTTGGGCGGCACGGTGGCTTAGTGGTTGGCATGTTCTCCTCTCAGTGCTAGGGATTCCCGGTTCGAATCCCCATCTGGGTGGAGGTTGCATGTTCTCCCCGTGTCCGCGTGGGTTTCCTCCCACAGTCCAAAAACATGGATCAAGTCAATTGAGTTCTCCAAATTGCCCCATATAGAGTGTGTTTGTGTGAGTGAGTGTGTGCCCAGCGATGGGTTGGCGCCCTGTCCTGGGTGTGTCTGCCCGGCGCCCGAGACGTTGTCCCCTAGATGGGCATGGGGAACCCCACCTCGACCTTAGTAGAGGATAAAGCGGAAGATGATGGATGGATGGATTCCTGGGTTGTAAGAGGTTTTCTTTATATTGGATATCCAAGTTTTATCCACTAAGGGGCAGCAAAACTTCGAAAAGCACATGATCCCTCAGCAGCATCTGATGTCACAGCAAATGTTTTTGGGAAGAGTGAGTAGTAAACATAAACCCCCCTCCCCCCATCTGTCTCAGAGTGACCCAGGGTGCGGGCCTGATGCCGGATGGGACCTCCCGGTTCTCCTGTAATGGAAAGCCGATCTTTCACTTCATGGGAACCAGCACGTTCTCAGAGTACACGGTGGTAGCTGACATCTCTCTGGCGAAGGTGGATGAAGGTGCTCCTCTGGAAAAAGTGTGTCTGCTGGGCTGCGGGATCTCCACGGGATACGGCGCTGCGCTCAATACGGCCAAGGTCTGACCACCGACCGAAACGTTATCGCATCTTTGATTTTAGGCTGTGGCTGAGGTGCCACCATATTTCCGATGAGCGATCGTCCCCGCTTCATCCGCCCCCCTCTCCCCAGGTGGAGCCCGGCTCCACGTGCGCCGTGTTCGGCCTGGGAGCTGTCGGCCTGGCCGCCGCCATGGGCTGCAAGACGGCCGGCGCCTCCCGCATCATCGGCATCGACATCAACGCCGAGAAGTTCGGCATCGCCAAGAAGTTCGGCGTGACAGAGTGTGTGAACCCCAAGGACCACGGCAAGCCCATTCAGGAGGTGCTGGTGGAGATGACGGACGGAGGAGTGGACTACAGCTTCGAGTGCATCGGCTCAGTGGCCGTTATGGTGAGTACATACGGCAAAGCATATATGTGGGATAAGGGATCAGCCGTAGGTTCCCCGGTTCCCTTCCCGCCAAGCGCTGGTGATTTTTAGAACGTTTCAAGTTATTTATTTATACCGCGCTTTTTACAACAGTACATCACAAAGCAGCTTTACAGAATGAAAAGCCTTTAAATCCCCAAAGAGCAAACCGAAGCGACAGTGGCAAGACAAAACTCTCTGTTATGTTGATATTTCAAGGAAGAAACCTTGTGAGGACCAAGACTCAGTGCGGGACTCGTCCTCCTTGAGCGGCCGGGCAGCAACAACAGTGTAGGACAGCCATTTACAGATATTTAACAAATGGAAAACTATATGTGAGTCCATTAGGGGGCGTCCTGCAGGACCGCCAGTCCAATTAATATCCAGCTTCCATCCAGTATTTGTCGGCAGAGCCATGGATGAAGAACTGACTCCACCTCCAGGAAGCCGGCCACACCTCAAAAGAACCAGACAAGGAAGGCAGTTAGAGCTGATAATAAAGCACAACATTTAATTAATAAGTAATTGATTGACACAGTGCAGCATCACTGACTAGAGCAGCAGAACTAAAAGAGGCAGATACTGCAGGGTACTTAGTTGAGAGGGCTCCCCGGAACAGCATCATTTCAGCGCCACACCCCCCGATTAATGATGAGGTGGGTGAAGAGGTGAAACGCCAGCATACACTGATCACAGATTACCCCCCCAACACAGCCAAGCCTGAGATCTCCATTTTTAACTACAGGGGGATTAATTAAACGCAAGATTAAATAAATGTGTTTTTAATTTATTTTTAAAGATTAATAGTGATTCAGAATCACAAACAGTAACGGGAAGGCTATTATTAGCCACTAGAGTTCATTTACTACGTCAGTTATTTAGACTTTCTTGTGTTTATCATTCATTCATTCATTACCAGAAACTGCAGGGTACTTAGTTTAGAGGGCTCCCCAGAACAGCATCATTTCAGCGCCACATAGTGATTCAGCATCACGAACGGTAACTGGAAGGCTATTCCAAATTTGAAAAGAGAACGTCTTTCCTGTTAAACATCCTGTTCTACAGACATCGGAACATCAGAGCGCCAGATGACGGCACGCCGGTGATCTATTGTGCTGCTGTGATTTTGTTTATTTTGCAGCGTTCGGCTCTGGAAGCTTGTCACAAGGGCTGGGGCACCAGTGTGATCATCGGCGTGGCGGGGGCGGGTCAGGAGATCTCCACCCGTCCGTTTCAGCTGGTCACGGGACGTACGTGGAAGGGGACAGCATTCGGAGGTGTGTGCCATTCCTCCCCATAGACACACGTAGACCGGGCACGGTCCTGTTGGAACGTAGCAGGGCCTTCCCCAAACTGTTTCCAATGGATCTGAATCAACCACCTGATTTTTAAAATTTATTTTATTTTTATTTTTTTGGAAGGTTGGAAGAGTGTGGAGAGTGTCCCCAAGCTGGTGGAGGACTACATGAGCAAAAAGCTGCTGGTGGATGAGTTCGTGACCCACACCATGCCTTTCGCCAAGATCAACGAAGCCTTTGATCTGATGCATGCTGGGAAGAGGTGAATATTTACGATATATCATCAGCTCCTCTGAGCATACAGATGGGGTTTGTAGTTCTACCGTAGCGTTCTGTAGTCCATCTGGTTCCCAATCTGTTCTCCGATGATCAGAACCATGGATGGAGCAGGTGTTATTAGGGTGGTGGATGATGCTCAGTACTACAGTGACACCCACATGGTGGTGCTGAAGAGAGCCGTCAACATCTAACAGCACTGCAGTGTCCGTTTCACTCCCCCCGCAGTACAGAGACTCATCCACGACCTGAATAACACAATGAATCTCCACCACCACAATAACATCCACCACCTGAAAAACAGTGTGGAGTTGTGTGTTAAGGTGCTGTGTGTTTACATGTTCTTCGTCGTTCTGCTCACACACTACAACATGATGATGATGATGTGTTTCGTTTGCTGCAGCATCCGTACCGTTCTGACCTTCTGAGGACCCGAGAGTGAAGATCCCCAACTCTTCCTCATCGCCATCGTCAATCGGATCATAAAGTCTTGTTCGGGTTTCTGAGTTTCTTCATTAGTTTTGTTCATTTCATTAAAAATGATTCCCACGGAACTCGTCGCTTTATTAATCACATGATCACCTTAATGAGTTGCCCCCTGAGCAAAGTGGGGGTGCAACAGTAAGCATGTTCACTCTACAGCTGGAACATGCGTGTTAATGTTCTGACGAGTTTACTCTGGAACCTTCACCTGGGTTTAAGTATAAAGAGAACCTGAATCTGAGGTCATTATTTATCCTGTGTGTGTGTGTGTGTGTGCCTTGGGTTTCCATTCTCTTATTACAGAAGTGCTGAGTAAGCGCTCTATGTTCCCCATGATCCTCATCAATATGTTTAATTTAGGTTTTTGGTTATTTAATTAGCGTGGCATGGTGCCTTAGTGGATTTGCATGTTCTTCTCTCAGCGCTAGGGTTTCCCAGTTCAAATCCCATCTGGGTGAAGTTTGCATGTTCTCCCCGTGTCCGTGTGGGTTTCCTCCGAGTTCTCCAGTTTATTCCCACAGTCCAAAAACATGGATCAAGTTCAATTGAATTCTCCTAAATTGCCCCATATAGAGTGTTTGTGAGTGAGTGTGTGTCCAGTGATAGATTGGCGTCCTGTCCTGGGTGTATCTGCCCAGCGCCCAAAAAGTTCTCCCCTGGATGGGCATGGAGAAACCCCCCCCCCCCCCCCCCCTGTGACCCTATTAGTGGATTATGCAGAAATTGGGTGTCATTTTTAGCATGTTCTCCTCTCAGCACTGGGGCTCCAGGTTTGAATGGGAAACCCACACCACCACCACCCATGACCCTAATAGAGGATTAAGCGAAAGATAGTGAATAAATTAATGAATTAAATAACATCAGGGCGGCACGTGGTATCATGGTTGGCATGTTCTCCTCTCAGCGCTGGGGCTCCAGGTTTGAATACGGATCAGGGTGGAGTTTGCATGTTCTCCCCGAGTCTGCATGGGTTTCCTCCCACAGTGCAAAAACATGGATTCAAGGTAAATTAGATGCTCCAAATTGCCCCATGTAGAGTGTGTCTGTGTGAGTGAGTGTGTGTCCAGTGATAGATTGGCGCCCTGGGTGTATCTGCCCAACGCCTAAAACGTTCTCCCACCACCCCCCGATCCTCCATCCATCCATCCATTATCTCCTGCTTTATCCTCTATTAGGGTCGCGGGGGTTCCCCATGCCCATCCATGGGAGAACATTTCGGACGCTGGGCAGATACACCCAGGACAGGGGGGCAATCTATCACTGGACACACTCACTCACACACACACTCTATATGGGGAAATTTGGAGAATTCCATTGACCTTGATCCATGTTTTTTGGACTGTGGGAGGAAACTGGAGAACCCGGAGGAAACCCACACGGACACGGGGAGAACATGGAAACTCCACCCAGATGGGGATTTGAACCGGGAATTAGCAGAGGAGAACATGCCAATCACAAAGCCACCATGCCGCCATATATATATTTTTTTTTTCATTAATTCATTCAATCATTATCTCCCGCTTTATCCTCTATTAGGGTCGCGGGGGTTCCCCATGCCCATCCAGGGGAGAACGTCTCGGGCGCTGGGCAGATAGACCCAGGACAGGGCGCCAATCCATCGCTGGGCACACACTCACTCACACAGACACACTCT
This sequence comes from Corydoras sp. C115, assembly GCA_019802505.1. NCBI lineage: Eukaryota > Metazoa > Chordata > Actinopteri > Siluriformes > Callichthyidae > Corydoras > Corydoras sp. C115. Next base: position 348,241 of record JAFMOC010000194.1, on the reverse strand, counting down.
ATATGGGGCAATTTTTGAGAATTTAATTGACTTGATCCATGTTTTTGGACTGTGGGAGGAAACCCACGCAGACACGGGGAGAACATGGGAACTCCACCCAGATGGGGATTCGAAACAGGAATCCCTAGCGCTGAGAGGCGAACGTGCTAACCACTAAGCCACCGTGCCACCCTCGCCATATATATATAAATATATATTACAACAATAGGTTACACAAACGGCTGCTCAATTATTCAAATGCCTTAATAGAGGATTAAGCGAACGATAACTGTTGAATAGTTGTACCCTCATGGTGAAACGCCCTTGTTCACTTCATCGACATACAGCGGTGTGATTTGGGACACAGCCCGCTCACTGAGTGTCAGAAGATGGCGACGGCTGAACCGGTGAGCGAAACTCCACTAACAATCACCTCGATATTTAATATAACGATCATTAAAACCGTCTGCTTCATCACGCCTTCCAGTTCGCTTGTCTTTCTGTTAGTTTGCTTCAGTAAATTGCTCTGTTAATGACGCAACTCGCTGTCATTTTAAACTATCGTTCGCTCGTTCGTTAGCTTTAGCTCGAGCTTTTGCAACCTGTATTTCAAATTTAAACTAATTAATTAAATTAAATCGTTATTTACACGTAGACCTGATTTTTGATTAGTCGTGTTTTGTTAGTTTGCCAACTTATTAGTAGCTGCGTGTTAATTGTCGTTAATTTTTAAAACGATCATTAAACAACCAAAGAGCATCGATTCATTGTATTGAATTGTAATTTTTATTTAATTATTATTTATTTTAATTATTAGTGGTTAAGCATGTTCTCCTCTCAGCGCTGGGGAATTCCAGGTTTGAATCCCCATCTGGTTGGAGTTTGCATGTCCTCCCCGTGTCCTCGTGGGTTTCCTCCAAGTTCTCCTCCCACAGTCCAAAACCATGGATTCAAGGTCAATTGCCCCATATAGAGTGTCTGTGTGAGTGAGTGTTTGTCCAGTGAAAGATTGGCGTCCTGTCCTGGGTGTATCTGCCCAGCGCCCCAAACGTTCTCCCCTGGATGGACATGGGGAACCCCCCCCTGCGACCCTAGACCCTAGGATAAAGCGGAAGATGATGGATGGATGGACTTTCACATTTCGTTAAAAGTTTAAGTAATCTTACAAACTCATTGTTTTAATTGCAGTGTTAAATCATGATGTGTTTATTTATTTAGAAAGTTTATTGCCATAGAACTTAAATTAAAATTATAATTCCTAAAACTACGATCACATGATAAAATACTATAAAGTGTCAGATTAGGATGCTTTATTTAATTCAAGGTTAAAATATTTGTAAATACGGTTAAATGAAAACATTTGTTTAGCTTATAAAACCTCATTATTATTTGAACATACGTTTGGTGTTGGAACGCTGGTACACACATAATGCACCGTGTTACTTTTTGTTAGATACTGTGGCTTAAATAGCAAACAACCCAAAAACAACTAAAAATTAAGCAAGAACAAGGAACTGGCGTCGGGACAGGGTGTCTATCACTGGCAACGCACTCTCACAGAGACACACACACTATATGGGGCAATTTAGAGCATTCAATTTACCTTAAATCCATGTTTTTGGATGGTGGGAGGAAATGCACACAGGCACGGGGAGAACATGCAAACTCCCGAAGGATATACAATATGACTTAATATATTGCTGCATCGGGACGTTATGGAATCAAACTCTTAGAAATCAAACTAAAAATAAAATCAGTGCTTTATAAGGTTGAGAACCGATGCCACCAGGTTATTAGGAAAACATATTTAAATGTGTAATCATGACATAATAATATTGAGTTAAATGAGCTCGTTAAAAGCTCGTCATGTGACGAATTTGTAAATGTGCTCCGTAGACAATAATCCTTAATACCACGCATTCTGAAGACGAGCAAAGTGATGTCACCGGGCAGGAGGTCGTGAGTCCTGAGGATTACATTAAACATCCGTTACAGAACCGGTAAGTGATCTGATTCGCTTTAATTAACACAGTTTTAATTCAGTCAGATTGATTGATTTATTTATTACACTCACTGGCCACATGATTAGGGTTTCAGTACTGCAGTGGCACTGACATGGTGGTGCAGGTGTGTTGGTGTATGTTGTGCTGGTATCAGTGGATCAGACAGAGCAGTGCTGCTGGAGGTTTTATATTCTGTATACACTCACTGTACGTACTGCATTAAATGCATCTACCTTATTGCTCCACCTTATAGAAACATTCATTCATTCATTATCTCCCGCTTTATCCTCTATTAGGGTCGCGGTGGGGTTCCCCATGCCCATCCAGGGGAGAACGTCTCGGGCGCTGGGCAGATAGACCCAGGACAGGGCGCCAATCCATCGCTGGGCACACACTCACTCACACAGACACACTCTATATGGGGCAATTTTTGAGAATTCAATTGACTTGATCCATGTTTTTGGACTGTGGGAGGAAACCGGAGAACCCGGAGGAAACCCACGCAGACACGGGAGAACATGGAAACTCCACCCAGATGGGGATTCGAACCGGGAATCCCTAGCGCTGAGAGGCGAACGTGCTAACCACTAAGCCACCGTGCTTAGCCACTAGCCACTAAGCCAGTGCTTCTCAAATAGTGGGGCGCGCCCCCCTGGGGGGGCGCAGTGCGGTGCATGGGGGGGCGTGTAACAAAAAAATCACAGAGCAAGTGATATTAAGTGTACTGAACAAACCCTCAAGAGATAACATGGAGAAATATTTAACAGAGATGAGGAGAGAAAGGCGGAGAGAGACGAAGATAATGAGAGCAAAAAAAGTCAACCGAAAACTAAATGTCGAAGCGAATGTAGCGCCTGGCTTCACTGTAACTGTAACTTCACTGTAACGAAGGTGGGAGACGAAGAAAGACCGGTGTGTCTGCTGTGTCTTTAAATGTTGGCAGCGGACAGCGTGAAGCCAAATGAATGAAGGCGTCACTTAAAGACATTTCACCCCAATCACACTGATAACCGCTTGAGTTTTTAAATCGTAAACGTGACTCGTATAACCAGCAAATATTAACGCTTTATGAAAGTTACTTCAGAAAAGCTGTGCTGCAAAACGGACATCAGTTCTGACTTCCTCCAAAAAAAAAAAAAAACAGCAAAAATTGTTGTATTCGTTTTAGTTTTGTAGGTTAAAGTTAATATATTGAGCTCCTGAATGAATGTTGCTGATGAATTTGAATTTATTATTATTTATTGATTTTATTTAATTTCATTTTTCAGTATCAAATGCCAAACAAACTAAAAAACAAAGTAAATCAAATTATTTTAGTTCTAAGTTGATCTATATTTCTTTTTTTTTTTGTTTTCTTTATTGTTAATAAGGATACATTGTTATAAAAGAGGTGTACTTATAACAAATTTATAGACAACTATAGACTAACAATACTAATTTATAGACTAACAATACTACAGTGGGTGTGTAAAAATAATTTATCCCATTTTTGATACATTTGGGGGGATAAATCATGTGGGGGGTGAGGTGAGTGTGCATGAGTGTGTGGGGGGGGGGGCGCAAAATATTTTCTTCTTCCTAGGGGGGGGGCTTAACAGAAAATAATTGAGAATCACTGCACTAAGCCCTTATAGAAACAGAGACAGATATTAATCTGGTCACACAGCAGAGACACTGAGGCGTTTAAGCTCCAGCAGCACTGCGGTGTCTGATCCACTGGTACCAGCACACGGTCAGCCCCGGTTAATCCGACCGCCTGAGTCCGATGTTAACTCCATCATTCATGATGTCACTCTGAGGGGTTTGTGTTTTAGGTGGGCGCTGTGGTTTTTTAAGAATGACAAAAGCAAAACCTGGCAGGCCAACCTGCGCCTCATATCCAAGTTCGACACGGTCGAAGACTTTTGGGCGTAAGTACCAGCACAGTGTTCTGTTAAACTCAGAGTCTTGTAGCTTTATGTTTAGAGGTCTATACTGACATTCCTCTGTTCTCCTCAGGCTCTACAACCACATCCAGCTATCCAGCAACCTGATGTCGGGATGTGATTACTCACTGTTTAAGGTGGGATTCTGATTCCAGCACCACCACCACCACATTAGTGTTACTGCAGTGCTGAGCATAATCCACCACTCATAGATAGGGCTGCAACAACATATCGATAAAATCGATTATCAAAAGTGTCGATAACGAATTTCATTATCAATTCCTTGGGTCGCGCCACTTCCGAGTTACTCGCAATGTCGTACCGGAGTATTACTGTACGAAGCACCATGGTGATGATACACCACCTGAAACTATGAAACTAAACATGTTGGAGTCACTGATGAGGATGAAGCTCAACACCCGAGTAAATCACTACAACATCCCGAGCTTCTTTAGTTTTAAAGTGAATCAACGTAACGGTGTAACGTAACACTATGAGAGCGGCAGAGCACGTGTCATGCTGTTTTTGTTTGTTAACTGGATGATGACAGTGATGGAGAACATGTCTTACTTTATATTTTCATTTAATGAGCTTAATCAGTGTTTAAATGTGCTTTATAAACGCATACAACTTGTACACAATGGTGCTAATTAATGATCAAGTTTCACGTTTTAATTTTCTGACAAAATGAGTGAAGACACTGCCCTCTATAGGACTGACTGGGATTAGTTGCATTTAGAGGGGAATTGGGTAACATAGTGACTCAAATTTGTGTAATTTAGAATTTATTTATTTTTTAAAAAGTTTTTTTTGATTAATCAAAAAAATAATAGACTGATTAATCGATTATGAAAATAATCGTTAGTTGCAGCCCTTCTCGTAGAACTGTTGGAGAACTCTGTTAAAGGATTCATACAAACTGTAAAAAATACAAAAAACAGATTGTTTAACCAGATTCTTAATCCTATCCTGGTACTCGGCGTATCGAAATAGTGACACACGAGGTATGAGTGCTTCACCTCTCTGCCATGAACATACCAAAGTGCTCATGGGAGTGAAACATGGTCTGTCTGTATGATGGATGGGTGGATGCAGGATGGTATCGAGCCCATGTGGGAGGATGAGCGGAATAAGCGCGGGGGGCGCTGGCTCATCACGCTCTCCAAACAGCAACGGCGAGCCGACTTGGACCGCTTCTGGCTCGAGACGGTGCGTGGACGGTCCGAAGTTCTTTGATATTGGCGGTTCATGTGGTTGGCGAGGTCTGATGATGGTGGTGCTGTGTTTTTCAGCTCCTGTGTCTGGTGGGCGAGGCCTTCGACGACCACAGTGACGATGTGTGCGGCGCCGTCGTTAACGTGCGGACGAAGGGGGACAAAATCGCGATTTGGACGACGGATTTCGAGAACAAGGACGCGATCGTACACATAGGGTAAGAGAACTGTACCTCGCAGAACCTCGCATATGGCAGCACATTCTTATTTGCTGCTATATTTTATTTCATTACGTTTTTCATACATATATATATTTTAATTCCTATTTTATCTCTACATACAATTCTTAAATTTTATACCTAATATTTAACTTAAAAAAAAACAAAATCTCTTAATTGTTTTAGGGTGAAACTGAGCCTCAATAAAGATCATACTTTGTTTCCGTTTAGTCCGAAATTTATAAAATAAAGTTAAAATACTTCAATAAATGTAATAACAAATTTATTTTCAAGCTGTCACTTTAATGTGAATTGAACAGACAGTGAGGTGAGGGCAGAATTGAGTGCTATTTATAGGACGTCCTGCGGGTGTCACACGTGGTTCCTGTGGGCTGCCCTGGCTCTAGGTTCTCCGGCTTCTTCCCACATTCCAAAGACGTGCTAATGGATAGACTGGAGAGAGTAATGAGCCTTCTGATTGGATCGTTTGTTAACTCATGGAACCTTCACCATGAAACTCTGGATGTGAATTACTGAGGGTCGGGCACAAGTGAAGGGATAGTACACAAACACACATGAGGTTTACAGTGCTGTACTGTTGAACAGCGATGAGATGAAACTGGTTGACTTGTTCTGTGTGTGTCCTCCTTGCCAGCCGAGTGTATAAGGACCGGTTAGGAGTTCCGTCCAAAGTGATCATTGGGTACCAGTCTCACGTAGACACGGCCACCAAGAGCGGTTCCACCACCAAGAACAAGTTCGTGGTCTGAGCTGAAACGGGACGTCCCTCCTCCTCAGCCAAAGTGAGTGGTGTAAAGTCGTCATGGTAACAGTCACAGCTTTGTACCGCACGCCGATCCTTTAATCCATCGAATGCCACCCAGGTTCCACGCTCCGGATGGGAACCGCGTTCCAATAGAGCTTTAATCCAAACGTCCTCCTTGTCCGCAGAAAACCGGCGTCGCGTCCCAAACCGAAGTGGATACCAGAGCCCGACTGAGGGAGAACCTGTCCTGTGCGCTCGGACCTTTCTACATGATGTAACGGAACCCGATCTGACGTTTCTCAATCGAACACTCGAACCCGTTGTGGCTGTACAGTATGTAAATGCAGAACTTCATTTCTTTGTTTGTTCGTTTTTTTTACACTTTTCTTATTAAATCTGATTTAATTATTAATTTCAGATGTTCATTAGACACTAGTTCGTTTTTATTTTATTTTTTACAGATGAATGTCGTTGTGTAACGTTTGTTTGGTTGTTCGTTTCTGGTTTTTGTTGTTTTTTTTTAAAAAGTTTTATATATTTTTTTTTATGTACTCCCCCCCCCCCCCCCCCCCCCCACGACACTACGTCTAATTTATTTCATCTTGGTTTTAAGATCAATCGATTGTTATTGTGTAAGTTTTCCTTCCCCGTTTTTTCTTTCGTTTAGGAGACGTCTTGCAACGAATGTGCTTGATTGATTTTTGGTATTTGGCCTCTGTACTGAACTGAACCATAGGATACGTTGATCGATCGATTGATTGATCGATCGATTGAACATTGTACGAGAAACGAGTGTAAATAAACGTGTACAGTGCTTCGAGTTTACAGGACCTATTGTGGAACGTCTTTCTTTTCTTCTAGCTCGTGTTCTAAGCCGGTTCTCCATGTTTTTAGGATGGGCTCGTAGTACATTTGAGGACATTGGGTTGGATTAGAGGAATTGGTTCCGTACAGCACCCACACACTCATGTGGCGAACTTCCATCCATTATCTTCAGCTTTATTCTCTATTAGGGTCGCGGTGGGAGGGGGGGGGGGGTTCCCCATGCCCATCCAGGGGAGAATGTCTCGGGCGCTGGGCAGATACACCCAGGACAGGACACCAATCTATCATTGGACACACACTCACTCACACAGACACACTCTATATGGAGCAATTTGGAGCATTCAATTGACCTTGATCCATGTTTTTGGACTGTGGGAGGAACCCGGAGGAAACCCATGGAAACTCCACCCAGAGTGAGGATTCGAACCAGAGATCCCCAGTGCGGAGAGGAGAACATGCCAACCACTAAACCACCGTGCCACCCTCAATCAAAACATCCATCCATTATCTTCTGCTTTATCCTCTAATTGGGGGGGGGGGGGGGGGGTCCCCATGCCATCCAGGGGAGTACGCCTCGGGCGCTGGGCAGACACCCAGGACAGGACACCAATCTATCACTGAACGCACACACACACACACACACACACTCTATATGGGGCAATTTGGGGGATTCAGTTGACCTTGATCCATGGTTTTGGACTGTGGGAGGAAACCGGAGAACCTGAAGGAAACCCACGTGGACACGAGGAGAACATGGAAACTCCACCCTGATTGGATTCGAACCGGGAATCCCTAGCGCTGAGAGGAGAACATGCTAACCACTAAGCCACCGTGCCGCCCTATGCGGTGAACTTAATTTGTGTAATACTGGAAAAGAAAACGGGACATCCCCAAACTGCTGGACCTCAAACTGTCCCAAACGCACACACAGCTGTATGCCCGACCTTAAACCTCTGCATCGATGGGACTCCATGAGACGCCTACGTATTTATTGGACACCTTAAAATAGCAAGTGTACCTTGGTGTGATGTCATCACGGACTCCTCGTCCAATTGGAACCAGTCGTCGTGTCATATTTATTTAAAGTAGCGCGTTATTTATGCACTTTATTTTTCAAACCTGACGGATGGTCCATTTTATAAACGTAACCTAGTGGACATCCATGGGAAGTGCACTTAGACCAAGTGTTCTTGTGCGTAGCAGACAGGCTCCCTGTCCTCCGCTGTACCTTTAGACCCGGCGGCCTCGGCTCAGGACGCAGGTCCCTCCCGATTGGTCTCTGTGTCGTCGCTGATGCCCTGACCTGGTGACCCGGAGTCCGTCGCAACGCTCAGGCCGGCATCCTGCGTCACGTCCTCCCTCACCGGCGGCAGAGTCCGATCCGTAAAGTTCTCCGCGAAAATGGAGCTCTTTCTGCTGCCGGCATGGTGGTGTCCCGGTTCTGGGAAGGCGCTCGGACCCTTGTAGTGAAAGCCAGGACTGGGACAGGGGCTGGAGATGGACAGCGACCTCTGACTGCCGTACATGTAGCTGCTGAAGTTCTCCATGGAATCTCTGGAGTCTTTCCTGGACGGGCAGGAGGAGGCGCTGCTGGAGCGGATGGTCTTCCACGAGGCCCGGCGCCACCTGCAGCGCAGGATGCGGGCGAACGCCTGCCGGAACTCGCGGCTGTAGCACGGGTAGATGACGGGGTTCACGCAGCTGTTGAAGTAGCCGAGCCAGAAGACGAACTTGAAGACGCTTTCTGGAGGACGGAGGTCCGCGTTAAACGAGACTGAAAAAGAAAAAACGGCAGGTATTTTAAATACGGAGGTAACCGAGAGTTAAATTAATACATTAAAATAATTAATTAATTACATAATCAACCTCTGGGTAGGAAAGATGATAACAAATCAAAAGTTAATATTTAAATCCATTCATCCATTATCTTCTGCTTTATCCTCTATTAGGGTCGTGTGTGGGGGGGTGGGGGTGTTCTCTATGCCCATCCAGGGGAGAACATTTCGGGCGCTGGGCAGATACACCCAGGACAGGGGGCAATCCATCACTGGACACACACTCACACACACACACACTCTATATGAGGCAATTTGGAGAACTCAATTAACCTTGATTCATGTTTTAGGACTGTGGGAGGAAACCGGAGAACCCGGAGGAAACCCACACGGACACGGGGAGGACATGCAACCTCCACCCAGACTGGGATTCCAACTGGGAAACCCTAGCGCTGTGAGGAGAACATGCCAACCACTAAGCCACCATGCTGCCCAATATTTAAATCCTAATATTAAAAATAAAATTTGAAATAAATAAAAACATTAACCGGACACGGACACGGTGGCTTAGTGGTTTAGCATGTTCTCCTCTCAGCGCTAGGGATTCCCGGTTCGAATCCCAATCTGGGTGGAGTTTCCATGACTCGTGGGTTCCCTCCGGGTTCTCCGGTTTCCTCCCACAGTCCAAAAACATGGATTTAAGGTGAACTGAGTGCTCTAAATTGCCCCATATAGTGTGTGTGTGTGTGTGTGTGTGTAAGTGAGTGTGTATCCAGTGATGGATTGGCGCCCTCTCCTGGGTGTATCTGCCCAGCGCCCGAAACGTTCCCTATAAGTTCTCAGAGAGGAGCATGAGCGCTGACCGCTGCGTCACCGCGACCCCCTCATCCCTCAGATAAATAAACTCCAGCGCCCTGGATTTGGACACGTTCTGAGAAGAACCATCTGGAAACCAGAACTGAACCACTGTAACCGGGTCAGGGTGAGAGACCCAACCAGACGTCATGACAGTACGATCATATAAATATAATTTAATAATTAAAAATTTAATAATAATCCAAATTTCATTTCATTTCCGTTTGCAGTTCACACAAAGAAAGGGTGCTGGACCAAACCCAGTGCTCGCAGGACGCGGAACCGGTCCACCACAAGGCGGTAACACATTTGCCCCCGGTGGTCATTTAGTAAAATCTTGAATCTTTAATGAGTTTTTAATTCTCGCATCATTTGTTTTTAGATCGTAAGAAGAAACCGAAGCTTCTGAATGAAACCCTTTGCAGACACGGGGAGAACATGCCAACTCCACAGAAAGAACACAATGTCCTCCATGTGTGGGCTTTAACCCCAAGATACCTTTTCACCAAGGTAAGTGCACTGAGCAAAGCGCCACCTGCTGCCCTAAGCTGCAATTTATAAAAATAATTAATTCAGAATCTTCACACATACACTGTATGGGGCAATTTGGAGAACTCAATTGACCTTGATCCATGTTTTTGGACAGTGGGAGGAAACCGGAGAACCCGGAGCGAACCCATGTGGACAAGGGGAGAACATGCAAACTCCACCCAGAACGGGATTCGAACCTGGCTCCCTGGGTTTTTGAGTGAAGCGGTAAGTTCACCGCGGAACTCTAACGAGCTGATATTGGTTCCGCGCCCCGTACGCCGTTTATTGTACCGCCAGAGCGACCCCCTCAGCCGTGACCTCTGACCTTTAAAGGAACAAACCTGATGTGGAAGACCTACAGCCTGTAACCATAACATCCTGTTTTCATCAGCCATTGTGTTCTCCGACATCTTTACTGTGTCATATTTCATGTGTTACACACACACTCTGCAGGCAGGTTAATCACTGGGTCACATGACCGCTCCTCGCTTGGCGTTTTGATGGAATTATAGATGCTGACTGCTGTTCTTTGGTACATTGTGAGGTCACCGCTGTTTGTTCTCCTCTCTTACGTTCCGTTATGTTCATAGGACCCGCGGCAGACGGGACAGTCGGAGACGCTCTGTGGGTTTAGAAAACCTGCAGACCGGACACACTGTTTAAATCCCTGGTTAAAGACCGAGTTGAATGCCCTGGTTGAATGCCCTGGTTGAATACAGGATTAAATATGCTGGTTAAATGCCCTGGTTAAATGCCCTAGTTAAAGACCGGGTTAAATACAGGATTAAATGCCCTGGTTAAAGACTGGATTAAATGCCCTGGTTGAATGCCGAGTTAAAGACCGGGTTGAATGCCCTGGTTGAATACAGGATTAAATACGCTGGTTAAATGCCCTGGTTAAATGCCCTAGTTAAAGACCTGGTTAAATACAGGATTAAATGCCCTGGTTAAATGCCCTGGTTAAAGACTGGATTAAATGCCCTGGTTGAATGCCGAGTTAAAGACCGGGTTGAATGCCCTGGTTGAATACAGGATTAAATACGCTGGTTAAATGCCCTGGTTAAATGCCCTAGTTAAAGACCTGGTTAAATACAGGATTAAATACACTGGTTAAATGCGCTGGTTAAATGCCCTGGTTAACGACCGGGTTAAATGCAGGATTAAATACGCTGATTAAAGACCAGGTTAAAAACCGTGTTGAGTGCCCTGGTTAAATACAGGGTTAAATATGCTGGTTAAAGACCGAGTTAAAGACCAGGTTGAATACCCTGGTTAAAATCCCTAATTAAATACCCTGGTTAAATGCCCTGGTTAAATGCAGGGTTCAATGTCAGGTTGAATGCAGGGTTAAATGCCCTGGTTAACTATAAGGTTAATTACCCGCTCACACAGAGCACTGACCCCAACCCCATTCAACACCTTTTGCATGAACAGTGCAGAACTCTCTCTCAACCAACATCGGTTTCTGACCTCACTGATGCTCGATGGATAAAGCCTCGCTGAGAGCCTGAAGCAGTTACAGTAACGGGGATCCACCTCAGTGTGTGAGGTACCACAGAGTTCATGGACCTCACAGAGACATCCGTTTGCAGAACTCAGTAACTTCAGAGGAGAGTAAGTTCTGCGTGCGGATGCGAGGTCGGGAGAGGTTCTGTTATCTGAACCCTCACTGACGGAGCAGCGGAACCAGCAACGTGAAAACGGCTGCAGGTTCATCTGCTCGTTCCGGAAATTCCTCAACCGTGGAATGTCTGATCCTCGCCTTAATTAAAACCATGGACTCCGCTATTGTCTGACACACACGTTCAGATACGGAGGAATGCATGTACATCACACACACACACACACACACACACACACACATCAATTCAAACCAAATCTGAAGGAACCTGAACTTTTAAACTCTAATTATGCAACATGAATCAGGTTCTGTCTGCACGGCGCAACGCAACACTCTGAAAACTGCAATCTGTGTTAACCGAACTGATTCTGTTAACACGGGGTGGGGGGGGGGGGTGGAACGTTTCGGGACACCAATCTACACACACTCTATATGGGGCAATTTGGAGATTTCAATTGACCTTGAATTCACGTTTTTGGACTGTGGGAGGAAACCGGAGAAACTGGAGGAAACCCACACTGACACGGGGAGAACATGCAAACTCCATCCAGATCGGGATTCGAGACCATGCTGAGAGGAGACCATGCCAACCACTAAGCCATAATAATTTTTAATATCCCATCCATCCATTATCTTCCGCTCTACTAGGGTCGCGGTGGGGTTCCCCATACCCATCCAGGGGAGAACGTTTCGGGCGCTGGACAGATACACCCAGGACAGGACGCCAATCTATCACTAGACACTAGGGGTGTCTTCAACTAAGGATTTTCATAGTCAAATCTGATTCGTCAGATTTTCCCTATAGTCGACTGATAGTCGAATCAGTTAAAATTTCACCACAAGATGGCGCTATAAGCGTGGTTTTTAAAAAATATTTTTTTTTATATTTTACTTGTTTTTCTAGAGCACCGTAAATGGGATCCCCGTTCTGGACTTTTTTCCACTTCAAAGGAAAAACCTAAAACACTCAGATCAATGAGTTTTAGGATGATTAGGATGATTTTATTTGACAAAAGGCTATATATATAACGAAAACAGACATTTCATGTAAAAACTAATGCTTAGCAGCAGCCATGGGCACCCCCATGTGGTCAAAATGGTACATTCGACTATGAGGTTCATAGTTGACTATGGTTCTCCGACTCGAATCGTCGAATCAGCGAATATTGCAGCTCTCCCCTACTGGACACACACTCACTCAGTCACAGACACACTCTATATGGAGCAATTTGGAGATCTCAATTGACCTTGATCCATGTTTTTGGACTGTTGGGGGAAATCTGAGAACCCGGAGGACACCTACGCTGACACGGGGAGAACATGGAAACTCCACCCAGATTGGGAATCGAACTGGGAATCCCCAGCGCTGAGAGGAGAACATGCCAACCACTAAGCCGCCCGTAAAAAATGTGAGTAAAAAAAAATACCGTATAAATTATAAAAGTATATATTTTTTAATTCCCACGGGTTCAGAGGTCGCCCGCTTGTCCTGAGAAATCCACGGCCGTCGGATTCGGAGGCGTTCCAGCCGCCCCGTGACTGGGGGGGGCGGGGGGGAGGGGTCGGGACCCGGCGCTCGAGGAGAACCAGTCGTTTTAATGCATTTTTAAAAACCGAGATGCGAACGTAAACATTTGGTTTCCCACAAGCTCCCCCCGAGTGCAGCTGGAACGTAGAACACTGACCGTGGGCTGGGGGGGCGGGTAGGGGGGGCAAGTGAAAAAACCTCCCCTGCTTCCTCAGCTCCACATCTCCGAGCCTCTTCATGAACTTCCCACAGCGTGGCTCCACGGCGGGCCACGTGGGGGCAAATTGTTCCCAGGCCGGAAATTCCGGTGCAGATTAGGGCAGGCTCCCAAAAAGAAAGACCCCCCGACTGAGTAATTAAGTCCAAGTTCAGGCAGTGTGTGTGTGTGTGTGTGTGTGTCGGCAAGTCAACACACATCGGGAGGACACACGCATGGGCAGAAGTATTTGGACACCCCCGTTCATGCAGTTTTCGAGAAACAGTTTAGGGAAGGCCCTTTGGTGGCATGCACAGGGTTCATTAAAGCAGGGTCGGGTCAAACATCAGTGCCCCACGCTGGAGCTCTGACCTCAACCTCGTCCAACATCCGTGTCTGACCTCACAAATCCTCACTACTTAATTTTTGTTGAACGAGTCCCCCACATAGCCTCGGTCCTCACAAGGATTCTTCCTTGAAATATCAACATAACAGGGAGTTTTGTCTTGCCGCTGTCTCTTGGTCTTGCTCTTTGGGGGTTTCAAGGTTTATAACTCTGTAAAGCTGCTTTGTGACAATGTACGATTGTAAGAAACGCTCTATAAATAAATTACTCGAACCCTAACATGTTTTTATATAGAGGGCGTCACAGTGGCTTAGTGGTTGGCATGTTCTCCTCTCGGGGAATTCGGGTTCGAATCCCGATCTGGGTGGAGTTTGCATGTTCTCCCCGTGTCCGCGTGGGTTTTCTCCGGGTTCTCCAGTTTCCTCCCACAGTCCAAAAAACATGGATTTAAGGTGAATCGAGTGCTCAAAATTGCCCCATATAGAGTGTGTGCCCAGCAATAGAGTCCTGGGTGTATCTGCCCAGCACCCGAAACGTTCTCAACATCCAAAGAACCATTTGTTCTGGATGCAGTGTGCTCTTTTAAAACTTTAAGAAACAAATTTTCATTGCTGGTTTTTATATGGGCGGCACGGTGGCTTAGTGGTTAGCATGTTCTCCTCTCAGCGCTAGGGATTCCCGGTTCAAATCCCCATCTGGGTGGAGTTTCCATGTTCTCCCCATGTCCGCGTGGGTTTCCTCCGGGTTCTCCGGTTTCCTCCCACAGTCCAAAAACATGGATCAAGTTAATTGAGTTCTCTAAATTGCCCCATATAGAGTGTGTTTGAGTGTGTGAGTGTGTACCCAGCGATGGATTGGCGCCCTGTCCTGGGTGTATCTGCCCAGCGCCCGAGACGTTCTCCCCTAGATGGGCATGGGGAACCCCACCGCGTCCCTAATAGAGGATAAAGCGGGAGATAATGAATGAATGAATGAATGGTTTTTATATGAAGGATAATTATTTCTTTGTTTTTTTTTAGGTCTTATGGAGAACCTAAGGTGGCTTAGTGATTGACATGTTCTCCTCTCAGCGCTGGGGTTTCCAGGTTCGAATCACAATCTCCACTGGATGAAGTCTCCATGTTCTTCCCGTGTCCACGTGGGTTTCCTTCGGGTTCTCCGGTTTCCTCCCACAGTCCAAAAAACATGGATTCAAGGTCAATTGAGTTCTCCAAATTGCCCCATATAGAGTGTGTGTGTGTGTGTGTCCAGTGAGAGATTGGTACCCTGTTCAGGGTGTATCAGGGTGAAATATTCTCCCCTGGATGGTCATGGGGAACCCCCCCCCCCCACACACACACACACACACACACTGCCCCCGCGACCCTAATAAAGGATAAAGCGGAAGATAATGGATGGATGGATGGATGGATGGATGGAGAACGTACCTATGGGTAAGGTGATGAAGAAGGGCAGCCAGCAGGCGGTGAAGGCTCCGACCAGCACGCCCACGGTTTTGGCGGCTCTCTTCTCGCGGGAGAACTTGAGCAGCGTGACGGCGAGCGCGCTGCGCGGCTGCGGCTCCCTGTGCGCCCGCGACCCCTGGTGCATCCTCAGGGTGACCTCGCACGAGTCCAGCCGCTCCTTCTTGACGCCCAGCTCCAGACTCCGGCTGGTGCGCTTGGCCACGACGTAGACGCGGCAGTACATGGCGAGGATGACGGCGAGCGGGATGTAGAAGGACGCCAGCGACGAGAAGAGCGCGTACATGGGCTCCTCCGTGATGGCGCACTCAGCCGCGTCCGCGCCGCGGGGCTGCTTCCACCCGAACAGCGGCCCCACCGAGACCAGCGCCGACGCCACCCACACCGCCAGCGCGGCCAGCGCGGCCCGGCGCCGCGTCACGATCCGCGAGTAGGCCAGCGGCCGGCTCACGCCCACGTAGCGGTCCACGGAGATAACGCACAAGCTGAGGATGGACGCCGTGCAGCACAGCACGTCCAGCGCGGCCCACACGTCGCAGAAGGCGCTGCCCAGCACCCAGCCGTCCAGCAGCTCCTGCGTGGCCGACACCGGCAGCACCACGGCGCTCAGCAGCAGGTCCGCCGCCGCCAGGTTGGCGATCAGGCAGTGGGTCGGAGCGCGCAGGCGGCGGTCCCGCAGCACTGACACCACCACCAGCGAGTTCCCCAGCGCCGCCAGCAGGATGAAGGCGCCCAGCACGACGCCCAGCGGCAGGGCGCGCCACAGGTGCACGGGCTGCTGGGTGCCGTTCGGCGGCGCGCACCACGACGCGTTTTCGGGAGTCATGACTGCCGGGCGGGCGCCTGACCCATCGCTCTGCGCGCAAAATAAACACCAAAAAAAAATAAATAAATAAATGAAATGTGGAGCTGGAGTAACGGGAGAGTACTTATAGTGCGTAAAGAGCCACGCCTCCCCCCCTTTCCTTCCTTCCTTCCTTCCTCCCCAGGAGCGAGTTTGGGGGAAAATAAATAAATTAATAAAATAATAAAGCGCTTCCCGCCGGGCGCCATGCAGGAAGAGGCGCACGTGCACGAGGGGCCTAATTAAATCCTAATTATAGGATCACCTTTATTTTTTTAGGATCAAGAGGAGGGGGGGTGCAAACCTCCCAATACACAGATCTCAAATACATACCATCAATTCAAGTCATTTATTGGAATCTATATTGACTGTATGAGCGACACGGTGGCTTAGTGGTTAGCACGTTCGCCTCTCAGCACTAGAGATTCCCGGTTCGAATCCCCATCTGGGTGGAGTTTCCATGTTCTCCCCGTGTCCGTGTGGGTTTCCTCCGGGTTCTCTTGTTTCCTCCCACAGTCCAAAAACATGGATCGAGTTAATTGAGTTCTCTAAATTGCCCCATATAGAGTGTGTCTGTGTGAGTGAGTGTGTACCCAGCGATGGATTGGCGCCCTGTCCTGGGTGTATCTGCCCAGCGCCCGAGACATTCTCCCCTGGATGGGCATGGGGAACCCCACCGTGACCCTAATAGAGGATAAAGCGGGAGATAATGAATGAATTAATATATTGACTGTGGGAGGAAACCCACATGGACATGGGGTGAACATGCAAACTCCACCCAGACCGGGATTCGAACCTGGATTCTCCAGTGCCGAGAGGAGAACATGCCAACCACTAAGCCACCGTGCCACCCTACGTTCTCCAAAAGACCTAAAAAAAATTGAAATAATTAAACTTCATATAAAAACCGGCAATAAAAAGTTGGTTAAGTGTTTTTTTTAGTTTTAACATAATTTACACTTAAAAGAACACTTTGCATCCAGAACAAATGGTTCTTTAGATGTTGAGAACGTTTCGGGCCCCTGGGCAGATACACCCAGGACAGGACGCCAATCTATTGCTGGGCGCACACTTACTCACACTCTATATGGGGCAATTTAGAGGACTCGATTCACCTTAAATCCATGTTTTTGGGCTGTGGGAGGAAACCAGAGAACTTGGAGGAAACCCACACGGACACGAGGAGAACATGTAAACTCCACCCAGACCGTGATTCGAACCTGGAATCCCCAGTGCCGAGAGGAGAACATGGTAACGACTAAGCCACCATGCCGCCCTCTATATAAAAACATGTTAGGGATCGAAGAATTTATTTACAGAGCATTTATTTACATCGTCACAAAGCAGCTTTACAGAGTTATAAACCTTTAAACGCCCAAAGAGCAAGACCAAGAGACAGCGGCAAGACAAAACTCCCTGTTATGTTGTTATTTCAAGGAAGAAACCTTGTGAAGACCGAGGCTCAGTGAGGGTCTCGTCCAAAAAAATTGAGCAGTGAGGATTTGTGAGGTCAGACACCGATGTTGGACGAGGTTGATGTTCCTCCTCGTCCTCCCCATGTGACCTGTATTTAACAAATGGAAACTATATAAGTCAATTGAGGACGTCCTGCAGGACCGCCGGTCCAATAGTACTCCAGGTTCCGTCCAGTAATCGTCGTAGTTCTTCGGCAGAACCATGGAGGAAGAGCTGACCACACCTGGTAACCTTTAAACTCCCAAAGAGCAAGACCAAGAGACAGCGCCAAGACAAAACTCCCTGTTATCTTGATATTTTAAGGAAGAAACCTTGTGAGGACCAAGGCTCAGTGGGGGACTCATCCTCCTTGGGCGGCCGGGCAGCATCAACAGTGTAGGACAGCCATGTACAGATCGTGTGGCGGTCATGTGACCCGTATTTATCAAATGGAAACTAAAGGGCAACCCTCCGGTCCAATTAATATGGACAAAATGGACCGTATGGACGAAAGTTTCGGGACACACCACTTCATTATAACTGTACAGTGCACATCCTGCGTGCAACGCATATGTTAGGCGGATGTGCACGTAAATACAATTTAAGGAATTATCCGTCAAAAAGCATGGTCCCCAAAGTCGGTCCCTTTGGAGACAGAATGGAGATGCCAAAAAATGTCCACATTCAGACTTCAGTATTTGCAGAAAACCTTCACAGAAAATAAAAGCTTATGCCGAACCGCCTTCAGACAGGTCCGTGAGGTCATGATCACTCTTGTCTGTGTAACGGGGTCAGGTCTAAATTCCGTTTTTCCATTGTGTTTCTTGCATAACACTATTTAATTTAAATACCAAGGAGCACATGTAATATCAAAGTCCCGCTTTGTCATCAAAGATGCTTCTGCTGGTCATTATTAAACCACACACGTCTCGTTTAATGAAGAGCAGCAGCAGGGAACAAACTTGATGCCATATGAATCTGTAGGCGTCCCGAAGTTTTTGTCCAGATCGTGTTATAGTATCTACAAAGGTGTATTGTTCTATGTGGGCCCACTGTTTCCACTGACTTGTGCTCCAGTTTAAATAAAGACGCTTTCCTGTTTCAGCCTGACAACGGCAAAAACATTAAAGGTGAAGTACAAAGAACATGCAGTAGATGTACTGGATTTTAGGAGCCATTTAAGGGTAAATCAGGAACTTTACCTGCAGATTTGCAGAGATCAATTTATTAGCTCTGGAGCTGGGGATGCCGATGGTGGTGCTGATGATGGTGCTGATGGTTGTGCTGATGGTGGTGTTGATGGTTGTGCTAATGGTGATGCTTATGGTGGTGCTGATGGTGATGCTTATGGTGATGCTTATGGTGGTGCTGATGGTGATGCTTATGGTGGTGCTGATGGTGGTGCTGATGGAGATGCTGATGATGATGCCGATGGTGGTGCCCATGCGGATGCCAATGAAAATGCTGATGGTGGTGCTTATAGTTGTGCTGATGGTTGTGCTGATGGGGAAAATCAACACTGAAGGCAGATGTGGACAGCAGCTTTGTCTTTATTGTAATATTGTACTTTATTGTACTCTGGCTTTGGGGGATTTTCTTTAAATTTGGCAACCAAGAAACACTCAATCAATGATGGTGAAGGAATATATAACATTAATGTGGCTGTGATATCTCCTGAACATCTCAATGGAGCTCAGTGAATGTATTTATAATATTCATGTGAACTGCAGGATGGAACGACTCCTTTAAGGTGGTCGATGTGACGTTCTACAGATGTGCATAACGTTCCATTTACAGCTCAACGTCGGCTCCTTGTGTTTATTAACACTTTGCTTCCATGTCCTCCTGAAGGTTCACGTGGAGGTTCCATGTCCTCTGGAGGTTCTCATCGAGGTGCACTTCCTCCGGAACCTCAGCGTTCACTTTATCGAGGCTCCCGCAGCATGGCCGAAGCGTGCATATCAGTCTTCATGAGGACATCCTCTGGACATCCTGGACCCCCGGAGGTCCTGCCATTGTACTATAAAAGGTTCTGAGTACAGTTTGTTAGGAACAAGATATTTTGGCATCCTGTTACTGTTTTCCTCGTTTAGGAAGTTCTCAGACGGGGATTGGCTCGCACCTGCGGGTCGCCAACGCTTATTTTCTTCTCCCAAACATCCTCCTGGTTTATTTTTTCACTCAGGACAGAAGTGAGATGTGTACCATGTGGCTTGGTTCTGGTTTCATTAAAGTCTGGGAAGCCAGCAGAACCCAAAGACCTCCGAGTCTCAGGGTGGGCTGCTGGACTGGGCTGGTCCTTCACACGTCTGACGGGGGAGAGGTGTCGACCGTGGTCGAACCGCAGTGCACATGGTGAGACTGGACGTTCTTCAGGTGTAAAGCGGGACTTCAGAGACAGAGTGGAACCAAAACGAGGAAAGACCCTTCCCCAAACCGTTGCCATGATGTTGCCATGACGATCTGTAGTGTCTGTTTCATCTGCCGATCTTCAGTTGAACTGCTCTGAACTCATCGGTTATTTTCGGAGAACGCTCAACGAAACAAACAAACCAAAAAATCAGAGCGGGAGGGTGGAGGCCAAAGAATGTTCTCCACCAATCCAGTGAGTCATGACTACATTACAACTCCCGAGGGAAACAGATCAGAAGTCATCTGAAGTCAGAGTTCTCCTGCTTTGAGTTCTACCACAAGGAACGTCAAAATTCACGGAACATGCTTCACTTCACTTTACTTTACTAGTAATGTTCTGTTTGGAATTTAAATTTAAATTAAATGTTAACAGGTTCTCCTCCATCGTCTGATTATTCGGCTCCACTGATCTCACAGGGTTTGTAGTTCTACAGTTCCATTCTGTAGTCCATCTGTCTTTCTACGTTCTTTATAAGTCCTCTTTTTTTCATCCATCCATCCATAACCTTCCGCTTTATTCTCTTTGGTCGCACGGGGGGGTGGGGGGTTCCAGGAGAGAACGTTTCGGGCGCTGGGCAGATACACGCAGGACAGGGGGGTAATCTATCACTGGACACACACTCACTCACACACTCTATATGGGGCAATTTGGAGAATTCAATTGACCTTGATCCATGTTTTTGGACTGTGGGAGGAAGCCGGAGAACCCGGAGGAAACCCACGTGGACACGGGGAGAACATGAAGATCATCAGAGATGTTGATCGGAGATGTTCAGAGCAGAAGCTCTGGGAACGCCAGCTGAACTCGTCAGCGGTGCATCCATCCGCCCGGGTCTGAACTGTTTGATGGGAATGTGTCTGCAGTCTTCGCCCGGAGGCATGTCCTCAAACGGGACACGTTTCTCAGGCTGCCGGCGGAGGGAAAAGGAAAAAAAAGACACTTTAAAAGTTCTTGAGTCCGCCTTTAAGACGTTCCTCTCGCCACATTCGTACATCACGTCCCATTGCTTGGTCTTTTCTTGTCGGAGATGTTTACACAATTATTTGTGTGTGCGTGTACATGTTCCCAGAATGCAACAGGATCAGTCACTGAAGGATGAAGCACACTTGTCAAAATATGATATACACATTAAGCACATGGGGCGGAGGGGGGTGGTGTATAAAAGACTTTCAATGGTGTGGCCACGCCCGCCGAGAGTGCATTTACTGTAAAAGGACAAAAATGCGGACCGGTCCCTCCGCTCAGCTCCATCCATCTCATCCTCAAACAGCAGAACCTCAGAACCTCTGTGCACCATGTGGACATCTGAACATTACACCTACAAGACCTGTTCAACCCAAAGGGGCGTTGGAGAGGTCAGACACCGATGTTGGGCGAGTTGGGAGTCCATTGGGCTTCAGGTTGAAGTGAGCCTGTCAAGGCCTTCCAAATAAGGGAACTCCCTTTCCATCACTTCCTATCTATCACTGGACACACACTCATTCACACAGACACACTCTATATGGGGCAATTAGGAGCATTCAATTTGACATGGAATCCAATGCAATCGCTGGGGATTCCCGGTTCGAATCCCAATCTGGGTGGAGTTTCCATGTTCTCCCTGTGTCCACGTGGGCTTCCTCCGGGTTTTCCGGTTTCCTCCCACAGTCCAAAAACATGGATCAAGGTCAATTGAATTCTCCAAATTGCCCCATATAGAGTGTGTGTGTGTGTGTCCAGTGATTGCCCCCTGTCCTGGATGTATCTGCCCAGCGCCCCAAACGTTCTCCCCTGGATGGGCATGGGTAAACTCCCCCGACCCTAGTGGAGGATAAAGCGGAGGATAATGGATGGATGAATGGATCTGCTTATTTGTTTAAATCACGATCTCTAAATGATCATATGAAGTTAATTTGTACTCAGATGATTATGACAAAGAGTTGTAAATCCTCAATACGGTATATTTGTATATAGTTAACAGTTAGCAAAGACCGTCTTCGTGCTGAATGCTGTGACAGTGAGCATGGAGCTGAGCGCTGCCCTCTAGTGGACATCATGAGCGTTTCAGATTTTTAGAGCAGGATAAATATATTCTGTATATTTATATTAAAAAAGTAATATACATACAAATATACATACATACATACATATATACATACATATATATATATGACTTAGTGGCTGGCATGTTCTCCTCTCAGCGCTAGGGGTTCCCGATTCGAATCCCAATCTGGGTGGAGTTTCCATGTCTGCATGGGTTTCCTCCGGGTTCTCCGGTTTCCTCCCACAGTCTAAAAACATGGATCAAAGTGAATTCATTCATTCATTCATTCATTTAGTATCTCCCGCTTTATCCTCTATTAGGGTCGCGGTGGGGTTCCCCATGCCCATCCAGGGGATAATGTCTCGGGCGCTGGGCAGATAGACCCAGGACAGGGCGCCAATCCATCGCTGGGCACACACTCACTCACACAGACACACTCTATATGGGGCAAATTTTGAGAATTCACTTGACTTAATCCATGTTATTGGACTGTGGGAGGAAACCGGAGAACCCGGAGGAAACCCACGCAGACACGGGGAGAACATGGAAACTCCACCCAGATGGGGATTCGAACCGGGAATCCCTAGCGCTGAGAGGGAACGTGCTAACCACTAAGCCACCGTGCCACCCTCAAGGAGAATTGAATTCTCCAAATTGCCCCATATAGAGTGTGTCTGTGTGTTGTGTGTGAGTGAGTGTGTGCCCAGTGATAGATTGGCGTCCTCTCCTGGGTGTATCTGGCCAGCGCCCGAAACGTTCTCCCCTGGATGTGCGTGGGGAACCCTCCCCCGCCTCCCTAATAGAGGATAAAGCAGAAGATAATGGATGAATATATATATATATATATATATATATATATATACAGTATATATATATATATATATATATATATATATATATATATATATATATATATATATATAAAATCCAGCATATATGAAATCCAAATCCAGCAGATTGTTTATTTACATAAATATACAGGATGTGTAATATATACAAGGTGACTGTCTCTGTTTGATGTCTCTGTCTCTGTTTGATGTCTCTGTCTCTACGCTGTGAGCTTGTGGCCTCTTGGCTTCTCTCCGTGATTAATTGCAGGTGAAGGAGATTTAGGAAACTGATATTCGGTAACGGGAGGGCGGCCCAAACTCGGCGAGAGTAATTCATCACAGGACAAAGCAACAGGCCAAAGAGTTGCACTTGTACAAATGTGGACGGACAGCTGTGGACGGGCCCCGTGCCGCAGAAATGATTGCTTGGCCTCCACCACAAAAAAAGTCCGATGATTAAAAGCGGATTCGTTTGAACAAAAGGTAGGAAAAAAAAAAATACTGCACGCACGCACACACACACACACACACACACATTATGGTCAAGATGGAAAACGAAAACGCAAGTGAAATGCTTTTGATAACTTTCAAAGAATCTGCAGACGGGTCAACGTCCCACGTCTGAGGAATGGCACTAATATGAACAGGGGAGTGGTTTGTACTGAGATGCTCTGATCGGAAATATGGTTTCAATTGTTTTCGACCTACAAAACAGCGGCATCATTGTATAATAGGACATCATTAAGGCGTGGTCTTGTTGTTTTAATTATTGTGCCCGTATAGTTTACACAATAAAATAAAATAAATAAATAAATAAGGCGGCACGGTGACTTAGTGGTTGGCATGTTCTCCTCTCAGAGCTAGGGATTCCCGGTTCGAATCCCCATCTGGGTGGAGTTTCCATGTTCTCCCCGTGTCCGTGTGGGTTTCCTCCGGGTTCTCCGGTTTCCTCCCACAGTCCAATAACATGGATCAAGGTGAATTGAATGCTCCAAATTGCCTCATATAGAGTGTGTCTGTCTGAGTGAGTGTGTGTCCAGGGATAGACTGGCACCCTGTCCTGGGTGTATCTGTCCAGCACCCGAAACGTTCTCCCCTGGACAGGCCTGGTGAACCCTCCCACGACCCTAATACAGGATAAAGCAGAAGATAATGGATGGATGGATGAACCTCACTCCTGCTCTTTTGGATAGATGGTTTAAAATTTGGACCTGCAAAACGGCGGCGTCAATGGATAATAGGACGTCATTAAGGCATGGCCTCATTGTCTTAATTATTGTGCCCGTATAGTTTACACACTAAAATAAAATAAATAAATATAGCGTGCTGTAACTTTCACGCCAGAATTAAAAAACAGTGAAACCATCAAAGCAGTCGGGGTGCCAGTCAAATCCCACAGTGCCAGAAATTCATCAGCATTTAAAAAGATGAGTAATTAGAGGAAAAAGCACTTTTAATTAGAGAGCATTCGACAATTAGCTGATTAGTTAATCTAATAATCAACGTCTCCTTTCACTCAGTTTAGCGCTCAACAATTAACAAGACAAATCCCAACGAGATGCGATGCTGAGGGAGAGTCTTCATTAGTCTGGGGCTAATTTAAAGTTAAGTGGTTAATTACCAATGCCTAACGAAGTCATTACCTTCACTGGGGGAATGGCTTCGCAACACAACACACACACACACACACACACACACACACACACACACACACACGACCGACAGATAACGGGTGAAATACACACACAAACACAAACACACACACACACATCCGCACGAATCGAGATGGAGATTTTCTTACTTTTAACTTTAGCTCAGCTTTAATTAGTGTTTTAATTTAATTAAACACCTTGTTCCAAAGGTTTATTACCTTCATGAACATGAACCCTTTGATCTTATGAAATGAAGTTTAATATAATTAAGAGTTTGACAACAAGCTCAGACTTATTTAACTCTGCACTGCAGAAAGTTAAAATATATTTATAAATATATACAAAGCGTGTATGTACTGTAAGTATATATATACAGTATATATATATATATATATATGTATATATATATATAGATATATATATATGTATGTATATGTATATGTGTCCATCCATCCATTATCTTCCGCTTTATCCTCTATTAGGGTTTTTTTTTTTTTGGGGGGGGGGGGAATTTGGAGAATTCAATTGACGTTGATCCATGTTTTTGGACTGTGGGAGGAAACCGGAGAACCCGGAGGAAACCCACACGGACACGGGGAGAACTTGCAGACTCCAGGGGATTCGAACCGAGAGAACATGCCAACCACTAAGCCACCATGCATAGATATATATATATATATATATATATATATATATATATATATATATATATATACAGTATATATATATATATATATATATATATATATATATATATATATATATATATATATATATATATATATATATATATAGTGAACATACTGTACTATCAACCCCATTAGAAGTACATTGTAAGGCTCTATAAGATGGAACTGTAATACTCCCAGCTGACACATGGGGCACTTGGGTTGAGATGCTGCATACATGAGATGACTCATCCTACAGGTGCGTCTGTTTTGTCTGAGAGGTTTGTTATTGGGGGAACCATCCAAATTAGATCCAGTTTCCTACCCGTTCAGGTAGACTTGTGGCCCTGATCTGATGGGAATGTGGCCTTCATCCTGCAAAGCATCGTACACGAAACCCTATAGTTGTTATAGTGGAACCACAAGGGTTCCTGGAACTGCACGATGAGAACCATGAGTTCCACATCAGCGTCAATGTGTCTTTAACGGAGTAGAAGCAATAAAGTGAAGGCAAACACACACCGGCGGCACAGGACATGACGGAACCCGCAGTCATGTGACCCCCTGTTCTGCGAGGGTGCGAGGGGGCGTGGTGTGGAGGGAAAATATTAGGCACACTTCAGTAACTTTTAATAATATTGTTTCATGAAATGTAATTAAAAAGGTTTTATCACTGGGTTTGGGACAGGCCCTGTAATGAACTGTCTCAGCTCATGCGGAGCACCATTAATACACACACACACACACACACACACACACACTTATACATACATCACGTGTAGGCTGTAATCTAAAGCCCAGTGAAAGGTAATGAGAGGTGAGTGAGTACGACGGCGGCGTCTCATGAATTCGCAGCTTTCTCCTTCGTTTAATCCGATGCCTTTATTTCCTCTCATCTCTCTCGTCCTGATTATTATGGGATGGCGGCGGCGTGGGGGAGAGGTGATGTAGCGTGGAACATCGGCTGACCGGCCCCGTACCGGACCTCAATCCATTACTCACGAACGCGGGCCATAAGTCTCTGAGTCTCTGGTTCTGACGTTCTAATCACGTTCTAATCATGTTCCGGCGCCATGCGTATGCCCTAAACGCACCGCCGACGATGACAAAGAGACTTCCCATGATGCAGTGCGGCACAGTCCTCCAATCTGGCAACCGGAAAGTGTGTGCGCAAGTATGTGTATGACTGTGTGGGGGTGTGGGGGTTTCGAATTTTTAGGACGTCCACAGAAAAGACAGAAACTCCTCAAAAAGACATGGTCCCCAAAAATATTAATTATGTTCTTCTATTAGGGTGGCACGGTGGCTTAGTGGTTGGCATGTTCTCCTCTCAGTGCTGGGGATTCCCAGTTCGAATCCCAATCTGGGTGGAGTTTGCTTGTCCTCCCCGTGTCTGCGTGAGTTTCCTCCGGGTTCTCCGGTTTCCTCTCACAGTCCAAAGGAGTGTGCGAACAAACCAGAGAACCCGGAGGAAACCCACGGGGACTGTGCGAGGAAACCGGAGAACCCGGAGGAATCCCACGGGGACATGGGGAGAACATGGAGACTCCACCATGATTGGGATTCGAACCGGGAATCCCCAGTGTTGAGAGGAGAACATGCCAACCACTAAGCCACTGTGCTGCCCCTACTGTAATTCCAAGAAGCCAAATAATAAATAGAGGGACACTTCCCTGGTGATCCAAGCTCGAATCCCAATCTGGGTGGAGTTTCCATGTTCTCCCCGTGTCCGTGTGGGTTTCCTCTGGGTTCTCCGGTGTCCTCCCACAGTCCAAAAACATGGATCAATTCAATTGAATTCACCAAATGCCCCATGTAGAGTGTGTGTGTTTTTCATTTTAATCCCATACTAACAATTCATTCAAAGACATGTGATCCCAATCAACCAATACCACACCCTTTAGAGAGCATGCAACCCCTATTATATATCAACGAAGCCAAATAATAAATAGAGGGACTCTTGGTGGAACCCGTGCAGCAGTTTTATGGTTCCTTATGACACGCTGCAGATGCGGTGTGTTTTCGGCGAGCTCTCGGTTGAATAACGGAAAGTTATTTGCGTTATATAAAGTCCTCCTCCGTGATTCACGGATGCCCGCGGACCACTCAAAGCGTGGCGTGATGTAAAGAGACGAGCAAACTGGAGAGTGTGTGGGATTGGGTGTAGATGATATGTAACGGATCTCTCACGGCAGGGAATTGGAAATGGACCGGCGCGGTGGAGGACGCCGGCGGTCAGGGAGACGGCCATGCGACCCGAGAGTGCGAACGCGATTGAAGTCAGAGGCCGGCGCGGAGTGAAGATGACATGTTCTCCTGCAAGACGAAGAAGAGTCAAGAAGAGACGCGTCTGAGGAGAGTCAAAAGAAACAATCAGACCGCGGGGAACGGGGTCAGGGAGGGGGCGCTGCGTCTTCAAATAGAGGACAGACGACCCTTTATGAATCGCTGCTGCAGAGAACGAGGCAGGAGGACACGCACTGCGCGCGGAACATGTGTCTCCAACGCGGAACCTGATGGAGGTGATTAGGGGGTAATTAACGGTGTGCTGGCTACAAAACACCACAACACCACTTTAGGGGTCTGTTATTACTGAGATGGAATACAGATGTGGACAGTGATAGATTGGCGTCCTGTCCTGGGTGCATCTGCCCAACACCCGAAACGTTCTCCCCTGGATGGGCATGGGGAACCCCCCCGTGACCCTAATATAGGAAGAAGCGGAGGATTATGGATGGATGGATCCATGAAGCCACGAACTGGAGTGACGGAGAACCCAGAGAACCAGAAATGAATGAAGTGGATTTGTAAGTAAAGAACTAATTGATGAGTCCAGGTGGGGGCAATGAGGAGGAAGTGTGACCAAAACACATCTGGTCCACATCTGGTAACGATCTGGCAGGGCTGCCGAGACACGTTTGGCTGACGTGGGTTCTAATTTGGTGCCAAACAGTACAAACAAATGTGGTCCACTTAAATTAAGTTCAGGTAATTTATTTATATAACGTTTTTAAACAATAGTACATTGTCAATAAGCAGCTTTTGGCAACTTTCTTATGTTGTGAGGACTGATGATCAGTGGGGGACTCATTCTTCTTTAGCAACAGTGCAGAACAGCCAT
Source organism: Corydoras sp. C115 (assembly GCA_019802505.1). Classification (NCBI taxonomy): domain Eukaryota; kingdom Metazoa; phylum Chordata; class Actinopteri; order Siluriformes; family Callichthyidae; genus Corydoras; species Corydoras sp. C115. Next base: position 319,990 of record JAFMOC010000194.1, on the reverse strand, counting down.
GTACAGATCATGTGGTAATCAGTGACGAAAAAGTGATGATTTGGGCCGGTGTAAATATCATAAAATGGGCCGGAATGCTTGTACTATCTGGGTACTCACTGCTGTTTTACTGTACTCATCCTCAGTCTGATAGAATACAGACGTTGGACACTCCTGGCTGAGACGCCGAGACGGGTTTACCACACGTGAGCCGAAGGTGGCCCACGCTGAATGTGCTCATTCGGCCCACGTGTCCCCACTCGCATCTGGGCCACATTTATCAGCCGGCGTAGTGCTGGCGGATGCGTGACCCTGATCGGGTCCATGCTGTATGTGACCCATGTGCCATCCGTCCCAGTGTCACCGCTCTATGGGGCCAGAGGGGCCGGGTGAAAACGAGGCATGAGGGCCAGGGGCTTTTCCACACTGAACGCTTATGAACTCAGCGGTGTTGTGCGCCCTGGACTTCTTACTGCGCATTATCCGTTTCAGCTTCCTCTTCATCTTCAAAGCTTCGGCTCCTCCGCCACCGTTTCAACACACGTTCCGAAACATTAGAGAAAAACTGGGCTTTGATTTGAAACTAAGCGAAGAGGGAGCTGCGCTGAAGTATTCGGAGTTAACAGAGTGTGTGTATATATATATATATATATATATATATATATATACGTGTGTGTGTGTGTGTGTGTGTGTGTGTGTGTTGAACCTGCCTCTTTTTTATCGAGATAATTTGTCCCTGTCATGTTCTACATAAACCCGAACTCACCCTCGATTTGTTTGATCTCTCGGTTAAATTATTCACTCAAACCTCGAGTGTAATACGAACCCTGCGTCGAGCTGCACAGTAAACGCCAAGTTTCTATTAAAGAGGTGCTTTATAGGTAAATTTAAATGCCTGGAGAACATAAACAACACGTTTCCGAGGTTTTGCCGACGAACGCAGCAACACCTCGTTGTTTAATATTAAAGAGACGCCACTTGCCGCATTAATATTCATCCCGGCAATAAACATAAACATTTCAAAGTCTAATGGAGGAGCTACAAAGGAAACAATTATAACTTTGTGAGAAAGAGCCCTGGGGCGCCGACTGAAATCAGTCCAGAGGAGAGAGTCGCCGGATTGCTTTCTCTGCCTTTCTGCTGCCTCGGTGCAGACGAGGAGAACATGCCAACACCCTTCCTGGGGGCAATTTGCCTGGTACTGTCTTTGTAACAATAGGGGACCCACACGGTGGATGTGAAGATGAATCCAGATGTTTTAAGAAGGACATCCGTCTATACCCAATCAAATCCAGGTATTATTGCTTAAATTGCTCCAGTCTTTGGAATTTCGCTTCATTTAAATGCATCTCAATTGGAAAGACCTGCAGGATTACTGGGATAGGCTCTAGCACCTCCTACAACCCTAACCTCATCACAGACGGATGCTTTTATCACACCCCATGTGTGCGGTTTTTAAAGCTTCCACACACCTGAAAAGGCTTTCTGCAAATTTATGGAGTGTGTGAGTGGAGATCTGTAAGCATTCATCCAGAAGAGCATTGGTGAGGTCAAGCACCGATGGTGGGCATAGTTCATACATAGCAATAATATTCATTTATTCATTCTATATTAGGATCACGGAGGGGTTCCCCATGCCCATCCAGGGGAGAACGTTTCGGGCACTGGGCAGATACACCCAGGACAGGGCGCACACACTCACACACACACACACAGACACGCACACAAACACACTCTACATGGGGCAATTTGGAGAACTCATTTGACTTGATCCATGTTTTTGGACTGTGGGAAGAAACCGGAGAACCCGGAGGAAACCCACACAGACATGGGGAGAACATGGAAACTCCACCCAGATGGGGATTCGAACCGGGAATCCCTAACGCTGAGAGGCAAACGTGCTAACCACTAAGCCACTAGTAGTAATAATAATAATAATAATAATAATAATAATGGCGGCACGGTGGCTTAGTGGTTAGCACGTTCGCCTCTCAGCGCTAGGGATTCCCGGTTCGAATCCCCATCTGGGTGGAGTTTCCATGTTCTCCCCGTGTCTGCGTGGGTTTCCTCCGGGTTCTCCGGTTTCCTCCCACAGTCCAAAAACATGGATCAAGTTAATTGAATTCTCGAAATTGCCCCATATAGAGTGTGTCTGTGTGAGTGAGTGTGTGCCCAGCATGGATTGGCCCATCCTGGGTCTATCTGCCCAGCGCCCGAGATGTTCTCCCCTGGATGGGCATGGGGAACCCCACCGCGACCCTAATAGAGATAAAGCGGGAGATAATGAATGAATGAATGAATAATAATAATAATAATAATAATTCATTCATTCATTATCTCTCACTTTATCCTCTACTAGGGTCGCGGTGGGGCTCCCCATGCCCATCCAGGGGAGAACGTCTCGGGCGCTGGGCAGATAGACCCAGGACAGGGCGCCAATCAATCGCTGCGTAATAATAATAATAATAATAATAATAATAATAATAATAATAATAATAATAATAATTAAAATTAATTATTATTATTATTATTATTATTATTATTATTATTATTATTATTATAAGGGCGGCACGGTGGCTTAGTGGTTAGCACGTTCGCCTCTCAGCGCTAGGGATTCCCGGTTCGAATCCCCATCTGGGTGGAGTTTCCATGTTCTCCCCATGTCTGCGTGGGTTTCCTCCGGGTTCTCCGGTTTCCTCCCACAGTCCAAAAACATGGATCAAGTCAAATGAATTCTCAAAAACTGCCCCATATAGAGTGTGTCTGTGTGAGTGAGTGTGTGCCCAGCGATGGATTGGCGCCCTGTCCTGGGTCTATCTGCCCAGCGCCCGAGACGTTCTCCCCTGGATGGGCATGGGGAACCCCACCGCGACCCTAGTAGAGGATAAAGCGGGAGATAATGAATGAATGAATGAATGAATAATAATAATAATAATAATAATAATAATTATTATTATTATTATTATTATTATTATTATTATTATTATTAATAATAATAATTCCACTAATTCTATTTTTAAATAATCAGTTTTCAGGATTTTATTTAAAACAGTTTTAAGTGCTGTTTTTTTATTCCGACGTTTATCAAATCTCTTTCTTTAGTTCCTCCCTCGGCCGACAGAGGGCAGTGTGTCTCTATATAGCAGCACGGCTCTGAGCGCTCTCCTCTCGCTCTGTTCCTGAACGTTCATGTCGTCATGTCACAGGTGAGGTCCCGCCCCGGATGTGACATCACCAGGTGAGGCGTTGGTTACCTCGAGAAAAAACTAATTAGCATAACAATATTTCTAGGTAGTGACGTCATTTAACACTGAACTGACGTGACTGCAGGAATCGGTGTGTTTAAGGTGGTTTCATTAAAAACACCGCTGTGTGTGTGTGTGTGTGTGTGTGTGTGTGTGTGTGTGTGTGTGTGTGTGTATGTATGTGTGTGTGTGGATGGCTGTTGTATGACTGTATGAGTGTTTGCATGGATGGATAAATAAATGTTGTTTGGATGGATGGATGTTTTATAGGTAATGGATGGCTAGGTGAATGTCATGTGGTTGTTTGGATGAATGGATGGATGTTGTATAGGTAATGGATGGTGTATGGGTGTATAGAGGGTTGTATAGAGGGATGGGTGGGTGTATAAGTGTATAGGCGGCTGTTGTATGGGTATGTGGATGGATGTATGTAGTATGGATATGTGGATGAATGTTGTGTGGTTGTTTGGATTGATAGATGTGGTATGGATGTGTGGATGGATGTTGTGTGGTTGTTTGGATGGATGGGTGTATAGGTGGCTGTTGTGTGGTTGTTTGGATGGATGGGTGTATAGGTGGCCGTTGTGTGGTTGTTTGGATGGATGGGTGTGTAGGTGGCTGTTGTATGAGTATGTGGATGGATGTATGTAGTATGGAAATGTGGTTCAATGTTGTGTGGTTGTTTGGATTGATAGATGTGGTATGGATGTGTGGATGGTTGTTTGGATGGATGGTTGTATAGGTGCCCGTTGTGTGGTTGTTTGGATGGATGGATGGGTGTGTAGGTGGCTGTTGTAGGAGTGGATGTGGATGGATGGATGTATGGATAAATGTTGTGTGGTTAGTTGGATGGATGTGTGAATGAATGTTGTTTGGATGGATAGGTGTTGTATAGGTAATCGATGGGGTATGTGTGGATGGATGTTATGTGGTTGTTTGGATAGATGGGTGTATGGGTGGCTGTTGTTTGGGTATGTGGATGGATGGATGTATGTAGTATTGATATGTGGATGAATGTTGTGTGGTTGTTTGGATTGATAGATGTGGTATGGATGTGTGGATGGATGTTGTTTGGATGGATGGGTGTATAGGTGGCCGTTGTGTGGTTGTTTGGATGGATGGGTGTATAGGTGGCCGTTGTGTGGTTGTTTGGATGGATGGGTGTATAGGTGGCCGTTGTGTGGTTGTTTGGATGGATGGGTGTATAGGTGGCCGTTGTGTGGTTGTTTGGATGGATGGGTGTATAGGTGGCCGTTGTGTGGTTGTTTGGATGGATGGGTGTGTAGGTGGCTGTTGTATGAGTATGTGGATGGATGTATGTAGTATGGATATGTGGATGAATGTTGTGTGGTTGTTTGGATTGATAGATGTGGTATGGATGTGTGGATGGATGTTGTTTGGATGGATGGGTGTATAGGTGGCTGTTGTGTGGTTGTTTGGATGGATGGGTGTATAGGTGGCTGTTGTGTGGTTGTTTGGATGGATGGATGGGTGTATAGGTGGCTGTTGTGTGGTTGTTTGGATGGATGGGTGTATAGGTGGCTGTTGTGTGGTTGTTTGGATGGATGGGTGTATAGGTGGCTGTTGTGTGGTTGTTTGGATGGATGGGTGTATAGGTGGCTGTTGTGTGGTTGTTTGGATGGATGGGTGTATAGGTGGCTGTTGTGTGGTTGTTTGGATGGATGGGTGTGTAGGTGACTGTTGTATGAGTATGTGGATGGATGTATGTAGTATGGATATGTGGATGAATGTTGTGTGGTTGTTTGGATTGATAGATGTGGAATGGTGTGTGGATGGTTGTTTGGATGGATGGGTGTATAGGTGGCCGTTGTGTGGTTGTTTGGATGGATGGGTGTATAGGTGGCCGTTGTGTGGTTTTTTGGATGGATGGGTGTGTAGGTGGCTGTTGTAGGAGTATGTGGATGAATGGATGTATGGATAAATGTTGTGTTATTAGTTGGATGGATGTGTGAATGAATGTTGTTTGGATGGATAGGTGTTGTATAGGTAATCGATGGGGTATATGTGGATGGATGTTATGTGGTTGTTTGGATAGATGGGTGTATGGATGGCTGTTGTATGGGTATGTGGATGGATGGATGGATGGATGTTGTGTGGTTAGTTGGATGGCTGAGTAATGGAGTCAGTGTTTAGAGCCTGAATGAATGAACAGTAAGTGAAATGAATGGAGGAGTTGGATGGATGGATGAGTGGCCAGATGGACAGAGAGATGGATGAAGGTCAGATGTATGGATGGGGTGAGCAGGTAGCTACTGTGTGTTTAAAGGAAACTCAGAATTTCATGTGGGTCTGTTTATTTGATTGTATTGTGTGTGTGTGTGTACCTGTAGCCTCTGGCAGAGGTAAACATTAGATCTATCGATTCGGCGGGTGGAAGACGGACTGAGACATGGAGACAAATGGATTACACTAGAAAGTCTGTTTCTTGCTGGGACCTCCACCTGGGTTTCCACACCGAGGTCCAGATCCAACGTCTGTTCTCCGTCCCCTCTGTCCGCACGCTCCATCTCTCTACACGTCTCTGCACCTGTTCGTATGATGCTGCTCCCTCTCTGGTCTTTGCCAGGTTCTCCTTCCTCTCTGAAGTGTCAAATGCGGCCCCCCGGGTCAACAACCCCGCGCTCGGGCGTCTGAGAGACGGAGGAACCGGCCGGCCTGATTAAGACTTCATATGGACCGCAGAACGTGACGAGTGCAGAGTGTTGGCCACCTTTAACCCCCCGGAACGGGCCCAGAGTAACGGGCTCAGAGTACTGGGCCACCGCCGGCGCAGCATCCGCAGTGCAGCCGTTTTCAGACGGATGTTCTCCGTTGTGCACAGACGTTCTGCGCATCACCGACGGGCCTGCAGAGGGTGTGTGTACATAAGTCATGCATTGTTCCCTCTGTGTTCTTTTGCCGATGACACGTTGGAGCTTGTTATTGCAAATATATTGGGCAACACATCAAATGGAATTGATTATTAAAAACATAACACTGCATGTTTATAAATCTCGCCTGGATCACACACACACACACACACACACACACACAAGGCAGGTTTTTAGTGCATCGTGATGTAAATCGCAAGTATCTCCATTTCATCGACCAGCATACTTCTACTGCATGAGGAAGGCCCCATTATATGCTATAGGGAGAACATACCAACTAACACAGTGTAGCTCAGGTGTAGATCACGTGTAACAATGAAAGCATGAGGTGTAGTGTGTGTGTGTGTGTGTATAGTCTCAGGTTATTGGTTGTGTTCCTATAAATGATGCAATGAAAGTTATATTCCTTCTTGCGCACAGACGGTGTGTGTGTGTGTGTGTGTGTGTGTGTGTGTGTGTGTGTTGAGGGGGGGGGGGGGGGCGGTGTGAAGCTTTGAAAAAGTGTGAGCAGGCTCCGTTTCAGGACCTCTCGGTCCCAGACACCTGAAGGAAGCTCACTTCAGAGGAAGACGAACATCAAAGGAGACCTTCTTTTTACCCCCCCCCCCCCCTGCCGTTCCTTGGATTTCCACCCCCCACCACCACCCCCACCCACTCGATTCCAAATCTGTTTGTGCTTTCGCGACATTTTTGCCAGCAAAAAGTCTGGGGATAGAACCCCGTTATTTGGGAGAGAACCTATTCATCTGTACGAGTCTGAATACCGCGTCGTCTGATTATTATGGAGGTGGGGTTAGGTGGAGAAGGGGCCCCTCCAGCAGCATTTCAGGGGTCCCCCGCATACATTGTAGGATGGTCTGTTGATCTTCTGGGCGAAAATAAAGGGAATGCTCGTTGTACACAAAACACTTTATGTTGGTGATTAACGAGGTGGAGGATTAATTAAGAAATCTGTAAGGTGTGGGGGGCGTGGCCTAATTCTGAATAAACACCATAAAATGGTGTTATTAGTCCCGGTGTGTTGTGGAGTACAGTTCCACCTCTTTACGTGATTTATTCACAATAATACACAACCTCGAGTGTCTGATTGCTTTAATAAAACACTTACAAACACACTGTAATAAAAAAAACAAAGGTTTAATTAAGAAATGCGTTTATTAAAAGCAAAATCGTTAACAATCTGATCTTCCAGGCGGCACGGTGGCTTAGTTGTTAGCACGTTCGCCTCTCAGCGCTAGGGATTCCCGGTTCGAATCCCCATCTGGGTGGAGTTTCCATGTTCTCCCCGTGTCCGCGTGGGTTTCCTCCGGGTTCTCCGGTTTCCTCCCACAGTCCAAAAACATGGATCAAGTCAATTGAATTCTCAAAAATTGCCCCATATAGAGTGTGTCTGTGTGAGTGAGTGTGTGCCCAGCGATGGATTGGCGCCCTGTCCTGGGTCTATCTGCCCAGCGCCTGAGATGTTCTCCCCTGGATGGGCATGTGGAACCCCACCGCGACCCTAATAGAGGATAAAGCGGGAGATGAATGAATGAATGAATCTGATCTTCCGCGACGTCATCTAGTCCGTTTGCAAATGGATTAAACAGGATTCCGTTTATTCTAATGATTATACTGCCCCCTAGTGGCCACATTACAGAACGCAGTTTATAAACAGTGTAACAGGTTTTAGTGTTGATCTCTGTTTATATTAATCTGTATTTTATGATTTATAATAATGTATTGTATATCACACATTGATACGAATGTGAAGCGCTCAGAGGTGTGTGTTATTGTTAATGATGTCACGGCTGGACCAACGGCTCAGCCAATCAGATTTAAGGAGTGGAACTACCCGACTTATAATAATAATAATAATAATAATGATAATAATAAATAACATTTTATAGAATTTAAAAAAAGTCTTCTGATCAAGCAAGCAAACAAACAGAAAGACATACGTATTTGGACACGCCTTCTAATCCAATAAAATGTTCATAAAGTGTCAATTATATAATGTCATAATATGTGGTAATATGTACTGTAATATCACGGTGGTGTGGTGGTTGGCATGTTCTTTTCTCCACGCTGGGGATCCAGGTTTGAATCCCAATCTGGGTGGAGTTTGCATGTTCTCCCCTTGTCCACATTTCCTCCGGGTTCTCCGCTTTCCTCCCACAGTCCAAAAACATGGAATCAAGGTCAATTGAATTCTCCAAATTGCCCCATATAGAGTGTGTGTGTGAGTGTGTGCCCAGCGATAGATTGGCGTCTTGTCCTGGGTGTATCTGCCCAGCGCCCGAAACGTTCTCCCCTGGATGGACATGGGGAACCCCTCCCCCCCGCGACCCTAGTAGAGGATAAAGCAGAAGATAATGGATGGATGGATGGAATATGTACTGTAATATCAAGGCTGCAATATCAAGGTGGTTGGCATGTTCTCCTCTCAGCGCTGGGGATTCAGGTTGGGTAGAGTGTCCATGTTCTCCCCGTGTCCACATGGGTTTCCTCTGGGTTTTCCGATTTCCTCCTACAGTCCAAAAACTGGATTCAAGGCAAATTGAATGCTCTAAATTGCCCCCATATGGTATGTGTCTGTGTAGATGAGTGTGTCCAGCGATAGATTTTGTGCCCGAAACGTTCTCCCCTGGATGGGCAGGGGGACACCCCCCCTCCCTCCATGAATAAATTAATGTAATGTATCGTTATGGGTTTTTTATTGTGAGTTGTGATGATTATGCCGGACTCTCACATGTAATTAATCCGAATGCTTCTTCAATTGCAGCCCCGAATCCAGATCGGATGTTAACGACCCGCTGCTTCGACCCGGTACACACACACACACACACACACACACACACACACACACACACACACACACTGTCGGATTGATCCTGCAGGTGAGTGTGTGACCTTTACGCCGCAGACAAAACCATCCACTCGATGCTGAGGAAGGAGGACCTGGGAATGAGGCCTGATTAGAAAACATCCACCTCATTGCGACCAGGTCCACAAGGGGGCGCTCAGACTCCACCTGGTGCACGCGAGGAGCTGGCGTAATGGTGGAGAGCGGCACGCTGATGGAATCACAAGATAAGAGCAGAAGGAATGGCTGCCGTTCTGTCGAGAGGCGATGGAGTCGGGCTCCGTTTCAGACTTTCACTCCGAAAGTGTGTAACCGGGAACGAGGTGGAGGATTATGACATCATCGCTCATTCTTACATACACACAGCGGCGGCGTGGGTAGTGGAGCCGGCTAATCTGATCAGTTCACGTTGTTATCATCCATCCATCCATCCATCCATCCATCCATCCATCCATTATCTTCCGCTTTATTGTCTACTTGGGGGGTGGGGGGGTGTTCCCCATGCCCATCCAGGAGAGAATGTTTTAAGCGCTGGGCAGGACACCCAGGACAGAACGCCAATCTATCGCTGGACACACACTCACTCACACAGACACACTCTATATGGTGCGATTTGGAGCATTCAATTGACCTTGATCCATGTTTTTGGACTGTGGGAGGAAACCGGAGAACCCGGAGGAAACCCACGCGGACACGGGGAGGACATGGAAACTCCACCCAGATGGGGATGCGAACTGGCAATCCCTAGTGCTGAGAGGAGAACATGCCAACCACTAAGCCACCATGCCGCTTTTATTATTATTATTATTATTATTATTATCCATCCATTATCTTCTGCTTTATCCTCTACTAGGGTTGGGGGGGGGGGGTTCCCCATGCCCATCCAGGGCAGATATACCCAGGACAAGATGCCAATCTATCACTGGACACACACTCACCAACACTCTATTTGGGGCAATTTGGAGAATTCAATTGACCTTGATCCATGTTTTTTTGGACTGTGGGAGGAAACCGGGGAACCCGGAGGAAACCCACATGGACACGGGGAGAACATAGAGACACCACCCAGATTGCGATGCGAACCAGAGGAGAACATGCCAACCACTAAGCCACCGTGCCGCTGTTATTATTATTATTCCTGCTCAGTTCGGAGGTTGAGGGATGCCGTTACACACCGAGAGAGAGAGAGAGAGAGAGAGAGAGTGTTCAGCATCCGTCCCCTCCGTCTCGTCTGTTTACGGCGCGCTGAGATGATGACAGTGTTTGGTTTTATTTTCCGCGACGTTTCGGCAGCAGACGGAATTGGATTGTTGCTTCGCTTTACCACACCGCGCTCTCATGTAAAAGCGTATCGTCTGCCACAATCCCTGTGATTTGTCGCCGCGCCAAAGTGGCAGCGAGCTTTTCAATCGCGGCCTCTTGCATCTTTAGCCTCTCGCGCCATCGAAATGAAAATGTTATTTCATTCTGCACGTCCACGAACGCAGCACGGCGAAGCTTTAGATGAAACATCTCTCTGCACGCTGTGTAGCTTCACTTCACACCCTTCAGCCGGGGTACGGAGGGGGGGTCGGCCATCCATCCATTATCTTCTGCTTTATCCTATATTAGCGGGGGGGGTTCTCCATGCCCATCCAGGGGAGAACGTTTGAGGTGCTGGGCAGATACACCCAGCACAGGACACCACTCTATCGCTGGGCACACACTCACTCACACACACACACTCTATATGGGGCAATTTGGAGAACTCAATTCACCTTGATCCATTTTTTTTGGACTGTGGGAGGAATCCCGGAGGAAACCCACGCAGACACAGGGAGAACATGGAAACTCCACCCAGATTGGGATTCGAACCGGGAATCGCTAGCGCGGAAAGGAGAACATGCTAAACCACAAAGCCACCGTGCCGCCGGGGTCGGCCGTCATCCTGCTTAACACCCCCGACGTCCACGATTCAGAGTCTAGGGGGTCTCGGTGCTTACCGCCCATCTAGTGTACTAAACTCGGCTACCTCAGCAAGTGCACTTCTTCTCCAAGGGGGAAATCAATGCGATCAATGAGAACCCGATGCCTGAACACCCGGGGCCCGGGACTCGGGGCCGGACCGTGTGGCTGCGTTGGCGTCTTTAATGCTGACAGGATTCGGTTCCCCGTGCTGCTGCCATAGGTGGGGGTGGTGCTTTTTTTTGGGGGGGGGGAGCGGGTTTTCTTCCCCCTCAGTGGGAGGTTATGCCGATTTCAGTGTTCTAACGTTCTGCGCTGAAGATTTACGCCTTTTTTTCCACTTCACAAACCTTAAAAGAAGGTTCTTGGTGAGGTTCCCAAAAACGAGGATGCTTCCAGGCAGAACTACATTTCATACCAGTGTAAAACAAAAAAAAAACAAAAAAAAAAAAACAAAAAAAAGCACAAAAAAACCCCCCCAAAAAGTATATATATATATATATATATATATATATATATATTACAGACTGTGTTCTAAATCACCTACTGCACACTAGCAAGCCTGGGACTGTGGAATTGTTGATTAAAGGGTTTATTGTAGACGCTGCGCTTAGTAAACTGTGGTGGCGCTGTTTGGTAGGAGCAGTGGATAAAAATTGGAGAGAGTGTGTGTGTCTGTGTGTGTGTGTGTGTGTGTGTGTGTGTGTTACTGCACAAATGTGTTAAATGTGTGTCAGCACTGTAGACGAACCAGATCATGTTATTATTATTATTATTTTAATTCATCCATTATCTTCCGCTTTATCTTCTATTAGGGACGGGTCGGGCAGGTACACCCAGGACAGGACGCCAATCTGTCGCTGGGTGCACACTCACTCACACACACACACTCTATATGGGGCAATTTAGAGCATTCAATCTACCTTAAATCCATGTTTCTGGACGGTGGGAGGAAACCGGAGAACCCGGAGAAAACCCTTCCGGACACGGGGAGAACATGGAACCTCCTCCCAATCTGGGTGGAGGTTCCATGTCTTCCCGTCCCCAGCGCTGAGAGGAGAACATGCCAACCACTACATATCAAGCTGTCTTATGATTATTGATTATTATTATTAAAAGTTCGGTTCCATGTGTGCAGGTCGGTGCCGCGTGTGCGGGTCGGTTCCGTTGTGCGGGTCGGTGCTGCGCTGCACAACACCTTGGAACCGGCGAGGGTTCAGATACGCCGTCACGCGTCACTGCAGACACACACTGCACCACACCGGAGGATCGCAGGGCCACGGGAGTGTGTGCGAGAGTGAGAGAGGGGCAAACGAGGGGAAGAGAATGCCATGAGAGAGAGAGAGAGTGTGAGAGAGAGAGAGGAAGAGAGAGAGAGAGAGAGAGAGCGAGCCTCACCCGCTGATTGGTCGGTTCTGTCTTTGTTCTGAAGCTTTTCTTGGCGCCGCTCTTCTCTCCTCGTGCCAGTCTCTATTCAGAGCTTCACATTAGGCGGCGGTGCGAGGCGACACACACACACACACACACACACTGCACAAACACAATGCTGGAGGCCGACTATGCAAAACCATTACACACCACACACACCGTTCAGCCAAATGCAAACAATCACTGCTCCTGTTGAGATTCACAGCCCCCTCCCCCCCCACCCCGCTCCCGCTGAGGGTCGCGGTTCTGCACACGGAACCGGGTCATGTACACGTTCGGGTTCAACAGACTACGAACAGAAACGGATCACATGCTTATTAAAGGGTGTGGTAATTGGTACGTTCTCTCAGCGCTGCAGTTTGCATGTTCTCCCCGTGTCCCTGGGGCTTTCTCCAGGTTCTCCGGTTTCATCCCACAGTCCAAAAACATGGATTCAAGGTAAACTGGATGCTCAAAATTGCCCCATATATACTGTGTGTTTATATGGGGCCTATATAAAAACCTATATAGACAGGAAGGACACGGCATCTGTCTGTCTACTACATGGGGCAATTTAGAGCATTTAGTTCACCTTGATCCATGTTTTTGGACTGTGGGAGGAAACCGGAGAACCCGCAGGAAACCGACGAGGACACAGGGAGAACATGGGAACTCCACCCATTGGGATTCGAACCAGGAATCCCCAGCTCTGAGAGGAGAACATGCTAACCACTACACCACCATGCCGCTCAGGGGCAATTTAGATAGGGGCAATTTAGAGCAGCCCGTTTACCTGGAATGTATTTCAGACTGTGGGAGGAAATCGGAGAACCCACAGGAAACCCATGAGGACACGGGGAGAACATGGAAACTCCACCCAGATCAGGATTTGAGTGTGGATCCCCAGTGCTGAGAGGAGAACATGCCAACTACCATGCCGCCCAGGGGCAATTTAGATAGGGGTAATTTAGAGCAGCCAGTTTACCACGAATCTATGTATTTCGGACTGTGGGAGGAAACTGGAGAACCCGGAGGAAACCCACGCTGGACACGGGGGAGATTAAAATTCGAACCTGAGAGGAGAACATGCCAAATCCCCTTCATAAAATATAAAAGTTGTTTTAAATGATATTGTATAAATCAGATATCTGTGGCCATTTCGTTCGACCAGATGACTCGTTTTGATAAATTGTTCTCTTTAATTCGGCGCCGTGTGATGATGATGATGGGAGCGATTTTCCGACTCCTGTACGAATTCAGCCTTAACGTAACAGCCATTAATTACAGCCGCGCCGGTCTGAGAGTCGTCGGCTGGTTTGAGTGATGTCTTTAGAACGTACGGAACCGCGCTCATAATTAAAGATTCGTCAGATGGAATAAATTGGCAGCGGAAGCATTAAGTGTTGGTGAAAAGCTCGACGCCCCCCGACAGATGAAAGGAGAATGACAGGACACATTCACAAGCAGGCGCGCCTTTGTTATTTAATGAAATTCACTTAGAACCCGTCTCAGACGGCGAGAACGCGACGGAACCGGGCGGAGCCGACCCTGATGACGTTGATCTCGGACCATCACCGGACTCTTTATTAGCTACACCACTGATCACACGGACGGAGTCTGAGGTTCTGTAGTTCCATTCTGTACTCCATCTGTTCTCTGAGGATCAGGAACCTCACAGGGCGGGTGTCGTTAGGGTGGAGCATGATTCTCAGTACTGCAGTGATGATGGTGTGTTGGTGTGTGTTGTGCTGAATAGAGGATGAAGAACACAAACTGCAGCTGAGCAGATGATCTACTGGCTCTGATTTTACATCCATGGGGTGGAGGAGTGGGGTGGAGGTGTGGGGTGGAGCAGTGGAGTCGGGGTGTGGGGTGGAGCAGTGGGGTGAAGGTGTGGGGTGGAGGAGTGAGGTGGGATCCGGTTGTGGGGTGGAGCAGTGGGGTGAAGGTGTGGGGTGAAGGTGTGGGGTGGAGGAGTGAGGTGGATCAGTGGGGTGGGATCGGGTTGTGGGGTGGAGCAGTGGGGTGAAGGTGTGGGGTGGAGGAGTGAGGTGGGATCGGGTTGTGGGGTGGAGCAGTGGGGTGAAGGTGTGGGGTGGAGGAGTGAGGTGGATCAGTGGGGTGGGATCAGGTTGTGGGGTGGAGCAGTGGGGTGAAGGTGTGGGGTGGAGGAGTGGGGTGGGATCGGGTTGTGGGGTGGAGCAGTGGGGTGAAGGTGTGGGGTGGAGGAGTGAGGTGGATCAGTGGGGTGGGATCGGGTTGTGGGGTGGAGCTGTGGGGTGGAGGAGTGGGGTGGGATCGGGTTGTGGGGTGGAGCAGTGGGGTGAAGGTGTGGAGTGGAGGAGTGGGGTGGGATCGGGTTGTGGGGTGGAGCAGTGGGGTGAAGGTGTGGGGTGGAGGAGTGGGGTGGGATCGGGTTGTGGGGTGGAGCAGTGGGGTGGAGGTGTGAGGTGGAGGTGTGATATATACGGCATCCGAAAGAAAAATAAAATATAATATATAATATAAGTTGCGGGCGGCACAGTGGCTTAGTGGTTGGCATGTTCTCCTCTCAGCGCTGGGGATTCCCGGTTCAAATCCCAATCTGGGTGGAGTTTGCATGTTCTCCCCGTGTCCACGTGGGTCTCCTCAGGGTTCACCGGTTTCTTCCCACGGTCCAAAAACATGAATTCAAGGTCAATTGAATTCTCAAAATTGCCAGCACCCGAAACATTCTCCCCTAGGTGGGCATGGGGAACCCCCCCCCGTCACCCTAACGGAGGACAAAGCAGAAGATAATGGATGGAGATAAGTTGCTGGAGCTGTAAATGCATGTCTCTCTCTCTATATCCTCTCTGTCTCTCACCCTCTCTCTCTTCCTCCCTCACTTTTTCTCGCCCACCCCCCCCCCTCGTTATTACGTCACGTCGCCCGAATGAAAATGCAGAAGTCCAACGATAATTACAACAGCACTGACCGTGACTGTGTGTGTGTGCGGTAATAACATCACTGCACACACACACACACACACACACACACACATCCATCAGAGTGTGTACATTACACACAGTGAGAGGATGCAGGCGTGTATCTGTTAAATCCTCTCCCATCTCTTGGCTATGTGATCTCATTATGATCCCAACTGCAGCCCCCCCCCCTTCCAAATAAAATGCCAAAGGACGGGATAGGACACAGCCGGCGTGTAAAGGCAGATGCTGATGAGTGTGGTGAGCCGTATTTACACCAAAAAAACACCGAAGCCTGATTTCTGGACTCTGCCCATCTGGACTCCGCCCGTCTGGACTCCGCCCGTCTGGACTCCGCCCGTCTGTCCGCGGTGCGGGACGCCGACTCGGTGCATCGCGGCGCGGCGAGCGGCGTGACGACGCAGCGGCCGAGGCTCCGGTGCGACGTCCTGTTAGAGCAGTTTTATTAGCTGTCTCTCAGAATGTGGAGTGGGGGGGAGAGCGAGAGCGAGACAGAGAGCGAGAGAGAGAGTGAGAGAGAGCGAGAGAGAGCGAGAGATGAATGGATAACCTGAGGGAATAGTTCAGCTGTTTATTACCTGAGATAAATCTGCTCTTCTGCAGGTGGCGCCGTGTTTATTGCGCCTGTCGCTCTGCCGATGATGAGCAAAGTATCTCTGAAGGAATGACTTACAGACCGGTGGGTGTGTCCCACACTTTGGCATGTTCTTCTGCTTTGGATCAGTCTGTAAGATGCATTTAATCATGATTTCATTAAATCTATACACTGTTTTATGCAGATGTTCAGACACTGGCCTGATTTTTGAGGTACCACACCTGGTTCCGCACCCAGTCCCGCACATGGTCCCGGTTCAACACATGGTACCGCACCCGATCCTGCACATGGTCCCGGTGCCACACATGGTCCCGGTTCCGCATCCAGTCCCACATATTGTACTTCACATGGTCCTGCACATGGTCCCGGTCCTGGTCCCGTATCCAGTCCTATACATGGTCCCACACCTGATCCCACACATTGTACCTCACATGGTCCCATACATGGTCCCGGTCCCGCATCCAGTCCTATACATGGTTCGACACTTGATTCCGCACATTGTACCTCACATGGTCCCGGTCCCGCATCCAGTCCTATACATGGTTCGACACTTGATTCCGCACATTGTACCTCACATGGTCCCGGTCCCGCATCCAGTCCTATACATGGTCCCACACCTGATCCCACACATTGTACCTCACATGGTCCCATACATGGTTCCGGTCCCGCATCCAGTCCTATACATGGTCCCACACCTGATCCCACACATTGTTCCTCACATGGTCCCATACATGGTCCCGGTCCCACATCCAGTCCTATACATGGTTCCACACTTGATCCCGCACATGGTCCCGGTCCCGCATCCAGTCCTATACATGGTTCCACACATCATCCAGCACATTATACCTCACATGGTCCCATACCAGTTCCCATAGTCCCATCCCGGTCCAGTTCCCGCATCCAGTCCTACACATGGTCCCACACCTGATCCCACACATTGTACCTCACATGGTCCCGGTCCCGCATCCAGTGCTATACATGGTTCCACACTTGATCCCGTACATTGTACCTCACATGGTCCCGGTCCCGGATCCAGTCCTATACATGGTTCGACACTTGATCCCGCACATTGTACCTCACATGGTCCCACACATGGTCCCGGTCCCACAACCAGTCCTATACATGGTTCCACACTTGATCCCGCACATTGTACCTCACATGGTCCCATACATGGTCCCGGTCCCACAACCAGTCCTATACATGGTTCCACACTTGATCCCGCACATTGTACCTCACATGATCCCACACATGGTCCCGGTCCCGCATCCAGTCCTATACATGGTTCCACACTTGATCCAGCACATTGTACCTCACATGGTCCCACACATGGTCCCGGTCCCACATCCAGTCCTACACATGGTCCCACACCTGATCCCACACATTATACCTCACATGGTCCCATACCAGTTCCCATAGTCCCATCCCGGTCCAGTTCCCACATCCAGTCCTACACATGGTCCCACACCTGATCCCACACATTGTACCTCACATGGTCCTGGTCCCGCATCCAGTGCTATACATGGTTCCACACTTGATCCCGTACATTGTACCTCACATGGTCCCGGTCCTGGATCCAGTCCTATACATGGTTCGACACTTGATCCTGCACATTGTACCTCACATGGTCCCACACATGGTCCCGGTCCCCCATCCAGTCCTATACATGGTTCCACACTTGATCCCGTACATTGTACCTCACATGGTCCTGCACGTGGTCCCACACATGGTCCCGGTCCCGCATCCAGTCCTATACATGGTTCCACACTTGATCCTGCACATACACTAGTACCTCACATGGTCCTGGTTCCACATCCAGTCCCACACATGGTCCCACACCTGATCCCACACATGGGCTCACACATGGTCCCGGTCCCGCATCCAGTCCTATACATGGTTCCACACTTGATCCCGCACATAGTACCTCACATGGTCCCGGTTCCACATCCAGTCTCACACATGGTCCCACACCTGATCCCACACATGGTCCTGGTCCAGTCCCACACATGGTCCCAGTCCCGCACACGGTCCCACTTGATCCCACACATTGTACCGCACATGGTCCCACACATAGTCCCAGTCCCGCAACCCGCAACCTCATCCTGCACATTGTACCACACATGGTCCGGATCCTGCATCCAATCCCACACATGGTCCCTGTCCCGTATCCAGTCCCACCTCACCCACTTGATCCCACACATTGTACCGCACATGGTACATCACATGGTCCTGGTTCCACATATAGTCCCACACATTAGTCCTGATCCTGCACAGTGTACCTCACATGGTCCAGCACATAGTCCCACACATAGTCCCAGTCCCGCACATGGTCCCGGTCCCACACATGGTCCCACACTTGATCCTGCACATTGTACCGCACATGGTACTGGTCCCGCACCCAGTCCCACAGATGCTCTCACACCTGATCCCACAGTTTCCTTCTCTGGATATCGTGTGCCGTCACCTCATTTCAGAACCTTATTCAGGACTCCGGAGAACCTGCTCTGGAACCAGGGCCGGATTTATTTCCCAGATCAGTTTAGAGTCAGAAAAGTCCTGAATCCTGAGTGCTGAGGAACCCAAAAGAGAAACGGACCTGATGATGGAACTCTGAACATCTGCCTGACCAGATGTGCGATGTTCTGACTGACGCTGACACCTTTATAAAGTTTAGTTGTTTTATAGAAATATGTTTATATAATCATTGGTAAAAAATGGCATATTGTACCTCAGGGAACAGATATTCGGTTACGGTGGCGACTACACGCAGAATGATGTAATAGTGATGCAAGCGTACGTGATTTCTTCACGTTCCGAAGTCCCTGTAAATGAACGGGTGGGTTAATCACGGAGTCATTAATGAAATCTAACTGAATCACTGACACATCACACTGCAAAGGCCCTCAACTATTCCCTAAACGAGCCTTCCTTTAATTTCGTTTGGAGACGCCACGCCGTGCGGGCAGCGCCAGCCCTGCTGTAGGTTTGCACCGCCTTTACATCCAATAAACGGATCACTTACGCAAGCATTAATCACCAGGAGGCGCTCCGTCAGTGGGGAAGCCATTTTTAGATCATCATCACGTCCTTCATTCATCCATTCGCCAGATAATATACCGAACAAAAGTATGTGGACACTTTACCCTCAAGGACCCAATATGGACTGCAGAACGGTTGTATCTACAACGTAGAACGCTGTCTCTGTTTTGCGTTTTCCTGCTTAAATGTTCAAGTAATTTATTTATATAGTGTTTTTTTTACAATTGTACATTGTCACAAAGCAGCTTTACAGAGTTATAAACCATTAAACCCCAAAGAGCAAGACGAGGAGACAGCGGCAAGACAAAACTCCCTGTTATGTTGATATTTTAAGGAAGAAACCTTGTGAGGACCAAGGCTCAGTGGGGGTCTCATGCTCGTTGACATTCACTACTAGAGTGAAGTGAACAAGTCGGAGTGAAGGTCAGGGGGCCAGATCCAGATATTGTCAGCATCATGGAGGGGATTCTGAGGACACAACAAAGCCCAAAAGGAGCCAAAGGACCTCAAGCTCACAAGTTCAAGTCATTTATTTATAAAGTGTTTTTTTTTTACAATCGTAAATCGTCACAAAGCAGCTTTACAGAGTTATAAACCTTTAAACCCCCAAAGAACAAGACCAAGAGACAGCGGCAAGACAAAACTCCCTGTTGTGTTGTTATTTTAAGGGAAGAAACCTTCTGAGGACTGAGGCTAAGTGAGGGACTCATTCTCGTTGAGTGACATTCACTACTAGAGTGAAGTGAACGAGTCGGAGTGGCGCTCACAGACACATGGACTTTGCCACGGACAGGTTACAGTCCAAGTCCAAAGTGGACCAATGCCTCATCGTCATGGATTGGTTCCTGGAGGAGCCTATCCCGTCCACAGTTCTCCTGCAGAACCACTTTCACAAGGTGGAAGTCCAAAGCAGGTCCGATGTTCTGCTGGATGAGTTTGTGCCGTTTCGTTACCTAGTTCCTGCGTGCTGTAATCCCAAATGTGTAGAGAGTTCTGATTGGCTGGCTCGGCGTGTGGCGCACTGAATCCCATCTGCAAACCAATAACACGTGCTCTTCGCCCAATTAAGCCGCGAGAATCAA
>JAFMOC010000194.1:282500-295000 GCA_019802505.1 Corydoras sp. C115 | reverse complement strand
TTTGGTAACACTCTGACTCTAAACGTCCCGATCGTCCAAACCTCCCCCCCCCCCCCCCCCAGTTCTCATTAGTGATGATGGAACGCACGTTTCTGGAATTAAGCCAGCGGCCAGCGTCAAGCTTACAGCACCCATCAGAGTGTAAGGGAGTGGGGGGTGTGGTGGGGGGGTGTACTGATGTAAGAACACATGAGTGGAGGTGGATCAGAGGATCTGGAGAAGGAGACTACAGCTACAACCATCTGTTCATTAGTTAAACCACGCCACATTTAGGAATTGATATAGAATTTAGTATGGCTTAGTGGTTTGGCATGTTCTCCTCTCAGCGCTGGGGGTCCAGGTTCGAATCCCAATCTGGGTGGAGTTTCCATGTTCTCCCCGTTGTCCTAGTGGGTTTACTCCGGGTTTCCTCCCACAGTCCAAAAACACGGATTCAAGGTCAATTGAATTCTCCAAATTGCCCCATATAGAGTGTGTGTCCAGTGATAGAATGTCCCCAGAATAGAATCTGCCCAGTGCCCAAAACGTTCTCTCCTGTTCTCTCCCCCCCTCCCCCCGCGACCCTAATAGAGGATAAAAACGGAACATAATGGATGGATGGATTTAGAATTTAGGATGGCACAGTGGTTGGCATGTTCTCCTCTTAGCGCTGGGGATTCCCGGTTCGAATCCCAATCTGGGTGGAGTTTCCATTTTCTCCCCGTGTCTGCGTGAGTTTCCTCCGGGTTCTCCGTTTTTTTCCCCCCACAATCCAAAAACATGAATGAACTGAATGCTCTAAATTGCCCCATATTGAGTGTCAACCGGGAATCCCCAGCGCTGAGAGGAGAACATGCCAACCATTAAGCCACCATGCCACCCCCCCCAATGGAATGGAGTTTTTTTTACATTTATTTAGTTTTTTAAATAATTTTTTTATTTTATTTTTATTAAAACATGATCGTTAATGCCGTGTACGTTACGAAGACTTTTAATCGTGACTTAATTGTCAATATTATTTTTATTTCGACTTTTTTTTGGTCTCAGCAGCTAAAAGATAAAATGAGGCTGATTAACAGTGTGAATATTAATGAGACAGCCCGGGGGCCACGTATGGCCTTTTGACCTTCCTTTACAGCCGGAATTGGGGGGGTTAAAAATCTCATGTGTGTAAAGTGTGTACACACACACATACACACACATACACCTATACGCATACACACACACATATACATACACATATACACACACACATGCAAATACATACGCATACACACATACATGTACACATACACACATACATACATACATACATATACACATACATGTACACATACACATATATACACATACACACATACACATACATACATACATATACACACACATATACATACACGCAAATACATACGCACACACACACATACATACATATACACATACATACATACATACATATACACACGCATTCACACATACATGTACACATACACATACATACACACATACACATACATGCATACATATACACACACATACACACATACACACACATACATATACACACACACACACACACACACACACACACACACACACACATACATATATACACAGACACACATACTACACATATACACACACACACATATACATACACATGCACATATACACATACACACACACACACAAACACTCCCCTCATACAGAATGATGAACACTGTGCACACCGTACATGCGGTTGGTTCAGCCTGTTGGTTCCGTCCCGGTTCCCCATGAGGCCCTTTGAGAAAATGAATTGTCCGTCTCCGCTCCACGTCTTTGCTCCACGCGTTAACAGTGAAGTGAGGAGTGCAGGGATAAGCTGAGTGGCGGTATTAAGTGCACACGGGAGAGTTAATTCTGCCGGAGGTTTGTGAAAGTAAAATCCACTCGTGTTGTTAATGGCTTTAAATCGGCGGGAAGGAAAGTGAGTGAAAGATTAAATATAGAGGAGCAGAAAGCAGCCAAACAAGGACAAAGAGACGAGCGGTGCACACACACGGCCTGGCGCAGAGGCGCCGCCACGGCGTGATTACACGTTACGGACGAGTTGCGAATTTGTGTAATGGCGCACGGTGCGCCGCAAGATCCTCTCAACAGACGGCGGAAATCAACCACCCTTAGCTATTACCCAGCACTCCCGGCACATTCCGGTCGCTATCATTAAAACCTCCGTCACCTCTCACGTACGACCTCGTCTGTCCGGAAACGAAGAGATGGTTCCGCAGGAATAATAGGAGATACGGAACTGAGGGACCGGAAATAAACAAATGACAGCGTCACTAGAGAAATCCATCCATACATTATCTTCTGCTTTATCCTCTATGAGGGTCGTGGGGGGGGGGGGGGGTTCCCCATGCCCATCTAGGGGAGAACGTTTCGGGTGCTGGGCAGATACACCCAGGACAGGACACTAATCTATCACTGAACACACACTCACTCACACACACACACTCTATTGGGGCAATTTGGAGAATTCAGTTGACCTTGAATCCATGTTTTTTGGACTGTGGGAGGAAACCGGAGAACCCGGAGGAAACTCACGTGGACACGGGGAGGACATGGAAACTCCACCCAGGAGAACATGCCAACCACTAAGCCACCGTGCTGCCCTATAATAATAATAATAATAATTTCCGTCCACTCACCGCACGTCCAACTGCTTCTCTCCATGGCAATCATATCCAAGGGAAGAGTGGGAATTTAAAAATAATCAGGTTTTCCATATTAGAACTCATGCCAACGTGTGAGACCCCCGCTGCTGATTTGAGAGCGCGTTATCTGGTGAATCGTTCGGGGAATCGTTCAGGGAATCGGGTATGAATGATGTTTTGATGATGTTCCAGGGGAGACGGTGCTTTGAGCCACAGCATGACCTGGTTATACGTTCTGGTGGATGTCTCAGGAGTCACGTGGGGAGGTGTCCCTGACCGTGGATTTGTCTTTGCCCAAAACTTGGGCTTTTCCCGGTTGAATGCAGAATTGCTGCAGATGTGGGTGGGTTCCGTCTTGGTTCCACCATACAGATGGACTTTGAGGTTCTACAATTACAGGATGTTGGAACCCCATGCCCATCCAGAGAGGAACATTTTGGGCCTTGGGCAACTACACTGTAAATGGGGCAATTTAGAGTTTTTGGATCTGTAGGAGGAAACTGAAGAATCTGGAGTAAACCCACACGGTCACAGGGAGAACATGCAAACTCCACCTAGATTGGGATTTGAACCTGGATCCCTGAGAGGAGCACATGCAAACCACCACGCCCCCCCATGCCGCCCAGCATCTATTCCTCTGGTGAGAATTTTGAACCAAAGTATTTATGGATGTGGGTCACAATCTCCATTCCAATTCATCCCAAGTGTGTTGGATGGACTTGACGTCAAAGCTTGAAGATCTGCAGGTGGAACCTGGGGGTCATTTTGAGATATTGCTGTGAAGTTCCCCATCCGTTCCTGAAAAACAGAACCAACAGGTTTACTGTACGTTACTGAAAATCAGATGATGGGATCGCTGTGGATCATGGACTCGGTGGAGAACATGTTCTATTGAGGACTGCAGGAGATCCCGACCTCACGTGACCTCATGAGAGGAAATGGACTTTTAACGTCCACTTAAATGGCGAGAACACCACCGTCGCCGAGCGAGAATGATCAGCCTTTGAAGTGATGATTGTGTACGTTACAGCAACGTTGGCATCGGAGTTAAGACTCCAACTACGGAACGGTCGGATGGCACGGTGGCTTAGTGGTTTAGCACGTTCTCCTCTCAGCGCTAGGGATTCCCAGTTCGAAATCCCCATCTGGGTGGAGTTTGCATGTCCTCCCCATGTCCACGTGGGTTTCCATCGGGTTCTCCGGTTTTCTCTCACAATCCAAAAACATGGATCAATCAATTGAGTTCTCCAAATTGCCCCATATAGAGTGTGTCTGTGTTAGTGAGTGAGTGTCCAGTGATAGATTGTCCCCCTGTCCTGGCTGTATCTGCCCAGTACCCGAAACATTCTCCCCTGGATGGGCATGGAGAACCCCCCCCAACCCCCCGCGACCCTAATATAAGATAAAGCAGAAGATAATGGATGGATTATGGGTGTGGTAGCTCAGTGGTTCGGAATGTTATGGGTTCAAATTCCAGGTCCATTGACGTTACTAATATAGGTCATTAACCCTCATTGCTCCAGGGGGCGCTGTTTCAACATAAAATAAATAAAATAACAACATAACAGGGAGTTTTGTCTTGCCGCTGTCTCTTCGGCTTGCTGATTGGTGGTTCAAAGGCTTAAAGGTGACGTACTATTGTCTATTACTTGAACTTATGGGACTGACCTGGTGGTGTGAATGTGTCTGTGTGTTTACTCTGCAGAGGAACCCCGAACCAGCCCAGGGCGGATGTTCTGGGATAGGCTCCAGCACCCACCAACCCCCTCCAATCAGCATGAGTGGAGTTAAACGCTGGTTCCACTGAGGCTAAAGATTTTTTCACAATCATTGGAATATAATTGCATGCAGGAGGCTTAGATCCTAAACTGTTGTAGTACGTGGGGGGTGCAGATAGGAGGCACATAATGAAGCTGGTGTTAATTGGGCCGGGGACATCGGGGAGGAGGACGAGATGAGACGGGAGGACCGGAGACGCGGGAGGCGCAGAACGAGCCATAAAGCCGAGCGTTTAGCTTTAAATGAGGCCAGCAGCCTTTAACCAGTACAGACCCTTAATGAGGACGTCCTAAAATTACACACACACACACACACACACACACACACACACACACACACACACACGCACGCACGCGATTTAGGGCAAAGTGCTAATGTATGCACGGGTGTCCTGATAGGATCATTCATCTGTGAATAGATCGGCCTCCAGGTGAATAAAATCAACTTTAAATTGGTCGTTGGTCTGCTGGAGCCTATCCCATTGCTCATGAGTTGAGGGTGGAGGGTGAAGAAATTCCCCCTTCCAGATTGCCCCCCTCTCACTAGTCCATCTTCTCACATGTTTATGTTTAATGGCGGAAATGCACACAAAATCGGGAGAACATACCAAAATCAGCACATGCCAGCCTAGTATCCGAACCCAGGACCTTCTTGCTGTGAGAGGACAACACCACCATGACACCGACGTGTTCCCCTTCAAAGTTCCACTGGTGCGACTGTTCTGGAGGTTAAGGGGGTCAGTGGGGGAAATGCACACAAAATCGGGAGAACATACCAAACCCAGCACATGCCATCCTAGTATCCGAACCCAGGACCTTCTTGCTGTGAGAGGACAACACCACCACCGCACCACCGAGTTCCTCTTCAACGTCACACAGGTGCGACATTAGGTGTTCTGGAGGTAAATGGGGGAAATGCACACAAAATCGGGAGAACATACCAAACTCAGCACATGCCAGTCTAATAAATGAACCCAGGACGTTCTTGCTGTGAGAGGACAACACCACCACGGGACCACCGTGTTCCCCTTCAACATTCCACTGGTGCGACTGTTCTGGAGGTAAAGGGGGTCAATGGGGGAAATGCACACAAAATCGGGAGAACATACCAAACCCAGCACATGCCATCCTAGTATCCGAACCCAGGACCTTCTTGCTGTGAGAGGACAACACCACCACGGCACCACCGTGTTCTTCTTAAACATCACACAGGTGCGACGTTAGGTGTTCTGGAGGTAAAGGGAGAACAAAATCGGGAGAACATACCAAACTCATCACATGCCAGCCTAATATATTAACCCAGGTGCGACTGTTCTGGAGGTAAAGGGGGTCAATGGGGGAAATGCACACAAAATCGGGAGAACATACCAAACCCAGCACATGCCATCCTAGTATCCGAACCCAGGACCTTCTTGCTGTGAGAGGACAACACCACCACCGCACCACCGTGTTCCCCTTCAACGTTCCACAGATGCGACGTTAGGTGTCCTAGAGGTAAAGGGGCTAATGGGGGCAGAACCCGATGTAACCGCCCCAGCCGTGTTTGCGTTCCCCCTCGGCGGGACCCCACGGAGCCCCGGTCGCTCTGTTAATTAGCCAAATTAGTCAGAAGAAACCAAATTCGGTGAGACACAGGTTGCCATGACAACACCATGACAACACCACAGCAGCGGGAGGGAGGGAGGCATGCCTCGCCTCGCCCTACTGCCCCTCTCTCTCTCGCTGTCAGTCTATGTCTCTCGCCCCTCGCAGACTCCATGTTGATTGGAAATGATTATTGCGCCCCTGCTGTCCATGAATAATGCATCGCTATATAATCACTGCAGGTCCGCGACGGAGGAAGTGATTTAATTTAGCCACGGGGTGCAGATTACCTCGGGATAAATGAGGATGATTTGATTACCGTGACAACGCTGACCCCCACGCCACCACGAGAGAGAGAGAGAGAGGGGGACATGGCCGCCCAAAACGGGTGGAGGAGCATATACAGTCTTAATAAAAGCCAATAAAAGCTGCAGAGACCGGGCTGTTGATGCCGGTGCCATCTGTCTGCGCATCGCATTTGTTCCGTCTCTTTACGCTCGGGACTGATGATGTCAGTTCTGCGGTTACTCTCGCCGTTATTCTTTATTAATTGCAGACTCGGGGTCGTAGAGGAAATCAACACGTCGTTAATCCACCCCACCGAGCCACGCCTCCTGATGATGGAATCCAGGTGTTTTATTTAGTCACTGTGACGACGGGGAATTAAATCAGGGACCATGGCAAGCGCTTCGGATAACTGCGAGGTGGGGGGGAAGAGTTTGGGCAAGGCCTTTTACCCGCCGCAGTATGACTGTGGTGTTGTTGGGTGAGGTTTGGTGATGGGTGAGAGTGAGGTTGAGGTTCTCGTGCTTCTTTAGGGCTTCGTGGTGTCCTCAGAATCCCCTCCATGATGCCGACGATCTCTGGATCTGGCCCATCTTACCTTCATTCTGTTTCCAATATACCTCGAGTATATATGAGCCTCGGTCCTCACAAGGTTTCTTCCTTAAAATATCAACATAACAGGGAGTTTTGTCTTGCTGCTGTCTCTTCGTCTAGCTCTTTGGGGGTTTAAAGGTTTATAACTCTGTAAAGCTGCTTTGTAATAATGTACAATTGTAAAAAACTCTCTATAATTAAATTACTTGACCTTGTGAGCTTGAGGTTGAGGTTCTTTGGCTCCTTTTGGGCTTCGTGGTGTCCTCAGAATCCCCTCCATGATACCGACAATCTCTGGATCTGGCCCCTCTTACCTTCACTCTGTTTCCAATATACCTCGAGTATATATGAGTCTTGGTCCTCACAAGGTTTCTACCTTAAAATATCAACATAACAGGGAGTTTTGTCTTGCCGCTGTCTCTTGGTCTTGCTCTTTGGGGGTTTAAAGGCGTATAACCACCCCACTGAGCCACGCCTCCTAATGATGGACTCGGGTGTTTTATTTGGTCGCCGTGACGACGGGGAATAAAATCAGGCACCTGGATGAGCGCTTCGGATAACTGCGAGATGGGGGGAAGAGTTTGGGGAAGGCCCTTTAACCGATTTTTGGCTTCGTGGTGTCCTCAGAACCCCCTCCATGATGCCCCCATCATCCCAAAAAGCCCTGGACCTACCAGCCCAGAGCCCTGACATCAACCCTGACATCAACTCCACCAAAAACCTCTGAGAGGAACCAGACTGGGGATGGTGAACGTTCATTCATTGGACAGATATGAAGATGTAGCTGATGTAACGTCCGCTGATCCTCCACCTGCATGTCTTCCATGTTTGCTGCTGGACTTTGTTTTTAAAGTTTTAAAGACGAGGCTGCCCGAGGTTCTCCGCATCTCTGAGGTAGTACCATTGTTGCATCACTCACAGCCTTCCTGTAAAATTCCACCACATTTCACACAAGTGTGGATATATCACACTTCCAAACACATGCACCGTGGATAAAATCCACCCAACACACAGGAGGCGATTCAACTACACAAGTGAAACATGTGACTCCACCTCTCCTCTCTGATTGGCTCCGTGTAGCTGCTGCATTCAGTACCTGACCCTGACCCTGACTCTGATCTACAGAACGATCTCTGGATCTGGCCCCTCTGTCCTTCACTCTAGATTTTAAAGTACACTCCGACTCTTTCACTACGTTCTAGTGATGAATGTCGCCTGGTGGGGCAACCTCACCATGGTTCTGACTCTCACTCTATATGGTTCTCCACTGATCAATGGTGGAACCATCTTCCCAACTCCGTCTGTAAGGCACTGAGTCACTGAACATCGTCAAGAAACATCTCAAAAACATGTCTTGCTATATAAAAACACATATATCAAGAGGCGGCACAGAGGCTTAATGGTTGGCATGTTCTCCTCTCAGGTTCGAATCCTAATCTGGGTGGAGTTCCCATGTCCTCCCCATGTCCGTGTGGGTTTCCTCCGTGTTTGGCGGTTTCCCTCCCACAGTCCAAAAACATGGATCAAGGTCAATGGAATTCTCAATGGAATGTGTTTGTGTGAGTGTGTGTGTGCCCAGTGATGGATTGGTGTCCTGTCCTGGGTGTATCTGCCCAGCGCCCGAAACATTCTCCCTTGGATGGGCATGGGCGACCCCACCGCGACCCCAATAGAGGATTAAGCAGAAGATAATGGATGTATATATACATATATATATATATATATATATATATATATATATATATATATATATATATATATATATATAAATATATATATATATATATATATATATATATATATATATATATATATATACATACATACATACATACATACTGTACACACACACACACACACACACACACACATATATATATTTATTTATATATATATAAAGTATATATGTATTCAGTGGCATGGTGGCTTAGTGGTTAGCACGTTCGCCTCTCAGCACTAGGGATTCCCGGTTCGAATCCCCATCTGGGTTGAGTTTCCATGTTCTCCCCGTGTCCGCGTGGGTTTCCTCCGGGTTCTCCGGTTTCCTCCCACTGTCCAAAAACATGGATTAAGTCAATTGATTCTCCAAATTGCCCCATATAGAGTGTGTATGTGTCTGTGTTAGTGAGTGAGTGTGTGCCCAGCGAATGATTGGCTCCCTGTCCTGGGTGTATTTGCCCAGCGCCCGAAACGTTCTCCCCTGGATGGGCATGGGGAACCCCCCCGCGACCCTAATATAGGATAAAGCGGAAGATAATGGATGGATGGATATATGTACACACACACACATATTCTACAGTAGCTGGTTATTGCGTAACTGATTTGTGTCGTTCTCTTATTTGTATGTTGCTTTCAAAGCGTCGGCTTTATGACTAAACATAAACGCAGATGCATCTTGGAGACCACTTCTGTAAAGGTGTCCCGATACTTGCGTCCATGTGGTTCTCTGATCAGTTAAGGACTTTTAATTTGTATTTTAGCGCGTGCCGGGTCGTTGTCGTCCTGCGGCTCTCAAGGCGAGAGGACGGTAATGACCACTGGGGTTCTGATTCTTCTCCTCATTAAATTCCAGGTGATCGTCTGCAGCTCATTAAAGGGAACCGGTAGAACCCGGAGACCCCGGCGTGGACCGGCCACCGTACACGCGTGGAGACGCTGAGTCAGGAAAACATTCTGATTATCAGAGCCATGGATTTGTACTTTTAATTATCCAAACAGTGTACCAGCTTCTCGTTCTCGTCTATGGTTCCAGATCTTCTGGTGTTAATTTCGATTTAATGACGTTCTCACGTTCCCCTCTAGGAAGCAGAACGTCTGCCAGTGATGGCAACTGGTGTGCCTTCTTGTCATGCCGTTAAATCTCTATATCATTTAATGAAGTATCCACATATAATGTTTTAGGTAATTAAGCACAATCCTGGTAACGATGTCATTAAAATTTTCACTGCGTTATGACCGCGTTTTACTCACTCGGCGTGAAAAAAAATGTGTTTTTAGTATAAAAACTTTTAGTTCTGATGTCTATGAGTCCACCATCTGAGAACCTGGTGACCCGTCCATGGTGTTACCTCACCCCTCACCCAGTGCATGTTGGGAAACTGGGAAACCTCCTGATTCCTCCGTACAGCCCTGATCTGAGGCCCTCATGACTGAGTACCCAACAGGATCTTCCCTTATATACCCTCTACTAGAGCCGTGGGGATGTGGGCTAGGGTTCCCCATACCCATCCAGGGGAGAAGGTTTCGGGCACTGGGCAGATACACCCAGGAAAGGGGGGCAATCTATCACTGGACACACACTCACTCACTCACACAAACACACTCTATATGGGGCAATTTGGAGAATTCAATTGACCTTGATCCATGGTTTTTGGACTGTGGGAGGAACCCGGAGGAAACCCACACGGACACGTGGAGGACATGCAAACTCCACCCAGATTGGGATACGAACTCGGGAATCCCCAGCGCTGAGAGGAGAACATGCCAATCACTAAGCCACTGTGCCGCCCTCTGTAATTCCATTATGATGTCATAACCTTTCTCATTCGTTTGTGTCGTTATGGTTCTACAGCATCGTGTTCTACAACAGCGACGACCTCATGGCTCCTCCCCCATCACCGAGGACCCGACGGCTCCTTCGCCAGCATCCCGTAAGCCTTACCTTGCTTTAAACGAACGCACCTGCTATCCGCAGAACGGAGAACACTGCGGTTAATAACCACACAACGCCGTTAAACAGCCGAGCCACGACCCAGAGCCCCATGCCCGTGTTCCGCGGGGTCCGCGGTGTGCTGTCCACGAATGTAATTACACGGGCTGGGACGAAGGGACTGATGGAGGCAGGACAATGGAGAAGAACTTGGCTAGTGGGTTCGACTACACGGCGCTGCCATGTAAACAATGCGACATTTCTCATTGTCTTCCTTCTAACATCGTCTCCTCGCGCCGGGAAGTAAACCTTCTATTGTGCGAGAACCCACGAGGACGAAGGTGCCAGCTGGAGGACCGCTGCATGCCAGTCTTTTCCAAGTAATAGGTTTTATGGGCGGGTTGGTTTCTATAATGAGATTCCACCAAAGTTCTTGCACATCTGAGGCTGTGTATGAGGAGTGTGTTCTTTGCAGAGAGGTATGTACATAAAGCTCGTTAATTTAACCGAAAGCATTTTGTATATACGATGCTTCATTACAGCAGCGCTGCTGGACCACCAAACCATCGAATGCCCATCGTCTTCAGAGGGCTGAAGGCCAGGGAGGACGGAGAGGCGGGTGGATCGCAGCCCACCCAACTTCTGGGCACCTACCGCTCCTCCGTGGATGTCCGAACGGGTTCCAGAGGATGGGAGGTTCTTGGATGTGCTCGGGATCCGGGATATTAAATCAGGTCACGCTGTTCTTTTAATCGGTTCTTTATCTCCATCGTTGTTACGGCAGGAGGGATCGTCCAATTCCTACCTGATAGCGTCTTCTGCTGAGGTGATGGATGAGGTGATGGATGAGGTAGGAGTTCTCAGAGAACATACAGTTCTCTGAGATGTATCTACATTAGGGATGTAATTCGGAGCCTTCATGAAGATTCGATTCGAGATCGATTCGTCAAACCAAAGATTTGTTTATTTTCGATAATTAAGAATACCCCACGATACGATACAATATGATTCGATTTGACACGATATGAGACGATTTAATGCGATACAATACGATTTGACACAAAACAATTGGATACGACAAGATTCAATACTAAATGATTCAATATGCTACGACACAACACGACACGACACAAACTTTGTATGATACAATACACGACACGAGTATCATATACGATGTTTTATGATACAATACACGACACGAGTATCATATACGACGTTTTATGATACAATACACGACACGAGTATCATATACGATGTTGTATGATACAATCCAACACAATATGATTCGACACGATTCAATACTATATGATTCAATATGATACAAGCCGACGCAAGACACAACGTTGTATATGATACTTGTGTCGTGTATTGTATCATACAAAGTTCGTCTCTTGTGTCAGCTTGTTGTTGAGTTATTATATGTACATCAGTGCAGGCAAAAAATGTAAAATAAAAAAATAAGGTAGCGCCCCCCCCACAGCTTTGGAGGAGTTATTATATGCACGTCAGAGCAAGCAAAAAAATGAAAAATAAAAAAATAAGGTAGCGCCGCCCACAGCTTTGGAGGAGTTATATGTACGTCGGAGCAGGCAAAAAAATGAAAAATAAAAAAATAAGGTAGCGCCCCCCACAGCTTTGGAGGAGTTATATGTACGTCAGAGCAGGCAAAAAAATGAAAAATAAAAAAATAAGGTAGCGCCCCCCACAGCTTTGGAGGAGTTATATGTACGTCAGAGCAGGCAAAAAAATATAAAATAAAATAAGGTAGCGCCCCCCCACAGCTTTGGAGGAGTTATTATATGTATGTCAGAGCAGGCAAAAAAATAAATAAATAAATAAGGTAGTGCCCCCCACAGCTTTGGAGGAGTTATTATCTGTACGTCAGAGCAGGCAAAAAAAATACTTAAGCTTAATATTCACACCCCTTTAAATATA
>JAFMOC010000194.1:147500-275000 GCA_019802505.1 Corydoras sp. C115 | reverse complement strand
CTGATGTTCCTCATCTGTATCAATAAAACTTTATTAAAAACAGCTGCATCCCCGTAGATGCGGTTCACACACTGCAAAAAAAAAATCAATGTTAAAAAAATAAGAAAAATAAACACAAATTAAGAAAAAAATGGTGATCAAACAAGAAAAAATTATCTGTTAATATAGTGAGTAAACTTCTCGTTAAGATGAGTGAAAAAATGAGAAAGTGTTTCTGAAAACTAGATTATTTCTTTTACTTAGAAATCTCTTCATGTCAGAAACGTGATGATGTTACACTGGAATATTTTGATTTGTTGAGATCTCCTTTTATTTCAGTGAATAAAATAATAACCCTCTGAACTGCCGTCCAAAAACTTTTGGTGCACAGGTCTGCCAGCATTGGCTTTTTCGTTAAATCACTCTCCACAGGACAAAAAATGAACCAATTAAAAACAAGTAATGGGCGGCTTAGTGATTAGCATGTTCTTCAGGTAAGAATCCTGATCTCGGTGGAGTTTGCATGTTCTCCCCGTGTGGGTTTCTTCCGGGTTCTCTAGTTTCCTTCCACAATCCAAAAACATGGACTGAAGGTGAATTGAATACTATACATTGCCCCATGTAGAGTGTGTCCAGTGATAGATAGGCATCCTGTCCTGGGTGTACTTACCCAGCGTCCAGGGTGGGCAATTTAAAGCAGTCATCTCTCCTTAAATCCCCCGCCCCACGACCCTATTAGAGGATTAAGCGGAAGATAATGGATGAATAAATGGAAAACTCAGCAGTAAGTGTCACGTTAGTCTACCTCGGGAAGAAGCGATGGCGCATAGGAAGCGCCGACCGCCGCGTTACACGCGCTGAAGGGAGCCAGGCACGCAGGTAGCCGAAAACAGGTTTATTAAAGGTGCAGTGCACCACAAAACAAGAGGTACAGAAGAGACTACGTGACATAAAACAAACGACCAGCACCGGTGACAAAAAACAATGGACATAAATACAAAACGACACCAGACCATGTGCACAAAACCAACCAATGACAACACCGAGTTAATTAACGAAACTAATGAACTAATGAACGTTAATTAACTGAAACAAACGGAACGAAACACAAAACAGGTGACAGGTGCCCTAGGCACCTGTTACATTACCCCCGCCCCTGTGGTCGCGCAACGGGGGGACGCGACCAAGAGAGAAAAAAAAACTGTCCCGGGGGGGGGGGGGGGTCCTCCGCCCTTCTCGAGCGGGCTTGAAAGGTGCCCTCGGGTGGACGCCCTCTGCGGGTGAGGCGTACCGAACGCCCTCTGGCTGCAAAGTCCGGAGGACGCCCACGGCGGATCAGAAATGGGCCACGCCCTCAGGCTGCGTGGTCCGGTGGACGCCCACGTCGGGCGCGGGGTTGGCCACGTACTCTGGCTGCGTGGCGAGGCGGGCGCCCCCATCGGACGAGGAGTGGGCCACGCCCTCTGGCAGCGTGGTCCGGTGGACGCCCACATCGGGCGAGGAGATGGCCACGCACTCTGGCTGTGTGGCGAGGCGGACGCCCCCTGGCGGCGTGGCGAGCGGCGTGCGGCCCCTGCTGCTCGGGCTGGGCGGCGTGCGGCCCCTGGACCTCGGGCTGGGCGGCGTGCAGCCCCTGGACCTCGGGCTGGGCGGCGTGCGGCCCCTGGACCTCGGGCTGGGCGGCGTGCGGCCCCTGGACCTCGGGCTGGGCGGCGTGCGGCCCCTGCTGCTCGGGCTGGGCGGCGTGCGGCCCCTGCTGCTCGGGCTGGGCGGCGTGACGCCCCCTGGGCTTCGGGATGGGCGGCGTGACGCCCCCTGGGCTTCGGGATGGGCGGCGTGACGCCCCTGGGCTTCGGGATGGGCGGCGTGACGCCCCTGGGCTTCGGGATGGGCACGCGCGCTGGCTGGACCTCAGCGGGTTCGCACGCTGGCAGGACCTCGGCGGGCACGCACGCTGGCAGGACCTCGGTGGGCACGCACGCTGGGCGGACCTCGGCGGGCACGCACGCTGGCAGGACCTCGGCGGGCACGCATGCTGGCTGGACCTCGGCGGGTTCGCACGCTGGCAGGACCTTGGCGGGCACGCACGCTGGGCGGACCTCGGCGGGCACGCACGCTGGCAGGGCGTTGGCGGGCACGCACGCTGGGCGGACCTCGGCGGGCACGCACGCTGGCAGGGCGTTGGCGGGCACGCACGCTGGGCGGACCTCGGCCGGCACCTCAGGCTCTCCCTCCTGCACACAGAACATATAGACCCCCACCGCAATGCCCAAACACATAGACATCTCAGACATGGGGAAGACGGACTGGACACACGAGACAGGGGGACACGGATCCACATCTACCCCCCCGAGTGTTGGCTCCGGTACCGCCCCCTCGCAGCGATCCAGACACAGCGCGGTCCGGCACGGACGCGTCACGTGACTGCCCCGCAGCACACGTGCCGCGCGTATGCTGCGTCTTAGCACCGCGCCGGCGCGCTCTGCGCCTGGATCTCGCCGCGGGGGGTTTAACAAGCTGGACCGGAGCGTCCGTCCAGAACTCCTCAGAGTTGAGGAAGGTTCGTATGGGCAGAATATGCCCATACAGGTACGAGTCGCCCGCCTCATTATCGGAAACCTCGATCAGGTCCAGGCCTTCCTCCGCACAAAGCGCCTCATATCCATACCTCCACAACCATTCATCATCGGAGTCATAACACTCCGACATTACACTGTTCGAGCCGTCCTTACGGCTCCGGGACGGCGGACTGCGCATAGCGGCGCACTCGCGGACACAGCAGAACGCGCCGCGAGTACGAGGCTACACGGCCCCCGCAAAGAAAAATTTTAAAAAAGTGCTTACCTGGGCTCTGGACTCCCCAAATTTCCTTTGGCTGGTTGTTCTGTCACGTTAGTCTACCTCGGGCAGAAGCGGCGTGCGCTTACGAGCGCAAAGCCGCCGTAAACACGCGCTGAAGGGAGCCAGGCACGCAGGTAGCCGAAAACAGGTTTATTTAAAGGTGCAGTAACACCACAAAACAAGAGGTACAGAAGAGACTACGTGACATCAAACAAACGACCAGCACCGGTGACAAAAAACAATGGACATAAATACAAAACGACACCAGACCATGTGCACAAAACCAACCAATGACAACACCGAGTTAATTAACGAAACTAATGAACTAATGAACGTTAATTAACTGAAACAAACGGAACGAAACACAAAACAGGTGACAGGTGCCCAAGTTAATGTGTCCATACACATTCTGTACATTAGCAGGTTCTCCCTATTTGAATGTCTTCAGTTCCACTCTGCAAAAAAGAAAATATTAACAAGTGAAATCTTAGACTTAAACTTAAAACAACTTTAGAAACTTTTTTTCTAATTTTATGAAATCTTGACATCATAATTCTTTTTTATTGATTTGTGTTTATTTAAAAAAAAATAACATAGATTATATATATATATATTTTTTTTTTTTGCAGAGTGTAAGCAGCAAATACGGTTCCTCTAGAACCGGACCTCTATGAATATTAAAAAACATCAGCGTCCACAGTGAACTTACCAAACTCGGGATCCAAGGCCCGCTGCACTCAGAGTCAGGTTAACGTTCTCCTGAAACGGACCGGGTTCATTCTGAGACCCGAGCGGTCCATTTGAAACGTCCGGCCCCGTTGCCCTGGGGGCGTCATCACCTGGTCATCTGCTTCTGCCCCTCCGCTTACCCCCCACCCCCTCCATCGCAGTCTCACTATCGCACCATTCCATCCAAAAGAAAAGCAATATGGTTTTTATCAGCACCATCAGCAAAAAGGGAGAACTGAATTAGAACTCCGAGAGCCGAAGAGGCTGAGGCATTATGGGTAATAGGCTCCGAGGTGTGATGTGCTTGTGGTCCTGCGTTTGGTGATAAATATAAAAGGGGAGTGCGAGTTAATAATCTGTAATTAAATCACGGTAACGATCTGAGAGGAGATTAAAATTCAGTGACGTTCACGAGTCCAGCCACGTTCTAATAACCTGCGCGTTACAGAACCGACAGATCTCCATCAGAACCGAGATGTTCCCGAGTTCTCATCTTCATTCCGACGGCGCGGCGCGGCGCGGCGCTTTGCATCATCAGGACGATGGTAAACGGGAGCAACGCCGCTCGGGATGAACAACGGAATGCCCAGATTCACAGGGACCTGCAGGAATTTCTAACACGGAGCTGGTTCTACCTTTAAAGCCATGAAAGCATGTTCTCCTCTCAGCGCTGGGGATCCAGAATCGAATCCCAATCTGTCCAAAAACACAGTCCAAAAACATGGATTTAAGATGACTGCTTTAAATTGCCCCATATAGAGTGTGTGTGTGTGTGTGTGTGTGTGTGAGTAAGTGTGTGCCAAGTGATAGATTGCCCCCCCCCCCACCAAACAACTGTTGAGAAGTAGTTGAGAAGAATGAGAGTTGAGACGCTTCCACAGTCCTGGCTCAAAGTCTCCAGTTATACATACATACATACATACATACATACATATACATGCATACATACATAAATACCTACATATAAACATACATACAAACATACATATGTACTTACATACATACATACATACATACATATACATGCATACATACATAAATACCTACATATAAACATACATACGAACATACATATGTACATACATACATACATACATACATACATACATACATACATATAAACATACATACAAACATACATACATTTAAACATACATACACACACATATATAAACATACATATATATATACACACAGTACGTATACAATACAATAGAGTATTACAGCCTATCCCAGTGCTCAGGCACTATATAAACACATACACACATGGCCGTTCAAGGAGGATGAGTCCCCCACTGAGTCTTGGTCCTCCCAAGGTTTCTTCCTTAAATAACAACATAAAAGGGAGTTGTTTCTTGCCACTGTCGCTTCGGCTTGCTCTTTGGGGGTCTAAAGGCTCTTCATTCTGTAAAGCTGCTTTGTGACAATGTACTGTTGTAAAAAGCGCTATATAAATAAATTACTTAAAAATTACTTGAACACACACACACACACACACACACACACACACACACACACATTTCCGGAGTCCTGGCTCAATACTTATATATGTATGTATGTGTGTATGTATGTATAAATATATAAATATATATATATATATATATATATATATATATATATATATATATATATATATATATATATATATATATATATATATATATAGATAGATACACACATATACATATAGGTTTCCTCTCACGGTCCCAACATCTGGTTTAATTGCCAATACCAAATTGGATCCATAGTGTTTCCCTGCCCAAGCACCGGGATAGGCCATAACATTCTCTAGCTACCCCTCGGGAATTGTTCTATTCTGCTCATCAATCTACCAACAATTAAAAAAAATATACCTGTATATCTGAAAAATGACTCTTAACTCTCGCTGGGTTTGTATTGGGTTCCATCGGTAGGAACCATTGATGTTCTCAAGGTCTGAGGATAATTAAAAACATAATGACCATTCAAACCATGTACGCTGCAGAAATCCGGCCAACGGCGGGCTGCGGTATGAAACTCCCCCCCCCCCCCTCAGTTTCCAGGCTGCGTTCTCTAAAGCTGTTCCGCTCTCGCCGCTGCGTCTTGAAAGCCGACCTGCACCTGAACAAAGAGGCAGATAAAAATGGAAAACGCAGAGAGGAAGGCAGGGAGCTGCACTGCGTGAGTGTTTGTGTCTGCGACCCGGCCCGCGGACGCCTTGAGTGGGCCGGGGTCGCGCTGAAGGGCGCGCTGAAGTGCCGCCTAGGGCTCTTTGGCTCCCCGTCGCACCCTCCCCATCGCTTCGCATTCCGCTCGCTCGCTCCGAGGGCCTTTCCTTTTTTATGAAGCATCTCTCCTCGACGTGCTTACTGTACCTGAATTAGATGTTAGGAACAAGTGGGTGCACACACACACACACACACACACACACACACACACACACACACACACACATCAGACCTGCAGCTGCAGCAGCCACCTGGCTGAGTTCACGTTAACTAAAGGAACAACTGTTTTCATCCCGTCACTTCGGCAACGTCGCCCGTAACGCCGAGTGTCTCCGACACGGAACTGCGCGCGTCCGGAGGCTTCCGTAAAGAAACATGTGGGGGGTCTGGGGTCTCGGGAACATGGGGGCTTTATTAATCCTGAAGCTCCTGAGATTAATCAAGAAATGAAACATCTCATATCATCACCCTCAGGTCCTGAATGTTCTGCAGGGATCGCTGCACAATTCCTTTCGACTTGGCGGCGGTTCCGGTGTGACGGTTCCACTGAGACAGTTGCTGCATGGTGTTTCCAGTGTAGTAAATCCTGCGTTGTTGTTCCGATGTGGTGGCTCCAGTGTGATGGTTCCTGCATGGTGGTTTTGACATGGTGGTTCCAGTGTGATGGTTCCTGCATGGTGGTTTTGACATGGTGGTTCCAGTGTGATGGTTCCTGCATGGTGGTTTTGACATGGTGCTCCCATCCCAGTGTGATATACCACACTGCAACCACCATGCACGATTTATCTTTTGTGGTGGTTCCAGTGTGATGGTTCCTGCATGGTGGTTTTAACATGGTGGTTCCAGTGTAATAATTCCTGCATGGTGGTTTTGACATGGTGCTCCCAGTGTGATGGTTCCTGCATGGTGGTTTTGACATGGTGGTTCCAGTGTAATAATTTCTGCATGGTGGTTTTGACATGGTGCTCCCAGGGTGATGGTTCCTGCATGGTGGTTTTGACATGGTGGTTCCAGTGTAATGATTCCTGCATGGTGGTTTTGACATGGTTCTCCCAGTGTGATGGTTCTTGCATGGTGGTTTTGACATGGTGGTTCCAGTGTGATGGTTCCTGCAAGGTGGTTTTGACATGGTGCTCCATTTGTGATGGTTCCTGCATGGTGGTTTTGACATGGTGGTTCCAGTGTGATGGTTCCTGCATGGTGGTTTTGACATGGTGCTCCATTTGTGCTGGTTCCTGCATGGTGGTTTTGACATGGTGGTTCCAGTGTGATGGTTCCTGCATGGTGGTTTTGACATGGTGCTCCAAGTGTGGTAAATCCTGCATGGTGGTTGCAGTGTGGTATATCTTTTGTGGTGGTTGCAGTGTGATGGTTCTTGCATGGTGGTTTTGACATGGTGGTTCCAGTGTAATGATTCCTGCATGGTGGTTTTGACATGGTGCTCCCAGTGTGATGGTTCTTGCATTTTGGTTTGACATGGTGGTTCCAATGTAATGATTCCTGCATGGTGGTTTTGACATGGTGCTCCCAGTGTGATGGTTCTTGCATTGTGGTTTTGACATGGTGGTTCCAGTGTGATGGTTCCTGTATGGTGGTTTTGACATGGTGCTCCCAGTGTGGTAAATCCTGCATGGTGGTTGCAGTGTGGTATATCTTTTGTGGTGGTTGCAGTGTGATGGTTCCTGCATGGTAGTTTTGACATGGTGTTTCCAGTGTGGTAGATCCTGGTGGTGGTTCCTGGCTTATGGTTCCTGCGTGGTGGTTCGTCAGTGAAACGGTGAGTAACTCTTTCCTGCTTTTTAAACAGTTCCTGAACCACATGTGTGGCAGCCTCCTGTAAACAGAGCTGTGAGTCGGCCACCTTAATGGGGGTTGTTTTTAGTTTATGCAAATCCTTTTAATCTAGCGCTCGTTAATTGCAGCCTCGCAGCGCCGGGAGTCCTCCTCTGTGTCACGGCACATTTTTCAATCTGCAGCGTGCAGAGCAGCGGCCGGTCACGCGAACACCGCCAGTGTGTGTGTGTGTATGAGTGTGTGTGTGTGTGTGTGTGTGTATGAGTGCTTCCTCAGAGGATGCAGGATAATGACGGGGCTTTGCGGCTCAGGCCGAGAGCCCTTCACGTGTCGCGGCGCCGTGGTCATGGCGATGTTCTCACTGAAGTGTAAAATCACGGCGGGGAATTTCGGCTCTCAGGAACCCGACCGTTCCGATGTGCATGAATCGTAACGCCTGCAGGCGACGCACCCACGAATCCGGCGGCGCCAGCACCGACCCCGCCTCTGAAGGTCCTTGCCTCGATCACGAGCATGAGAGAACTTTGAGGTTCTGTACACCGCTCAGGCACACCGATCATCACACAGCTCACGGAGTTTGCATGTTCTCCCCACGCCCTCCACACCCTCCCTGGGCGTCCAATCGTTAGACAGCATCGATTATTCTGGGTCAGATCAAAGGGAACAATAAAGTCCTTTTAGCAGTATGACACACACACACACACACACACACACACACTCTGCCATATTCTGTTAGACGGAGTTCCCACTCTGCAGCTTTCTCCACCAGGCTCCGGTACCTGGCTCCATCTGGGAGCATATCTAAATGTATTACAGTTTCACCTCCACCTCTCCGAGGAGCAGATGTCAGGGAACGAGGTAACACACACTGACACCTGGCCTGGTGCCAGCCTCCTGAACGGGTGCCAGCCGAGACGACCCAGATGAGACGTGAGGAAGGTGAGACGCTCGCTCGCTCGTCCTTTAAACCTGCTGGAGAGGGAGCATGTTCTCAGGTGAGACGCCACAGAACCACAGAACAATTTAAAGTTCATCAGTTAACGCTGAACCCAGCGCTTCTATAACGTCGATGTATAACAGGATGTATAACGGGATGTATAAAGCAATGTATAACATCAAGAGTAACAGGATGTATAACGTGATGAATAATGTGATGTATAAGATCATGTATAACAGGATGTATAATATGATGTATAATATCATGAATAATGCGATGTATAACAATGCGATGTATAACATCATGAGTAACAGGATGTATAATGTGATGAATAATGTCATGTATAAGATCATGACGTATAATGTGACTTATAACATGACGTATAACACGATGTATAATGTGACTTATAACATGACGTATAACATGATGTATAATGTGACATATCACAACGTATAACACGATGTATAACACGATGTATAACACAATGAATAGCTTGATGAATAACATGATGTATAACACAATGAATAACTCGATGAATAACACTATGTATAACAGTGCTTCCAAATGTTTCCCTCTATACCATCATACCTACCCACCTACTTAAAACCTACTTGTGTACCTACTTATTTACATACCCACTTACCCCCACAAACTTAAATACCCTTACATACCCACTTACCCTCCACCTCCTTAAATACCCTTACATACCCACTTATTTACATACCCACTTACCCCCACCTACTTAAATACCCACTTACCCCCCACCTACTTAAATACCCTTACATACCCACTTATTTACATACCCACTTACCCCCACCTACTTAAATACCCTTACATACCCACTTATTTACATACCCACTTACCCCCACCTACTTAAATACCCTTATATACCCACTTATTTACCCACCCACCCACCTACCTTACCTACCTACACAGAGTTACCTATTTATATGAGATATATAAAACAGGAATTATGTGAAGGTTCTTAAAATGCGAGGCTCTAAATGATGAAACACGATGTTAGTCCACCTGAGTGATTTAACTGTAATAATAAAAATAATTAAAAATGTGTAAGTTAATTGTCCGGTTCTAAGATCTGTAGAACCAAACCTAATTAAAACCATAATGGTGTTTGTGGGAGTGTTTTATTGTTTCAGTGTGTGTTGGCGTGTCAGGGCTGTGTGTGTTTGCAGAGCTGTGTGCGTTTGCAGAGCTGACGTTGGCACATGTCAGCAGAACGGACTCTTAAACAGGAAGGACGGCGCAATCTCCTTCCTGTTGTGACATGCACCAGATCAAAGGTGTTTCCCCCTGAGACCAAACTCAGACCATCGTCACGGATACAGAGAGACAGAGAGACAGAGAGAGAGAGAGAGAGAGAGATACAGAAAGAAAGAGAGACAGAGAGAGACATACAGAGAGACAGAGATACAGAAAGACAGAGATACAGAGAGACAGTGAGAGAGATACAGAGAGACGGAAAGACATACAGAGAGATAGAGAGACATACAGAGAGACAGAGAGAGAGAGATACAGAGAGAGATACAGAGAGACAGAGAGAGAGATACAGAAAGACATACAGAGAGACATACAGAGAGACATACAGAGAGACAAAGAGACAGAGAGAGAGATATACAGAGAGACATACAGAGACACTCTCTACCACTAAGAGGTGAAACTTCTGCTGTATGCAGATGACCTGGTCCTGCTGTCTCCCACCGCTCAGGGTCTGCAGCAGAACCTGGTCCTGCTGTCTCCCACCGCTCAGGGTCTGCAGCAGAACCTGGACCTGCTGCAGCAGTACTGTCAGACCTGGGCCCTGACAGTTAACCTCAAGAAAACCAAAATCCTAACCTTCCAAAAAAGATCCAGCTCTCAGGGAATAAAGCACACATTCACATTAGGAACACAGCAAATCCAACACGCAAAACAGTACACCTACCTCGGCCTCACCATCAGCTCCTCTGGAAGCTTCAAACTTAACCTGGCAGTGACCGAACTGAGAGAAAAAGCATGCAGAGCTTTCTACACCATAAAACAACAAACCCCTGTAGAAATTCCAGTCAGAATTTAGCTTAAAATATTAGAAGGGTTTATTGAACCAATTGCCCTGTATGGCAGTGAGGTGTGGGGTCCGCTGACTCAGCAACAACCTAACAAATGGGACAAGCATCCAATTGAGACCCTGCATGCAGAATTCTGTAAAATAATCTTAAAGGTTCACATACACACCACAAACAACGCATGCAGGGCAGAATTAGGCCGTTAACCTTTAAATATTAAAATACAAATAAGGGCAATTAAATTCTATAAACACCTGAAAGAGAGCGACACTCACACCTATCATTATAAAACCCCAATCCCAAGAGATGAGCAAACACACCAGTCCCCTCAGCCAACTGATCCTGAGCCACTACAGCACCACACACACACACTCACACACACTAACACACCACAGACTCAGGATCAGCGTCAAGTATCAGTCCCGATTCGGACCAACCAAATCACCCAAAAACTCAAAGGTAATTATTTAAACCAGTGGGAAACCGAAAGTCCCAAAGTAAAATGGAGTGTTATCTGACCCTAAACCGGCCATACACACCGGCAGCCTATCTGAGCAGAACGGACCCCGGACTGAGACACACCCTGACCAGATACAGACTCAGCGTCCATCACCTGGCGATCGAGACGGGGCGACACCGGCAGTCCTGGCTGCCCTGAGAGAAGAGGGTGTGTCAGCGATGTACCCTGAATAAAACTGAGACAGAGCTGCACTTTACTCACCGAATGCACCAAATACACCGACATCAGAATGCACCAAATACACCGACATCAGAGAGAAATACTACAACAAATTCACAAACATCATACCCAACTTCGCCTCCCTCACCC
Organism: Corydoras sp. C115; assembly: GCA_019802505.1. Lineage (NCBI taxonomy): Eukaryota > Metazoa > Chordata > Actinopteri > Siluriformes > Callichthyidae > Corydoras > Corydoras sp. C115. The sequence goes on along the minus strand of JAFMOC010000194.1, from coordinate 263,621 downwards.
CCACCCAAAAACTGCCCCACCTACTGGGGGAACACAGGGAGAGCTGTGTACTGGCAGCACTGTATACATACACCTGCCACCAGGAGAGGGACAGAGAGTGACCACACACACACACACACACACACACACACACACACACACACACACCTCTACTTTTATTTAAATATTTAAATATATATGTATATATTATACTATTTCATTGTATTTGTATACTATGTACATTTTTGTAATTTTGTAAATTTGTAATTTTTTTTTTTTATTTTTTATTTTGTAAACCAGCTTTGTGCAATATGAATGTATAATTTGTCATGCAAATAAAGCTTTTAAATTGAAATTGACAGAGAGACAGAGAGCGATAGATACAGAGAGACAGAGAGAGAGAGATACAGAGGGACAGAGAGACAGGGAGACAGTGAGAGAGAGATACAGAGAGACAGAGAGAGAGCATGAGGCTTGCTGCTGCCATCAGATGAGTCAGAGACACACACACACACACACACACACACACACACACACACACACAAACGCACACGCGCACACACACACACACACACACACGCACACATATACACACACACACACACACACACCTAAGCACGCACACGCACACGCACACGCACACGCACACAGACACACAGACATACACACACGCTCACACACACTCACACTCCAACACACACACATACACACACACACATATACACACCTAAGCACACACATGCACACAGACACACAGACATACACACACGCTCACACACACACACTCCAACACACACACACACACACACACACACACAGACACACAGACACACACTCCAACACACCAATCCAATGCTTTTGGGATGAATTGGAACGGGGATTGTGATCCACATTCAGTGGTGTAACGGTTTACACGTCCAGTCCTCAGCACTGCGGATTAAGGTTCGAATCCCAATCTGGATGGAGTTTGCATGTTCTTCCTGTGTCCGCATGGGTTTCCTTCCACAGTCCCAAACCATGGTTTTCATGGGTTTCACAGTCCAAAACCATGGATTCAAGGTAAATTGACTGCTCTAAATTTCCCCGTACAGTGTGGGTATCTTTGTGCGCCCAGTGATGGATTGACACCCCATCATGGGTGTCTAACACACACACACACACACACACACACACACACACACACACACACACACACACACACACACTCCCAAAAAGGGGAACACCTCAGAACTTAAGGTTGTAAGAAGGTCCTGTAGATGTATAAACACTTTCATCAGTTTTAGATGTATATATATCCCCATCCAGGGGAGATGGAACTTTCGGGAACTGGGAAGATACACCCAGGACAGGACGCCAATCTATCGCTGGACACACCCTCACTCACCTACACACACTCTATATGGGGAAATTTTGAAATTTCAATTGACCTTGAAACCATGTTATTGGACTGTGGGAGGAAACCAGAGAACCCGGAGGAAACCCAGGTGGACATGGGAAGAACATGCAAACTCCACCCAGATTGGGATTTGAACCAGGAATCCCTAGCGCTGGGAGGAGAACATGCCATCCACTAAGCCACCATGTCACTATATATATATATATATATATATATATATATATATATATATATATATATATATATATATATATATATATATATGTATATATCCATCCAGCGGGGGGGGGTTCCCATCCGGGGGAGAACGTTTGGTGCGCTGGGCAGATACACCCAGGACAGGATGCCAATCTATCGCTGGACACACACTCACTCACACACACACTCTATATGTGGGAAGAAACCGGACAACCCGGAGGAAACCCAGGTGGACACGGGGAGAACATGCAAACTCCACCCAGATTGGTATTTGAACCGGGAATCCCTAGAGCTGAGAGGAGAACATGCGAACCACTAAGCCACCATGCCGATATATATATATATATATATATATATATATATATATATATATATATATATATATATATATATATTTATATATATATATATATATATATATATATATATATATATATATATATATATATATATATATATGGAGTTTGAATTTATGGTTCTATTTGGCGATCAAACGGCGTTCTTCAGTATTGTGTTAACATCACATGGTGGCGCTTGGCGCAGCGGCGGCGGAGTCGCCGGGTCGCTGTTTAACGGAGCTAAAAACAGAACAGCAGGGGGATGAAAAAGGTCCTGGCAGTTGATGTTCGAGCACATTTGAATTCCTCAGATGGAAATATATGCAGAGCGTTATCATCGCAGGCCGAATTAGCATAAGAAAGCCGGCGTTGTCATCGGTTGCCAGCCTTTAAGTGGATATTATTCCCACTTCTGTCCTGGCTGTCTTTGTTTTTAAGAGCCGGTGGCCCTCCGGGGCCGGACGCGCGCGCTCCCCGGGGCTTTGTTCCCATTACTTCAGGGAAGCGGCGAGAATTTCGGTGGCGGAGAACGCTCGAGCGGCGTGATTGAACGGTGCGGGAACAGCGCGCCAGTCCCCGGGGGGGCCCGGTACGCGTGCCATTTAGGGAAGCGTCCCTCGGGAGCCACACACCTGCAGTTTACCTGTCGCCAAGCCGAGCGTCCTTTACCTGAGGACCGGCGAGCGCAGATGGTGAGGAAAAACCGAGTGCGCAAATGTCAGCGTCAGCCTTCTAATCCACTCGCGGTCCATGTGCAAACTTCAAAAAGAGGTCGGCGGCGCCCCCCACCATCCCCCCCCCCAAATCTTTTGTTGCCGCTTAGCGCCCTGCTTTCTTCTCCGGTGGTATGTTTGTTCGTCTCGCGTCCCAGATCAGAGTTTTTACGGCGGGGGAAAGGGGAAAACGGCCCACACCTCCGGCTTTCATCCTTCATCCTTGCCGCCGTGTGTTTACCAACAGGGATCATCGCTTCTGAATAGACGGCTTTTTAAGTGAAGACGGCCCGTGTTTGGGCAAAAAAAGGCTTCCCTGCAAGGCTTTCATGTGCAACGGGCGGCTCGCGTCGAGGCCTGAAAGAGACGGCGCAAGATGAAGAAGAAGACACGCCGGGGCGGCCGGCCTTCCAAACACACATCCGTTCAAAGAGGAGAGAGAGGAAGCAGGAAAATAGACAGAAATAAATAAATAAAACGGTACCGTGAGGGTAATCGCGGATCAATCAGCCATCCAGACGTAGGAGGGCTACTTCGGTGTGCCTGGACCTGACTGTCCTGGGCCTCGCATGCTGCGGAGTCTTAAACGAGAGCCACAGCTTTCAGGAGGTTGGGTTCTGATGTACAGGAGGTTGGGTACTGATGTACAGGAGGTTATGTTCTGATGTACAGGAGGTTGGGTTCTGATGTACAGGAGGTTGGATACTGATGTACAGGAGGTTGGGTACTGATGTACAGGAGCTGTGGTACTGATGTACAGGAGGTTGGGTACCGTTGTACAGGAGGTTGGGTACCGATGTACAGGAGGTTGGGTACCGATGTACAGGAGGTTGGGTACCGATGTACAGGAGGTTGCGTACCGATGTACAGGAGGTTGGGCACCGATGTACAAGAGGTTGGGCACCGATGTACAGGAGGTTGTGTACCGATGTACAGGAGGTTGGGTACCGATGTACAGGAGGTTGTGTAACGATGTACAGGAGGTTGTGTACCGATGTACAGGAGGTTGTGTACCGATGTACAGGAGGTTGTGTACCGATGTACAGGAGGTTGGGTACTGATGTACAGGAGGTTGGGCACCGATGTACAGGAGGTTGGGCACCGATGTACATGAGGTTGGGTACTGATGTGCTGAAGGTTCGGGAACAAACGTCGGCGCGACTTTCAGAGAACATTACACATTACACATGGTTTTACACATGCACGCGTCTATGCTTTTTAATGACCGTCAGCTCCAAGTGTTGGAGCTTGACTATCAAGGTCAACGGGAATTGAGTTCGGAGTCGAACTGCGGAACCCGAGGCACAGAGTGGCATGGTGAACACATCGACGGTTCCCCACCATCAACCCGCGGTTCTCTGTAGGACTCTGAGCTGTAAATAAATGAAGGAGGCAACAGACTGAAGAAAACATCAGGTGAGGACTGAGGGTGAGAGATGGGACCTCCATCACCAGCTCACACCACGGTTAACATCCATAAAGAGCACCAACACTGATGGAGGTCATTAGTAATGGTAATAGTTATAGTAGTAATAGTAGATGAAGTTGTATTTTGTAGTTGTAATATTATATTACACTATATTATATTAGTAGTGGTGGTGGTAGTTGTAGTGATGGTTTTGCTGGTAGTGGTGGTGGTAGATGTAGTAGTGGTAATGATAGTGGTGGTAGTGAAGGTGGTGGTGGTGGAGGTAGAAGTAGTTGTAGTTGTACTAGTTTTATTGGTACTCGTAGTGATGGTTATAGTGGTAGTTGTAGTTGTGGTGGTAGTAGTAGAAGTGTTAGTATTAGAGGTGGTGATGGTGGTAAAATAAGTTGTAGTGGTAGAAGAGTTAGTATTAGTGGTAGTAGTGGAGGTGGTAGTAAAGGTAGGTGTAGTAGTGTTGGTGGTAGTAGAAGTAGGTGTAGTAGTGGTGGTAGAATTAGTTGTTAGTGGTAGTTGTAGTAGTAGTCGTGGTGTTGGTAGTTGTAGTAGTAGTGGTAGTGATTGTTATGGTTGTAGTTGTCGTGGTGGTCATAGCAGTGGTTGTTGTAGTAGTAGTGGTACTGGTAATTATGGTTGTGGTGGTAGTTGTGTTGGTGGGTGTGGTGGTGGTGGTAGTAGTAGTAGTAGTAGTGGTAGTGGTAGTGATTGTTGTGGTGGTAGTGGTAGATGTAATAGTGGTAGTGATAGTGGTGGTAGTGGTGGTGGAGGTAGAAGTAGTTGTAGTTGTAGTTGTAGTAGTGTTAGTGGTACTCCTAGTGATAGTTGTGGTGGTAGTAGTAGAAGTGTTAGTATTAGTGGAAGCGCTGGTGGTGGTGGTAGTAGTAGAGGTAGTTGTATTAGTGTTGTTAGTATTGGTAGTAGTAGAAGTAAGTGTAGTAGTGGTGGTAGAATTAGTTGTTAGTGGTAGTTGTAGTAGTAGTGGTACTGGTAATTATCGTTGTGGTGATAATAGTATTGGTGGTTGTGATGGTGGTTGTGGTAGTAGTAGTGGTGGTGGTGGTAGATGTAGTAATGATAGTGAAGGTGGTGGAGGTGGAAGTAGTTGTAGTTGTAGAAGTAGTAGTAGGAGTAGTAGTAATAGTAGTAGTAGTAGTTTTAGTGGTACTCGTAGTAATGGTTGTAGTGGTAGTTGGAGTTGTGATGGTAGTAGAAGAAGTGTTAGTATTAGTGGTGGTGGTAAATGTAGTTTTAGTTGTGATGTTAGAAGTGTTAGTGGTGGTGGTGGTGGTAGTTGAAGTGGTTGTAGTTGTAGTGGTGGAAGTGTTAGTATTAATGGTAGTGGTGGTGGTGGTGGTAGAAGTAGTTGTAGTAGTGGTGGTAGTTTTGGTGGTAGTGTAAGTAGTTGTAGTAGTGGTCGTAGAATTAGTTGTTAGTGGTAGTTGTAAGGGTAGTAGTGTTAGTAGTAGTAAAAGTTGTGGTCTTGGTAGTGGTAGTGGTGTTGGTAATAGTATTTATGGTAGTTGTGGTGATAGTAGACGTGATTGTATTTGTACTAGTAATTGATGTATTAGTAATGGTCTGTTATAGTAGAGTTAGTGTTATTTATAATAAGGATAACATTCCTGATTGTCATTAATTAATTAATGAATGAATGATAAACGTTGCAGCCTGTGTTGTTGTAATGCTTCATGTCTGAATGAAGCGGATCGATGATGTCTCAGAAACAGAACGTTTTGTTTTTGTGAAACACAAAACACTTGATTACACGAGTCTCTAATCAGTCCGAGGTGTCTGAGGCGTAAACGAACTTTTTAACGAGCGCTCTGTGTCTGATCTTCTGTCTCTGTGTTGTTTTTTTCACCTGAGATGAAAATCAAATCGAAATCAATACGGCGCTGAGTGAGAATGAAAATGTCAGAAACGTAAAAAAACCCCAAACAAACAGTTTTCAAACGCAAACCTTCAGGAAATGCGAGATTAGTGTCAGCAAGTCCGGATGGCGAGGGTTCCACAGGCAGAGGGGAGACATGAGCATCTCTACCTGGAGGCTTGTTCTCTCTTCTGCAAAAAAAAAAAATTCTAAATTAAAATGTATTTTTAATCAGACACACTCTATATGGGGCAATTTGGAGAATTCAATTGACCTCGATCCATATTTTTGTACTGTGGGAGGAAACCAGAGTACCCGGAGGAAATCCACGCGGACACGGGGAGAACATGGAAACTCCACCCAGATGGGGATTCGAACCAGGAATCCCTATTGCTGAGAGGAGAACGTACTAAACCACTAATCCACCGTGCCGCCCTTAATCAAAACATCCATCCATTATCGTCTGCTTTATCCTCTATTAGGGTCGCAGGGCGGTTCCCCATGACCATCCAGGGGAGAACGTTTCGGGCACTAGGCAGATACACCCAGGACACGGGGGCAATCTATCACTGGACACACACTCACTCACTCACTCACACACACACACACACACACACACACACACACACACACACACACACTATATATGGGGCAATACCTTTATACTAGGGTCAGAGTGGGGTTCCCCATGCCCATCCAGGGGAGAATGTTTCAGGTGCTGGACAGACACACCCAGAACAGGGGGGCAATCTATCACTGGACACACACTCACTCACACTCTATATGGGGCAATTTGGAGAACTCATTTAACCATGATCCATGTTTTTAGATTGTGGGAGGAAACCAGAGAACCCAGAGGGAACCCACGTGGACATGGGGAGAACATGGAAACTCCACCCAGATTGGGATTTGAACCGGGAATCCCCAGCGCTGAGAGGAGAACATGCCAACCACTAAGGCACCGTGCCACCCTTAATCAAACATTCATCCATTATCTTCTGCTTAATCCTCTATTAGGGTCGCAGGGCGGTTCCCCATGACCATCCAGGGGAGAACGTTTCGGGCACTAGGCAGATACACCCAGGACACGGGGGCAATCTATCACTGGACACACACACTCACTCACTCACACACACACACACACACACACACACACACACACACACACACTATATATATGGGGCAATTTGGAGAATTCAATTGACCTTGATCCATGTTTTTGGACAGTGGGAGGAAACCGGAGAACCCAGAGGAAACCCACACAGACACGGGGAGAACATGCAAACCACCCAGATTAGGATTCGAACCGGGAATCCCTAGCACTGAGAGGAGAACATGCCAACCACTAAGGCACCGTGCCATCCTCAATCAAAACATCCATCCATTATCTTCTGCTTTATCCTGTACTAGGGTCGTGGGGGGGCTAGGCGCTGGGCAGATACACCCAGGACAGGACGCCAATCTATCTCCAGAGGAAACCCATGCGGACACGGGGAGAACATGGAGACTCCACCCAGATGGGGATTGGAACCGGGAATCCCTAGCGCTGAGAAGAGAACAGGTGGTAAAATGATTGACAGTCTGCGGTCCCGCCTCCTCGGTGTCATGCAATGGAGAAACGTAACCACGAAGGCGAAAGGATTTCCATCCGCGCTATGCTCACCATCCCGAGAACTAGGAGCCATCCACACGGATCTGTATTCTGAAAGCCGTCTCCGACCTCCACGGCGGCGGCAGCGGCGGCGTTGTAATTAGCGCGCCGGGTTGCGAGTGCTGTATTTACTCTCCGAATCCCCGATTCCCTTCAGATACGGGTCGTAAACAAACATCCATATTTCCTGGCAGACTCTGTGTAGTAATTTCAAGCTTGACATGTTCGAAATTAGTTCTACTCTGATTGCGCGCCGTCCGCATTAACCAGTCGACCCCCCCCCCCACGCACACCCCCCCTCCCCACATACCCCCGCTTTTGTTTACTCGTTTGCCATTTGTTGCCTGTAAACAAGGCCGTCGGCAGCGGCGGCGTCATCGGGAGCGATGGGTCTGATCCCGTTTCATCCCGGATCGCGGACCGGGAGCGGCTCGCTGGCTTGCCGGGTTTAAACGGCTTCGGAGGGGAATTAACGAGCGTGTGTGTATTAAGCAGCCAATTAGTCTAGGCTTCACCCAGGTGTAATTACCGCCGACTCTCGGCGCGCTCGGCTGACGGTGGAGAGCGAGGCGGCGACCTGCGTCCTGTCTGTGGTGTTGTCGTTAATGTCAAGCACTTCACACACAAAAACACACACACACAATCACACACACACACACACACACACACACACACACACACACACTGCACACACACTGCACAAACACAATGCTGGAGGCCGACAATGCTGGAGGCTTTCGATGGATGAAAAGACACACCTTTGAACCACCAAAGTCATGTCTTCTGTTTTGGGCTGGCACCGTGGCGTAGTGTTTGGCATGTTCTCTTCTCAGCTCTCGGGATCTGGGTTCGAATGTCGATCTGGGTGGAGTTGCATATTCACCCCATAGCCATGTGGGTTAACTCCGGGTTCTCCGGTTTCCTTCCACAGTACAAAAACATGTATTCAATGTTTTTTGTACTGGTCATTTGGATGCTCTAAATTTCCTCATATAGTGTGTATGTGCCCAGCACCTGAAACGTTCTCCTCTGGATGGGCATGGGGAAGATAATGATATGAGAAACCAGTACCTACCATTTGGTTGATGATTCTGGACTGTCTTGTGTCACTGTGAAGTGATTGGCTGGAGTGTTTTGATAATTCGGGTTCCTTAAAAAGAGTGTGTGATGTTCCTCACCACTTTTAGTTTCTTTTGCAGATCAGATCCTGGCTGTCGGCTGTCAGGAGGATGTCGTGAGTTGTGCACGGAACTTTAAGGCTTAAAAAAAGCCTTCTGTTGAGTTCCTAGCTTGCGACGACGGCCTGTCCTACGGGACGGATAAGGACTGTTTACATGGACATGGCACCGCTTCGGTTCCCCCGGCCCGCTCTTGGCAGGGTGTGCTTGTGTTTGTAAGGCTTGAGCGGCGAGCACAGATGGACTTGTGGTCCTCAGTGCCAGGAGTAATGGGAAGGTCCCGGGTGAATAATGAGAACCTGGTTCAGTTCTGGTGGGTGGGGACTTGTTAGGGTATAAACTAAGGCAGACCCGGAGAGATGGTGCGCACCCGGTCCACTGCCACCTCACACAGGACGAGCCGGATGACCGGGTCATTGATGGTTCTCGAGAGAGCGAGGGCAGGCACTAGGACACTGGAGGTAAGATGGACCAAGAGGGACGGAATCATGGGGAGATGCTCCAAGCTTATTGAGGTGTCCGTCCAAAGCATTTTGTCTCCCGGTTGGCGAGCTAACGGAGTCTGAATTGGGGCCTCGTGCCACAGGAACAGCTTTGGTAGTGTGCGGTTCTGGACGGGCAGTCTGGAGCATGTGGGAGACTGGCACCCAGAGCAAACAATAATCATAAACCGTTATGGGAGCCAATCGCGGCTCTGTTCTAGTGTCGCCCTGGGAGTCGATTAACAAACATGATGTAGCGCAAGGTGGCTTTGTGTTTAAACACTGACAGCTATGTGTACAAATGAAAAATGCTCCAGTGCATTGAAGGGAACTCATCGGAGGCTTTGTAAAGACCTAGAACCACATGGAGAACACCACATGTAACCACAAACTCTATGCAAAGATATATACGATCATATTAATATATTCAAATTATACATATTTAAATAATTACACCCTTAAGGTCTAGACAACTAGGCACTTGGCATCTTGGCGCTTTAGTACCCCACCCCCAGCTATAGTAACCCCAGTTGAAGTTGTGCATTGGGAGGTGAGACACTGATGTTGGGTGAGAGGGACTTGCTATAATCCTGAAGTGCTGGACGAGATCAGGGTTCTATGTGGGTCAGTCAAGTGCCCCCAGTTACAGTCTGAAACAGAATAGGGCCTTTACTAGGGTCGCAGGGGGGGTTCCCCATGTTCTTCCAGGGGAGAACCTTTTAGGAGCTGGGTAGATACACCCAGGACAGCGCGAAAACCTTGTATACGGTACTGAAGGAGCAAGTAAGGTTACGCAAGGACACTTCAGTCATAGTACTTGGAGGTACCGGGGACTTGGAATCAAACCAGGGACCCTTAGGTCACAAGGCTGGTTCTTTAACCGCAAGGCTACGACCATATAAGGAAAATTTAGAGCAACCAAGAGTTTACAAAAATATGAAAGGTTATTCCAGGATACCAAGTGTTCTGAGGAGGTTCCTTAATGCCCATACAGGGGGGCACAACATTTCAGGTGCTGGAAGGATACACCCAGGACATGGTGCTAATCCATCGGCAATTGTCCTTGAATCCAAGTTTTTGGACTGTGGGAGGAAACCGGAGTACACCACCCTGATCAGGATATGAACCTGGATCCCCAGCACAGAGAGGCTGAGTTGCCAACTACTACTCCACGGCGCCACCCTCATTCCCCAACCTGTTCCTACAAACCTGGAAGCAGGCAGCAGGAAGTAGTGAATATATTTTCTTTAACATGTTCTCCCCTGCGAAACATAACAAGATTACAGGGGAATGGAACCGGCTGTAATAAAATAAATCTGGTCTGTCCTCCCGACTCGGGACGTCCCAACGCTGCCCGGCATTAAATGAACGGTTCCTGATTGATTCCTAATGGCTGCTCGATGGAATGACCTCACGGAGGTTTAGGCCGCTCCCGGGACGAATAAATCCTGGACACGCGGGGGCCTGAGATGGTTCTGCGGTGGAGGGATTAGTTCTAAGAGAGTGATTCGGTTTCTCTAAAGTGTGGCATCCTGGGAGAATAAGGCGAGACAGACAGGTCAATCACGGAGCCTTCATCGGACTGACGGGACGCTTGGCTGTCAGGACCAGCGCACCGGAGCCGCGCCGGAAAAAAGACTTTCCAGGCGTTTATAATAAATCACGGAGGCATCGGGGGTGGGGGTGGGGGGGGGGAATGGGAGGACGGAGCCGGCGGACGGAGCTAAGAGCTAACTAAGCTTCCAGAACCGAATAGATTTCCTTTCTCCCGCGGACCGCTCTCGGACTCCCGGCTAATCAGGAGCCCAGGTAAACGGAACCCGAGACGGACGATGGGCGCTCGGGGGAATATAACGGACACGGCTTAAAGGCTCAGGCATTTCAGACGAGACAATTTGCGCAGGGACGACGGGATAAATCACAATTAAACCTGCAAGCACCGGAGCCCGATGCTGGCCCACTTCAGGGAGTCGAGACCCACGCTCGGAATACATTGACGGGACGTTCTGAGCGGCGGCGGGGACGGCGGGCCGGATGATCCCGGATGACGGCCAGGCTTCTGCCTACTTGAGGAGGGTGAGGCGATCGAGGGTGCCAATTAAAATCCTAAACGAGGGATCTTCAGGTAGGTGGGTGCCACTTTCATCCCCGTCCCCGCCCTCCGTCGTGCTTCGGCACACGTCCCCCTCTTGATCCCTGGCATGTTCGGGACGCGGGCTCGTTGACGAGGGAGGCAGCATCAGAGGCATGCCCACTCCGGTTTGTCCTCATGTCTTCCGAGGTGACACCGCCAGGAGGATGCTGCCAGAATAAATCAGGCTGGCGTGACAGCGGATGTCAAACACGGGAAGCTTCGTATTGTTGTGTGTTTGGCTGGGTGGCGGTGCACCGGGTTCGAGTGAGCGGCTTTCCACGCGCCGACTCTGACAGCACGTTCTGTTCCTTCTGCACCAGCTGACATTTAACAACTGTAGGGGTTGAGATGCTATCAGGAACCCTACGTGTCAACCACATCTCGTTTTTTTTTTTTCCCTGCTGTGGCCGTTCTGCTCTCCCTTGCCCTGGAGGACAGTCAGCGAGAGGCTTGGTAAAGGGATAGGAAGTAATGCAATCCCAGCATCCGTACTCCCTATCATCATGCTGGGTAGATACACCCAGGACAGGGCAGAAGCCTTGTTTATGGCACCCGGGGAGCAATTGAGGTTACCCAGGGGGGCTTCAGCCACAGTACTTGGAGGTACCGGGAATCAAACCGGGAACCTTCAGGTCACAAGGCTGGTTCCTTAACTTTACCAGCTGACATTTAACAACTGTAGGGGCTGAGATGCTATCAGGAACCCTACCTGTCAACCACTTTTTTTTTCTTTGCCGCGGCCGGTCTGCTCTCCCTCACCCTGGAGGACAGTCAGCAAGATGCTGGGTGAAGGGATAGGATGCAATGTAATCCCAGCATCCCTAATCCCTATCATCACGCTGGGTAGATACACCCAGGACAGAACAAAAGCCTTGTATACGGCACCCGGGGAGCAAATGAGGTTACCCAGGGGGACTTCAGCTGTAGTACTTGGAGGTGCCAGGAATCGAACCGGGAACTTTTAAGTCGCAAGGCTGGTTCTTCAACTTTACCAGCTTACATTTAACAACTGTAGGGTTGTTAACAACGGTCAACCACATCTCTTTTTTTTCCTGCCACAGGTTTCTGCTCTCCCTCGACCTGGAGGATAGTCAGCGAACTGATGTGTGAAGGGATAGGACACAATGCAATCCCAGTACCCCTAGTGTCTCTTGTTCGGTTGACCCCAAGCCAAAGGAAACGGACGGGAGGTTCCTGTGTGTACCGTCATGTCCCGTGCCGATGAACAGGTGGTGAAGTACATTTAACTCGACCAACCAGGGGGCCGAATATTTCATTAAGGCCGAGAGGGATGGCCGAGGAGGACGGGACGGCCATCTTGGGTGACTGACACACTCCTGCTCATCCATTATACAGCGAGTCTCCCGCTCGGCAGAATACCAATCGACACGCCTTGCTGTCTCAGCACGCCGGGCACGATTCTCACGGCCGGTGGCAGAGCGTCTTTTAGACCGGCTGGTGGCTCAGTAAATTATGAGGGGGGTTTAAGTCCTGGGACACGTCCAGGAATCACGAAAGCTTGGAACTGTCACCGCTGCTCGGGATAAACGGTTGGAGGTTCGGACAGAGTGCCTCATTTTAATCCCCGACGAGGAGAAGCCACTTTATTACATCCACCACCTTAATCATCAAAGTCTATTCAATTATATTATCAATTCAGATGATGTTCTATAGGGTTCCGTCTCTGTTTACTCTGGACAGGGTGGTGGATGATACTGATTACTGGATGGAACCTGGAGTTCTATTGGACCGGTGGTCCTGCAGGACGCCCTCAATAGACTTATATAGTTTTTCAATTGTTAAATACGGGTCACATGATCACCACACAATCTGTACATGGCTGTCCTACACTGTTGATGCTCCCCCCCCCCCCCCCGGTCAAGGAGGATGAGGGTCCCACTGAGCCTCAGTCCTCACAAGGTGTATTCCTTAAGATACCAACATAACAGGGAGTTTTGGCTTGCCGCTATAACTTCGTCCTTTCAGCACTAGAGATTTCCGGTTCGAATCCCAACCTGGGTGGAGTTTGCATGTTCTCCCAGTGTCCGCGTGTGTTTCCTCCGGGTTCTCCGGGTTCCTCCCACAGTCCAAAAACATGGATCAAGGTCAATTGTCTGCTCCAAATTGCCCCATATAGAGTGTGTCTGAGTGAGTGAGTGTGTGTCCAGTGATAGTTTGCCCCCCTGTCCTGGGTGTTTCTGCCCAGGGCCCGAAATGTTCTCCCCTGGATGGGCATGGGGAACCCCCTCGCGACCCTAATAGAGAATAAAGCGGAAGATAATGGATGGATGGAGGGATGGATGGTACTGCCATGATGTTGTGATGGTGCATTGTTCTGTCATCCATCATCACCACCACGTGTTCTAGAGTCTGGGTTACACCCTTTTTTCCCTCTATTTTCCCCCCAATTTAGGCCTGGTTTTGAACCCAGATTGTTTTATCCAAAAGCATTTACAGACGGCTGTTCCTCTGAGTCACGTCGCTTCGGCTTATCCGGTTCTAGTCCCCGGGATAAAGAGCGAAAGCCCGACGCCTCCCTCTTGTCGGCCGCGTTCTCCTAATGAGCCAGAAGCCTTTGTTCTGAAAGATGAATAGACAGAGGGCACAGGAGCAGGGAGAGGCTCGAAGACCAGGGATGGAGACGTACGGAGTAAAAGAGAGATGCTGATGTCACTCTGATGCAATGAGGATTTAGGGATGGAGAAGTCAGACACACACACACACACACACACGTAAATCCACTGAATGGACTGATTGAGGTCTTCAGATTAGACCGAGATTAGTCCGGGAACCGAGATTTCACAGATTAATGCTTCTGATCTTCACTGCTTATTTAATAATTTATTTAATTCCAGCGGCACGGTGGTTTAGTGGTTTTGCATGTTCTCCTCTCAGCACTGGGGATTCCCAGTTCGAATCCCAATCTGGGTGGAGGTTCCATGTTCTCCCCGTGTCCGTGTGGGTTTCCTCCGGGTTCATCCCACAGTCCAAAAACATGGATTCAAGGTCAACTGAATTCTCCAAATTGCCCCATATAGAGTGTGTGTGTGAGTGAGTGTGTGTGCCTGGGGGGGGGCAGGACACCCAGGATAGGATGCCAATCTATCACTTGACTCACACATACTGTACTTAGGGCAATTTGGAGCATTCAATTTACATGTTTTTGGACCGTGGGAGGAAACCGAAGAACCCAGAGGAAACCCATGTGGACACGGGGAGAACATACAAACCGCGATCGGGATTCGAACCTGACTCCCCAGCGCCCCCGTGTCATCCTGCCTCCTCAGCAGTATGTACAGGTTCTGTTCAACCAGCGATGTAGACGGCTTTAGGAGTGCGCCTGCAGGCGTCATGTGACATGTGAGGTCACACTGCGGTTGGAACGCCGTCTGACGTACAGGTTCACTCAATATCAGATGCAATTAGGCTGTTTGTTGCCCCTTTGTTCCCCGTGAAGTGAAGTTGCATCATATTTTTGGTAGACGGTGCTACTCGGTAACGCGTCTGTAGTTGCCATGACGACGAGTGGCGCCTGAAGATTAACGGTGCTGATGGTTGGCGGGAGCGTGGTGGTGCGTGGTGGATGGCAGCTGATGTATTTGGGATGAGATTAGGTCCTCTGGCACCTGGATAATCTCGCATTAGAGGTGATTAAACTCATGGGGGTCCTCTTTGTTCCCCCGGCAGGTGCCCGAGTCACGCCTGATGGGTTTCCGGGGAAGGAGGCAGCAGGCTGGCGAGTCCCAGCTGTCGGTCCGAGTCGGCGGCGCTCGAGCAGATTGGGCGTCGTCAGCGTGGAGGAGTGCAAATGAAATCAGCAGGATGGGGCGAGGAGAACCTGGAGTGTCCTGAAGGACGAGGGAGGACATGAATCAGAACCCCCATCACAGTCATCGCGCAGTGACAAATGTGCAGGAAGGACCGGACACTTTATTAGATACACCTCTGCTGAGCATGCAGATGGGGTCTGTAGTCCTACAGTTCCATTCTGTAGTCCATCTGTTCCTCTAAAGACTCTGTGAGTCCCCTTTACTCTGTTCTCTGAAGATCAGAAACATGGACAGAGCAGGTGTGATTAGGGTGGTGGATGATGGACTGGGAACGTCTCTGCAGAAACACCTGCAAGCCTTGCAAGCGTGTTCTCCAATGTGAATGAACTTCTCAATGTCCAAGGAAGTAACCAAGGAGAACCGGAGTGGGCATCAAGCCTTGCAGGAGTGTTCTCCATCGGTGATGAACTTCTCAATGTCCTAACAAGAGAGGAAGGAGAACTGGAGTGGGCATCAAGCCTTGCAGGAGTGTTCTCCAACAGGGATGCATGGCTCAGCCCACTTTTCAATGACCAAGCAGAGAACCAAGGAGAACTGGAATGGGCATCAAGCCTTGCAGGAGTGTTCTCCATCAGGGATGCATGGCTTTATGACTCTGATGTCTGATGACCCCCCTGTCCAATGACCCTGCTCTCTGATGACTCTCCTGTCCAATGTCTCCGCTGTCCGATGATGTGGCTGTCTCATGCCCTGCTGTCCAATGCCCCTGCTGTCCGATGTCCTGGCTGTCTTATGCCTCACTGTCCATTGCCCCCGCTGTCTGATGTCCTGGTTGTCTTATGCCCTGCTGTCCCGATGTCCCCGCTGTTTGATGACCTCTCTATCTGATGACCCCGCTCTCTGATGACCCTCCTGTCCAATGCCTCCACTGTCCAATGATGTCGCTGTCTTATGCCCCGCTGTCCGATGACGTTGCTGTCTTATGCCCCGCTGTCCAATGCCTTCACTGTCTTATGCCCCTGCTGTTTAATGACCCCTCTATCAGATGACCATCCTGTCGAATGCCTCCGCTGTCCGATGTCCTGGCTGTCTTATGCCCCGTTGTCCGATGACCCCACTCTTTGATGACCCTCCTGTCCAATACCTTCACTTTCTCACGGCCCACCATCCGATGCCCCCGCAGTATTATGCCCCGCCGTTCGATGCCCCCATCTGATTCACCCGCTGTCCGATGCCCCCGACGTCAGTTTGTCCCGATGACGCCCCCCCCACTCCCCCAGCTCACGTGCGTGTTTGTGGACGTGAACACGCTGGACGTTCCTCGAGGTCTCATGTCCTCTACGTAAGCGTAGCGTTTTTTTCGATCGAGGCACGAGCGCGATCCGTCAGAGAGGAGAAAAAAAACGCCAGCAGAACGCAGCACTCGCACTCAGATGCCGGCTTGAACTCTGCCCCCCGGTGGTTCGCGCCGTGCCGCTGGCAGCTGGCGGGGTTTGATGGTCTAATTTAGTTTCAGGTTCTGTTTCTGGCGGCTCCGGTGGTACTGCAGGTGTACAGGTGCATGGAATTGCAGATTATTTGCGTGCTGATTTGATATTCCTCCCTCCCTCCCTCTGCAAGCGACAGAGGGAAAAAAACGACTGTGCTGGAAAAACAAAAAGAAAAAAACCCACAGACTTCGCCGAAGTTTCGAGAGCTTTAACCTTTTCGGAGTTGTGAAAGGCACCTCCGCAGCCGGTGGCAAAACGTATTCATATTTGGACAGATGGAATTTGTTTTTTTGCTCTTACCCTTGTTTATCCTCCCCCCCACCCCCTTTTATAAATTCCTCTTCATCACACCTCTTCTCTTTTCTGCGTCTATTAGTTATGCATGTGGGGTGGAGGAAAGTCGCTGGCAAAGAGACAAAACTGCCAGAAGTTTGCTTTTCCTCGTGTCTTCAATAAAGGGCACCGCAGACGGTCGCCTGGGAACGGCGTACCAGCACGACGTAATTAAGCAGCCCCCTTTAGAGCCAGCGGAACGCGCCGGTGCGCCGCTCTGATGTCGGTCGTTACGCTTCGGCTCAAACGGCGCTCGTTTCCACGGGACTTTACAACGTTCTAAGCCGTGGAATTGCTGCCTTTCCACCGTGAGTGGGTTCGGCCGTCAGAGAGGCGCGGGCGCGGAATTGTGGGAATTAAAGCCTGAAGAGAAACGGAATTCCAGTGAACGGCGTGCGGCCGGATATGATTCAGGATTAAACTTTACGATCAGGTTTAGTTGAACTTAACTTCAACGTCGCGTTCAGAAACTACAGCTGCTCTGGTTCTCTGTTATCTCACACTTTACCGAGAGATCTGAGAACCGTGGGACGGTAACATGACGGCGTGGTGGTGAATGTGGATCACGCCAGAACCATCAAATAATCAGAAGAGAAGCAATACAGAGATGACTTACGGTAACATCAGGTTACGAGGCGTTCCTACCACCAGGTTCAACCGGTTGGTGACACCAGGGGGACCACCTTAGATGTGGTGGCAGTGGTGATGGTGGTGGAGATATTGTGGCAGCTGCGACTGTGGTGGTGGTGGTGACAGTGGTGGTGGTATTGGTGTTGGTGGCGACGGTGGCAGTGGCGACTGCGGTGGTGCTTATGTTGGCAGCGGTCACAGTAGTGTTGGTGGTGGCAGTGACGATGGTGACGGTGGTGGCAGTGGCGATGGTGGTCGCAGTGGTGGTGATGGTGCTGATGGGAAGGTGGTGGAGATGGCAGTGTCAACTGTTTCGTCAATGGTGGTGGCAGCGGTCACAGTGGTGTTGGTGGTGGCAGTGACGATGGTGAAGGTGGTGGCAGTGGCGTTGGTGACTGTGGTAACGGTGGTGGTGGTGGTGATGGTGATGGTTGTGTTGGTGCCGACAGTGCTGGTGGTGGAGATGGCAGTGGCGACTGTGGCGAATGCGGTGGTGGTGGCAGCGGTCACAGTGGTGTTGGTGGTGGCAGTGGTGTTGGCGACTGCGCTGCTAGTGTTGGCGACTGTGGCAACTGTTGTGGTGGCAGTGGAGACTGTGGTGACTGCGGTGGTGGTGGTGACGGTGCTGTGGTGGTGGTGGAGACTGTTGGGACTGCGGTGGTCGTGGCAACAGTGCTGGCGGTGGTGGTGATGCTGGCGGGTAAATGTCAGCGCTTGGTTAAACCGCTGAATGCGTGATGGGATGGATCCTAATAATAGCATTCAAGAGCAATTATTTAGTGCCGATAAGGTCATGAACCCTTCAGTTTGAGGTCCAAACAAAACAAATCAGAACCCGGCGGGCGTCCTGTCCCGTCCCCGCCAAACTTCGCGGTCCATTACAGATGCCATTAACGACGACGTCAGCAGAAATATTCATGAGAAAAACAAATGATGAGGCGAGGCCGACCCGACGCCTCAGACATTCAGACCTCGTCTCCTCCCAACGCCTCGCTTCGCTAAATGCCTCTTATTTCCTCATATCTCCGAGACCGCCGCCGCCGATCATCTCGCGCTACGCAGGATTCATTGCGCATCTGCTGGAGAAAGAACCCAATTAGAACGCCGCTCTCCTGTGTTCCGTCAAATCAGAGTCGGCACTGAACCGGGACTCGGCATATGGCGAGGATGTATATTGGTTCTTTGTTTTGCAAGCGAGAGAACATCAGACACGAAAGCACACACTTCTCCTGCCAAGCTTTTTATAAACGACGTGACGGCGAGACGCGAATGCGGCACCAAAAAATGTACACACTATATATTCCGAAGAGACAGCGGCAAGACAAAAATCCCTGTTATGTTGATATTTTAAGGAAGAAACCATGTGAGGACCGAGGCTCAGTGGGGACTCATCCTCCTTGAGCATCAACAGTGTAGGACAGCCATGTACAGATTGTGTGGTGATCATGTGACCCGTATTTAACAAATGAAAAACTATATAAGTCCATTAAGGGCGTTCTGCAGGACCACCGGTCCAAAAGAACTCCAGGTTCCATCCAGTAATCGTCGTAGACCACACCTAAAGGAAATGAGGCGACACCTAAAAAGCAGTTAGACTTAATAAAGCTCATTAATTAATTAATATGCAGAGTTTGATTGACACAGTGCATTATGTGACTCCGGCATCACTGACTAGAGCAGCAGAACTAAAAGGGGTAGATCCTGCAGGGTACTTAGTTGAGAGGGCTCCCTGGAACAGCATCATTTCAGAGCCACGCCCTCTATTAATGATGAGCCCCTTCCCCCCGATTGTGATGTGATGTTTGTGGATCATGGGGGTGTCCGGGGTGTACGAATGTTAACGAATGTATGCCACTCGGAGGCGGAACCAAGAACCCGTGACAGGTGCATCAATGGGGTTCCTGGGGCCTCCTGGGATTGGTTACAGCGGGTTCCGCCCCCGAGTGGCATACATTCGTCAATGTCGCCGTGGCGTGGGCAACACCTCGGACACTTCCATGATAACAGGTGGACAAAGGGGACAAGGCCCTCACTAGAAACCTATACGGAGAGAGGGAGAACATGCAAAACACCCCGTATATATTCTCCACTGTATAGAAAATAACGGTTACCTATCAGCCAAGCATACAGTACCTACAGCACAGTTATTAAGTATTTAGACTCCCCGTTCCCCCTGACCCCCCGCCCACACCCCCCACTGTTACCCTCCTGCCTTTAAAGAGTTAACCACCCTAATTCGACTCGACATTAAAGAAGTCACATTGATCGACCTTGCCGCCGCCTTCACCCCGCTGTTTCCGGGTTCTTCCTGCTGAAGCGTATCAGACTATTATTTATTAAGCAGCGCCTCATTAATTATGCACGGTGTGGGTCAGAATTACTTACACAGCCTCCAGCGGTGCTAACGAAGCCCCAGCCGCCGCGCTTTTTCGTATTTTCCTCTTTTTTTTCCCGTACCTCTGCACTGGCGGCGGCGCCAAAGTACCCCCAACAACATTTAATTACGGCGGCTCCAGGTGGAACACGGCGTCATATTAGAGCCGGATTTGATCGAGCGCTGTAGGTTTAACCCAGGCAGCTGTGGGTGTCGGGCCGTGCGGCATCGGAAACGGAGAACGTCGGTGTTCTCCAGCAGGACGGATGTTCGGCGAGGCGGCCTGACGGGAGCGGGGGCTCGCCGAACGGGTCAGGCGTTTTGCACGCCGGAGCCAGGCGTTTTGCGATGCTATTAGGAGCGAATTATTTCGTTTCGAGAAGCGGGCCACGGCGTCGCGCCGAAAGTGCCCTGGAGAAGGTCGCAAATATTCTCAGAGAAATGAGTTTATTGATTCCAGATTATTCCAGCCTTGTTGTTGGGCTCTGGCCCCGGGGGGCCGTCGCAAAGCGCTGCGCATTATCCAGGAGAATTTCCTTAACGTATTCAAAACCGGAGTGCCGAGCGGCGGCGGCGCTAATGAAACGGCCCCCTTTTAATCACTTATTATTCATAATGAAGGATTTGATTTATGTAGAATTCTGCGGGGATCATTAAAAGCGATAAATAATTCAACGCGTCTGCTGAAAAGTCCTTTCATTTACTTTAATTGATTCAAATGGATCTTTGACGAGACACTTAACGAGCGCCCGGCCGCTCCGGGGGCCGGGAAACTGGGTGCGCCGCCGAGCGGGGCCCGACGGGTACGGAGAACAGGGTGAGGAGTTTGCGGCGTATTAAAGTGGAGTCCGGCTCTGTGTATCGGTGCTCGATCGTGTCCGTTTCAAATCACGCTGGAAGAGAATCAACTGGACTGGCAACGCTTCTCTCTCTCTCTCTCTCTCTCTCTCACCGCCGAGCCTCAGAATTCTCATCCAGCCGTCTGTGGTTGTCATGGAGTCCTGTTCTCGTCTTTCTGTTTAAATTGCACTGGTTTACTATAGTACATCACCTTAATACACTATAATACAATACATATATTACCTCACTATAGTACATCACTATAGTACATTAATGTAGTATGCCACCATAGTACATCTCTACATTATGTCACTATTGTATGTCACCATAGCACGTCTTCATAGGACGTCACCACATTACATCAACATAGTATGTCACCATAGTACAATACTAAAGAAAGTCACCATAGTAATCACTATAGTATGCCATTATAATACATCATCATAGTACATCATTATTTTACATTAATATAGTACATCACCATAGTACATCTCTACATTATGTCACTATTGTATGTCACCATAGCACATCCTCATAGGACGTCACCACATTACATCAACATAGTATGTCACCATAGTACATTACTAAAGAAAGTCACCATAGTAATTCACTATAGTATGCCGTTATAATACATCATCATAGTACATCATTATTTTACATTAATATAGTACGTCACCATAGTACATCACTACATTACGTCACTATAGTAAGTCACCATAGCACATCCTCATAGGACGTCACCAGATTACATCAACATAGTATGTCACCATCGAATGTCACTGAAGTGCAAAGTAGGTCACAATAATACATTACTATAGTACACCCTTATAGAACACCATAGTACATCATTATTTTACATTACTATAGTACATCACTGTAGTATGTACCCATAATACATCACTTCATTATGACACTGCATAAACATTTACACAGAGAAATGTCTCAAACTTCAGTGGTCCATATTGCAAATGAGAGAGAGAGAGCAAGTGAGAGAGAGAGAGGGGGGGGGGTGGTTAAAGAAGACAATTGTAAAGCAGTTTCCTGTTTGAAGGTTCAGGTATAGTGCAGTGGTGTGTATGTGTATGTGTGTGTGTGTGTGTGTGTGTGTGTGTGTGTGTGTGTGTGTGTGTGTGTGTTCTGTACAGGTTGCTGATGCATTACCATCCTTGCAGATCTTTAACTCTGTGTGTTTTGTCATTTGCATATAAACTAGCTCATTAGATTTGCCCGGTGGTTCCCTCCACAACGAGGCTTATCAAATTAAGGACAGATAAATAAGTGAACAATTAACGTCGACTCTGATATTAAAACCACTCGACGGAACAACTGACCTTCTGACTGAAGTCCTGCTCCTACAGCGGATGAGCCCGGCTTGAATAAGCCTGAGTACACCCAGGACAGGATACCAATCTATCACTGAACACACACTCACTCACACAGACACGCTATATTGGGCAATTTGGAGCATTCAATTCACCTTGATCCATGTTTTTGGACTGTGGGAGGAAACCGGAGAACCCGGAGGAAACCCACGCGTACACGGGGAGAACATGGAAACTCCACCCAGATGGGGATTCCAGCGCTGAGAGGAGAACATGCTAAACACTAAGCCAATGTGCCGTCCGCTATTATTATTATTGTAATTAGGGCAGCACGGTGGCTTAATGTTTGGCATGTTTTCCTCTTAGCACTAGGGATTCCCGGTTTGAATCCCCATCTGGGTGGAGTTTGCATGTTCTCCCTGTGTCCGCGTGGGTTTCCTCCGGGTTCTCCGGTTTCCTCCCACAGTCCAAAAACATGGATCAAGGTCAATTGAATTCTCCAAATTGCCCCATATAGGGTGTGTGTGTGTGTGTGTGTGTGTGTGAGTGAGTGTGTGTCCAGAGATGTGTCCCCCCTGTCCTGCCCAGCAACCGAAACGTTCTTCCCTGGATGGACATGGGGAACCCCACTGCGACCCTAATTTAGGATAAAGCAGAAGATAATGGATGGATGGATTATTATTATTATTATTATTATTATTCAGTATTACCTTCTGTGTGTTCCATGTGTCCGGGCCCTGTCTTCGGAGGACGGTGCGGAACCCTGACGTTCTGTAAATCACAGGATGTGTGGAGTTCCAACGGAACTGAAGGTGGATGGAGGAGCTGATGGACTGAGACGTGACCTTAACGTCGAGCGTCTCCACGGCGACACAGTCATTAAGGAGCGGGACGGTAAGCCTGACAGGTGCACCATCAGAGGAATACCACCGCGGCTCCTGTAGATGGAGGAGGAGGTTCGGACGGATGGGAAAGGCCTCGCTTCACTGACTGACACACTCGTCCGGATGGAGTTTGAAATTAAGCGACGGCTGCTGACGGTCAGAAGGTCTAACTCAACGTCAATACAACCCACCGCTGCTGTGCTCCCTGCTGTGCTCCACCCTCGTTAAAACAGGGTCCGAGCTGGTTCTCACCTCAGATCTGACTCTGGAGCGCCCCCTCTCTAATATCTATGTAGGCACACCCATTTAAGCTCCAGGTTCCTCCATATAATGATATATATATATATATATATATATATATATATATATATATATATATATATATATATATATATCATCAGTTCCTCCATATAATGATATATATATATAGATATATATATAATTGTATAGAGGAATATATATATATATATATATATATATATATATATATATATATATATATATATATATATATATATATATATATATATACAGTATATATATATATATATATATATATATATATATATATATATATATATATATATAGGGGCCGGTGGCTTAGTGGTTGGCATGTTCTCCTCTCAGGGCTGGGGAGTTCGAATTCCAATCAAATCTGGGTGGGGTTTGCATGTCCTCCCCATGTCTGCCCGAGATTCCTCCGGGTTCTCTGGTTTCCTCCCACAGTCCAAAAACATGGATTCAAGGTAAATTGAATGCTCCAAATTGCCCCATATACAGTGTGTGTGTGAGTGTGTGTCCAGAGATAGATTGGCCCCCTGTCCTGGGTGTATCTGCCCAGCGCCCCTGGATGGGCAGATACACCCAGAAACGCTCTCCCCTGGATGGGCATTGTAAAATCATTGTAAAGTTGTTCAGCGTTGTCCCTCATGTCCTCGCCCATTTTTTAAAATCATCTCATTCTCTCAGCTGTGATTGGATGGTGTTCCCCTCTCCGTCATCAGAGGGTAAAATTGATGGATTCGGAGTCTTTTCCTGCAGATGACCCGTCTCCGGGTGGACGGCTATCAAAGGCATTGGCCTCGTGTCGGCCCAACTGACATTTCGCCGTATTTATGCCTTTGAACTCGGATGCCGGGCGCAAATGCCATCCTGTCCCGAACCTCGATATGTCGGGGATAAATTTCCTGCCGCTTAAGCTCTGGGATTCGGGACGCCTAGCGGAGAGGGAGGAGGACGCTGCGAGGAAAGTCGGGAGATAAAAATAGGGGCCCGGCCAACTTTTTTTCGGCAGTGCTTAACGACTGCCACGGCGACGCTTCAAAGGTCATTTTCCGCTAATGATCTTGGCCAGAGGGGGGAGACTTGACACCCGCCGTAATTACCCGGCATCGGCACACTCGTGACCTCACGCACTGTCTCTTTTAACAACTAACTAAGAAATTAATTTGCGGTTTTACTGCAGAGGGACCGCATTAGGAAGGTAAAGAGGGGGAAGACGGAGTGCAGGGGCGCGGCCCGACGCTCGGGACAACCCGGGCCAAGAGAGAGAGGGATGAATGGATGGAGAGGGATGGAGCTGCTCAAATTCAGGGCACGATCCCGCCGCTTATTTGAGTGCAGGGCTCGGTTCTGCCTTCCGCAAACTCATTTGGTTTGATGGATGCCTCCGGAGCCGACGGTGCGAGCTTTCTGGCTTTGAGTAAAGGAGGTGGGTGTGGAGGGGAGTCCATAACGCAGTCACTTGTTTTCCAAATAGCCTCCTGTAATTTAAGCCCGAACTTAACACTCTTTGTTATGGATCGCCGGCACATCAATCACCTCGCCGTTCGGTCCAAAGAGCTCCGGCTCCATTCATCATATCGCTTCGAATCGGCTTGATCCGCTTTCATATTCCATTAGTGTAATTCCACCATGTGGTGCCGACTCGCGCCCCCGTCTGTGCGCCCGCGAGGCGCGGGGTATTTAGGAAGGATGGCTTCCTTGGGCCCATTAGGTTTTTTTTTTTTTTTTTTTTTACGGGCCGAACCGGTGCTGGGAAATGTAATCCAATCAAAGCACGGGTTTCTGAGGCCGTGAACGGAGAACGCTTAGAGAGGCGATGTTTGGAGACCACGTACGGAGACAGTGTACAGGGACTACATACAGAGACAGTGCACAGAGACAATTTGCAGGTACTATGTACATGGATTATGCACAGAGACAATGTACAGGGACTACGTACAGAGACAGCGCACAGAGACAATGTGCAGGGACTATGTACAGAGACAGCGCACAGAGACAGAGCACCTAGACCACACACAGAGACAGCGCACAGAGACAATGTGCAGGGACTATGTACAGAGACAGCGCGCCTAGACCACACACAGAGACAACGCACAGAGACAATGTGCAGGGACTATGTACAGAGACAGCGCACAGAGACAGAGCACCTAGACCACACACAGAGACAATGTGCAGGGACTATGTACAGAGACAGCGCACCTAGACCACACACAGAGACAGCGCACAGAGACAATGTGCAGGGACTATGTACAGAGACAGCGCACCTAGACCACACACAGAGACAGCGCACAGAGACAATGTGCAGGGACTATGTACAGAGCCAGCGCACCTAGACCACACACAGAGACAACGCACAGAGACAATGTGCAGGTACTATGTACATGGACTATGCACAGAGACAATGTACAGGGACTACATACAGAGACAGTGCACAGAGACCGCACACCGAAACTGTGCACAGATACAATGTGCAGGGACTACGTACAGAAAAAGTGTACAGGGACTATGTATAGAGACAGTGTACAGAGACAATGTGCAGGGACTATGTACAGGGACTACGTACATACAGAGACAGTGTACAGGGACTACGTACAGAAACAGTGTACAGAGACAATGTGCAGGGACTATGTACAGAGACTACATACAGAGACAACACACCTAGACCACACACAGAGACAGTGCACAGAGACCATGTACAGATACAATGTACAGGGACCACATACATAGACAGCGCACAGAGACAGTGTAGACTGAGAGACAGCGTAGAGAGACCGCATGCAGAGACAGTGCACAGAGACCATGTACAGAGAGAATGTATTGAGACAATGCACAGAGACAGCACAAGAGACAGGGTAGAGATATTGCATAGAGAGATAGAGAGACTATGCACAGAGACAGTACACAAAGACAGCGCATACACACACACAGACACAGACACACACACACACACACACACACACACACACCACCACCACTACGTCAATTTCACCGCAGTGCTAAGAATCATCCTCCACCCAAATAATCCTAATGACACAGTGTGTGTTCTTCATCCTCAGGACACTGCATATACACACACACACACACACACACACACACACACCACCACCACCCTATCAGTATCACTGTAGTGCAGAGAATCATCCACCTCCCTAACGACAGCCGCCCTGTCCATGGTCCTGATCGTCAGAGTGAAGTCTGTGGAGATGTTCTACAGAACGATATAAATACAAACAAATCCGCTTCATTAAGAAAACCACTAATTAGATTAATTGGTTTGTGAAATTTCGCTGGTTCTCGGGATGCAGAGCAGAGACGCGTGTGTGTGAAATGTTTTATTTTAACTCCTGATAAATATTCCGGGAGTGTGTGTGTTTGTATGTGTGTGTGTGTGTGTGTGTGTGTGTGTGTGTGTGTGTGTGTGTGTGTGTGTGTGTGTGTGTGCGTGTATGTGAAGACAGTGTGAGGAATTTTAGAGGAAGCCACTCTGCCAATGCAATGCACCAGGGGATAAATTAAAGCTCACACCATCACTCCACACTAGTGCAAGAGACGGCACACTGCCTAGACTGAATTAAAATCAGTTTAATTACATGACTCTCACAATAATGCCAAGTCACGTGTACTACACACACACACACGCACGCACGCACGCACGCACACACACACACACACACACACACACACACACACACACACACACACACACACACACACACACACGCAGCACAAAGCCCAAATACACACACGGTCCCCATCAGCATCAGAATGCACAGTGCTTACATAAAACCTTCATCCCCCTGTGGAATAGTGAGCAACCAGTCGGGTCTCTGTTCTGAACTTCAGAACGTTGGTGGAGGAACCATGAGTCCGCCGCGCCACCACGGGGAACCGGCGAGGTTACCCAGAATTCCCACAGACGACCAACGTCCCACCATCGGTTGTGGAACGCTGAGATCAGTCACATCATCGTCCGGTAGAGTGAGAGGTCTGAGGTCTGAGGTTTGTCTTCGCCACAGCCGGGATACCATCACCACCATCAACACGTCCACAATCACCATCACCATTACCTTCACCACTATCAAAACCTTCACAATCACCATCATTGCTACCGCCATCATTATTACCACAACCACCAACACTATCACCACTAGTTCCATCATTACCTTCACCACCATCACTATTTCTACCACCATATCCACCACATCCACCATCACCACCACAGCATCCCTCACCAGTATCCCCATCATTCTGTTCAGTCTGAAGGAGAATCACCGGTCTCATCCCGGCGTCTTTATTCTGGACCTCGGTGGCAGTTCCGACAGCAGTTCACTTCGCCTGGAGAGACTGACCTGCCAGAACTCGCCCGGTCCGTCCACCACCATCACTATCACCACCACCAACACCACCACCATCACCATCAACACCACCACTACCACCATTACCTTTACCTTCACCTTCACCACCATCAACAACACTTTCCTCTCCACCATCACCATCATCATCATTGTCATCACCTCCACCACATCCACTACCACCACCTTTACCAACATTACCATCACCATCACTATCAACACCAGTTCCACCATTACCTTCACCACCATTACTATTTCAACCACCATATCCACCACCAGCATCCTCATCATTCTTTTCAGTCTGAAGGAGAATCACCGGTCTCATCCCGGCGTCTTTATTCTGGATCTCGGTGGCTGTTCCGACAGCAGTTCACTTCGCCTGCAGAGACTGACCTGCCAGAACTCGCCCGTTCCGTCCGTCTACCCGCCCTCCCGTCCGCCCGTTCACCCGCCCGCCCGCCGCTCTCTCTTTTACATCATGTGGCTCGAGACTCATTTCGAGGCGGCCGTCTCTCGGCAGCGGGTAATTTCAGAACTACATCCCCTATCATTCATGACCGCTTCATCAAAGCAGAGCAGGGCCTAACATGTCGTACGGCTGATCAAAACCAGACACTTTCATTCAACTTTCTAACCGAAAAAAAGAGAAGACGGAACTTCAAAGCACATCCAGAAGTCACATAAGATGGACTGTGATGTCGGCAATTTCTCCAATAATTCAGCTCCACGGAGGGAAATGCAAAGATGATGAGAACAGGAGGGAGGGATGGATGAGGAGGAGAATGAAGTAATGCACCGTTACGCTTTAAAGAAATAAGGAACGGGAACCAGGGGACCGACACGGAGCGAGGGAACCGAGACAAGGTGGTTCCTCATTTAGATAAACAGGGTATGATGACACCGACAGTAATTGGTTCGGCTTCTTAATAAAATCTCTTTTCATTCATTTCGGGGGCATCGGCTTATCTCACTGCGATTCTGGTTAACGGGACGAGAGGATGGATGGAGAGGGAGGGAGGTACGGGGGTAATTAGAACCGTAAGTCGATGAAGAACCGAGTATTTAACTTCAGCATCTCTTCATTTGATGTTTGAGGAGGTGCAACGTGAAGCCGTCTGTCCTCGTAGGTTCTCACTTAATGGAGATGTGGTAACTGATGGAGAGGTAGAACCCTCACAGCGAGACCTCATGAGCCCTAGAAGGTGAGGGTTAAGGGCTTCACCACATGCACCTCCACATCCACCACGCCCATCAGCACCCTCACCACCATCATTACCACCACCATCACCATTCTCACCACCAAATGCACCTCCACATCCACCACCACCATCATTACCACCACCACATGCACCTCTACATCCACCACCACCATCAGCACCATCATTACCACCACCATCAACACTCTCACCACCAAATGCACCTCCACATCCACCACCACCATCATTACCACCACCACATGCACCTCTACATCCACCACCACCATCAGCACCATCATTACCACCACCATCAACATTCTCACCACCAAATGCACCTCCACATCCACCACCCCATCACCATCACATGCACCTCCACATCCACCACCCCCACCACCACCACATGCACCTCCACATCCACCACGCCCATCAGCACCCTCACCACCATCATTACCACCACCATCACCACTCTCACCACAAAATGCACCTCCACATCCACCACCACCACTATTACCACCACCACATGCACCTCCACATCTTCCACCCCCATCACCACCACATGCACCTTCACATCCACCACGCCCACATGCACTTCCACATCCACCACCACCATCAACACCCTCACCATCAAATGCACCTCCACATCCACCACCACCATCATCATTATCATTATTATTACCACCACCATCACCACTCTCACCACCAAATGCACCTCCACATCCACGATCACTACCACCATCATTACTACCACCATCATTACCACTACCACATGTACCTCCACATCCACCACCCCCATCACCACCAAATGCACCTTCACATCCACCATCACTACCACCCTATTAACCACTAACAGCACCACCACCATCATCATCACTATCACTACCACATCCACCACCACTACCATCATCATTACCAACATCACATTCACCTCCACCACCACCCTCACACCAAATGCACCTCCACATCCATCCTCATCACTATAACCATCACCTCCACTACCATTCTATCCACCACTAACAGCACCACCACCACAATCATAACTATCACCACTACCACAATCATATTCACCTCCACATTCACCACCCTCTCCACCAAATGCACCTTCACACCCACCAACACCACTAACAGCATCACCACCACTATCAACATCACCCACACATGCACCATCAGTATCACCACTACCAAAATATCAACCACTAACACCACTATCACTACCACCACAACCATCACCACCCTCACCACCACATGCACATCCACCACCACCTTCACATCAACCATCATTGCCATCACCACTACCACATCCACCACCACTACCACCATATCCACCACTAACACCACCACCACCACCACCAATATCACCATCATCAATATCACCATAACCGTCACTAAGTGCTTGATTTTTTTCAAGGGCGCACAATGGTAACCACATTGGTATCTTGGGGATTTGAACCCTCAACCTTCAGATTGAAAGCCCAACATCCACCGAGCCACCACGTCCCTGTACATAGCTCTGGGCGTATGAGGCGTCGGTCTGTTCTGAATAACACAAGAGTGTGTAAATCAATCAGTAGAATCATACTGGCGTCATTGTGGGGTCGGAGGGTGAGGCCAAACCCGATTATTCCCAATTCCGTTGGGCCTGCGATTAATTGTTTATGAAGCGGCATTTCGGCGCCAAACTCCTCACCTTGGGACGTCTTGGCTCGCCTGAGCGATCGCGGCGTAATGGAGCCTTTAAAAGTATCGGGACGTGTTATTGAAGTGTAATGAACAGCCCCGATTCCAGCTTCGGAAGCACGGCGAGCCTCTGATTGGATTTTGCGTTAATAAATGAAGTTTGTTGGTGTTGACGGCATCCAGCGCACGTGGGGGTGCACCGCCTGAACCTCGGGCTGAAACCTAATTGATTTCCTCTTTTGTCTGCGTTCGCTTTGTTCTAGTTCTTTATCCTCGGGCACGACGGAGCGCCGGGGCCATTGGCTTTAATATCACCGCCTGCGGAGAACAAGGGGTGGGGGGGGGGTCGGCAGAGAGATATTATTTTTTTCGAACTTGTAGAATTTCCTCGCGCACTCGCTCACCTGCCCACTCGCTCGCCATTGACCTTTAAGTGAGTAGCGGTGGAGGTGGGCGGTTGTTTGTATCTGCTCATTAAGCTACAGAAAGATGAAGACGACAATGCGAGCGTCCTCACTCGGCCGTCACGGCACTCGTTAATTCCCGCTCATTGATTGCCTTTCCCGGTTAATTACAGCAATTACTGTAATGGAGGACTGGAGCTTTGTTGGGGGGGGGGGGGGTTGGTGTAGTGAGGACTGGGGACCTGTGCCTGGGTCACGGTCTCATATTTAAAAACACATGGACAGAAAATGCAATCATGAGGCAATTGAGGTTGGAATCGTGACCTCATGATATGCTGCTGGACTCTGGACGCTATGCTGGTATGAACGATACCTCAGAGAGGTAGACCTTTCATCAACCAGAACCAGACAGGGAGACACTACGAGAGAACCACTAACTAGGAAAATGCCCTCAATGGACTTGAAGTTTTCAATTGTTAAATACGGGTCACATGATCACCACACTATCTGTACATGGCTGTCCTACACTGTTGATCCTGCCCCCCCCCCACCCCCCGCTCAAGGAGGATGAGGGTCCTACTGAGCCTTGGTCCTTACAAGGTTTCTTCCTTAAAATATCAACATAACGGGGAGTTTTGTCTTGCCGCTGTCTCTTCGTCTTGCTCTTTGGGGGTTTAAAGGTTTATAACTCTGTAAAGCTGCTTTGTGATGACGTACGATTGAAAAAAAAAAAAACACTATATAAATAAATTACTCGAACCTACAAATGCACCACCTACACCACCACCATCACCATCACTACCCCATCACCACCACTACCACCATCATGATTACCTTCACTACCATCAACACGTCGCCATCACCATCATTACCACCACCATGACTATCACCTCCACCACAATCACCATCAACACCACCTTCACCTCCACTATCACCCATCATTATTACCACCATCACAGCCACAATCACCATTACCTTTACCACCATCTTCCACCACTTTCATCTCCACCATGACCATAATTTCCACCAACACAATTATCATCACCACCATCACTATCACCACCACCAACACCACCATACTATCCACCACCACAATCACCATTATTACCACCACCACCATTATCATCATTACCACCACCACATCCATCACTACCACCTTCGCCATCATTACCACCATCACCAACATCACCACCATCACTATCACCACCACCAACACCACCGTACTATCCACCACCTCAGTCACCATTATTACCACCACCACCATCACCTCCACCACCCCCAACATTACCACCATCACCACAACCATCCCCATTGATGTCATCACCTTCACCTCCGAAACGTCTGCCTCACATGGGTGGGTGCAGTATAAGCCCGCATTCTCCACCATGCCTTTCATGTTAGAGTCTTTCTGGACCGACGTGGAACCTGACCACATTCTCACCTGACAGGTTCTAAATTAGAACGAAGCGGGGTTGAGGCGTTACGCATGGAACCAAGTACTGACCGAAACACAAAGAAGTACCTCGCAGTTTGGCATCTGCAGCGTAACTGTAATGCATTATGTTGGATTCATCGTATCGCCATCTGTTCTCCACCTTCAAACACATTGGAACCGATATTTATCACCATTTACCTCAGGTGTACCTTATTTGTCACATTGTCCCCCCCATGGTGGTTATGTCATTGTTTATTGCAGCTCTGTCGCTCGATTAAAGATGGCTTCATATAATCCCACGCCGTGGAAGAGCCAGCATATTGTCAGTGTTCCGTTTACAATACCATGCAGGTTCCGCCGTAGCGTAATAAGTGAAACGAGCTGACTCAGCGCCGTGCCCTCCGTGTTTCCAGTCGCCTCGTTCATGTTTTTAACAAGACAAATGATGTCTGTCTCAGCAAAACCGCCGCGGATGTCCTCGCCGAGCAGATGGCGAGGAGATAAGAACCGTGTCCCGAGTCATTCTGCTTAAAAATGAGTCAGAAGAACCATCTGAGGACCTTCCAGGAGAAAAAAAATGGGTTCTTCTTAGGTGAACCTTAGGGCTATTTTTAGCCAGCCATCGCATTAATGCGCACCGTTCGGCTCGATTGAGGGCGTGTCAGCGTGTCATAAATTTTGCTTTGCACGTTGCAAAACTACGCAAGACTCATTTACTAATACTTTTTTTTTATTGGTGTGTTTTAAGCATCCCTTTAAGAGCCAGGAGGTGAGTTCTGACTTTGGTGGGTTGCTATTTGAGCGGTGCAGCCACCTGGGTTTATGAGATTCTCCATGTTCCTGTGAATGGAGAACCCACAGTATAGTGTGTTCTATGGTTTTAATAGCGTTTCGTGGCATCAGACACGCGGTTTATTAGCCAGCCTTCGCATTAATGCGCACTGTTCAGCTCGATTGAGGGCATGTCAGTGTGTCTTTGCCGTATTCGCTTTGCACGTCGCAAAACCCATTAATTGCCATTTTTTAAGCGTAACTCATGATGAACAAATCAGCATGCCCCTCGTCGTTCCCTTTGAGAACCAGGAGGTGAGCTCTGACTTTGGCGGGTTACCATTTGAGCGGTGAAGCTACCTGGGTTCATGAGATTCTCCATATTCCTGTGAATGGAGAACCCACAGTATAGTGTGTTCTATGGTTTTAATAGCGTTTAGTTGGTTTCAGCGCTTCGTGGCGTCAAACACGCGGTTTATTAGCCAGCCTTCGCATTAATGCACACCGTTCAGCTCGATTGAAGGCGTGTCTTTGGGATAAAGTTCGATTTACTAATCCTCTTTATTTTTTATTGGTGTGTTTTAAGCGTAACGTACGATAAACAAATCAGCATGTCCCTCGTCATTCCCTTTGAGAGCCAGGAGATGAGCTCTGACTTTTATGAGTTTCTCCATGTTCCTGTGAATGGAGAACCCACAGTATAGTTTGTTCTATGGTTTTAATAGCGTTTAGTGGCGTCAGACACACGGTTTATTAGCGAGCCTTCACATTAATGCACACCGTTCAGCTCGATTGAGGGCGTGTCAGTGTGTCTTTGTCATCGTAAAGATGGGATAAACTTTGCGAAATTACGCAAAACTCATTTACTAATACTCTTTATTTTTTATTGGTGTGTTTTAAGCGTAACGTACGATAAACAAATCAGTGTGTCCCTTGTCATTCCCTTTAAGAGCAAGGAGGTGAGCTCTGACTTTGGCGGGTTGATATTTGAGCG
The DNA here is from genome assembly GCA_019802505.1 of Corydoras sp. C115. Taxonomy (NCBI): domain Eukaryota; kingdom Metazoa; phylum Chordata; class Actinopteri; order Siluriformes; family Callichthyidae; genus Corydoras; species Corydoras sp. C115. Next base: position 229,502 of record JAFMOC010000194.1, on the reverse strand, counting down.
GTGCAGCCACCTGAGTTTATGAGATTCTGTATGAGTTCCTGTGAATGGAGAATCCACAGTATAGTGCGTTCTATGGTTTTAATAGCGTTTAGTTGGTTTCAGTGTCCAGTGGTGTTGGCCACACAGTGGCGCCCATGTTGATGATCCACCGCCTAAAGAGATAGAGACCGACGTTTGACGAGGGTGTATTCGGTCGGGGGTTTCTAGCGATACGCCAGAAATGTACGGCCATGCCTATCGGGGATATATATATATATACATATATATATATATATATATATATATATATATTCACATGCAGCGCTGCTATTTAAACCACGCAGGAGGAAGGCGGGATGTGGGATGGGAATGAGCATCGCGGGTGTGAGATAGTCACAGTGTTTGTAAAGCGTTGAGTCTGTAATTATAGAATGACAAAGTGCAGCTGATTTAATTAAGGTGTGATAATTAAGTGTTAAATTAGTTCAAACGAAACGAAAGTCATTTAAAAATCGACCCTCAGCCGTGAAGCCGTCCTGAGCCGAAGCCGAGAGCCATGGCGCGCCGCAGGATGTTTACGTCTCGAACCCGTTACAGAGAGGTGAGAAGTTTCCATCAAAGCTCTTAAAGAACCTGAAGCAGAACCTCCACCGAGCTTATTCTCACGAATCAGAACCTGACATCTCACCGCCGTTCTCCTGAAGAGGTGCGACTTCAGAACGGAGCGAAGCGCCGAGCTGCAAAATCTAATCTACAGATCTGCAGACCTCCATCCCGCATGCCGAGATGGGCGTGGCTTCCACGACGAACAGGTGACGCCCCCACTGCGCATCGGGTGCATGACCGCCAACGCATCACCTCCTGAAGCAGAAAATAAGCATGTGATCTCACGATGGTGCAAAGGGATGGACTCCCGATTGGGTGGACAGGGATTGGACTGTAGAGTTTGCATGTTCTCCTTATCTTTTTCCCACAGGACCTTTTAGTTTCGATGTAAGAACAGGAGAATTAAAGACTGCAGATTGTCTCCAGATTGGAATGAAACCAATCTGGGGTTGGGGTCAGAGACAGTTTAGGGAAGGACCGGTTCGGATTTGGGTAGGGAGCGGGTGGAGGGGATTTGGGAATTTGGGGACTTTCACCCAACGCATTTAAAGATCCATCCATCCATTATCTTATTATTCATTATCTGGTCGTGGTGGGGGGGGGTTCCCCATGCCCATCCAGGATAGAACGTTTCGGGCGCTGGGCAGATACACCCAGGACAGGACGCAATTTGAAGAATTCAATTGACCTTGATCCATGTCTTTGGTCTGTGGGAGGAAACCGGAGAACCCGGAGGAAACCCACGCGGACAACGGGGAGAACATGGAAACTCCACAGAGATTGGGATTCGAACCGGGAATCCCTAGAGCTGAGAGGAGAACATGCCAACCACTAAGCCACCGTGCCACCTTATTATTATTATTATCCATCCATCCATTATCTGACGCTTTATCCTCCACTAGGGTCGTGGGGGGGGGGAGAGTTTCCCCATGCCCATCCAGGGGCGCCAATCTATCACTGGACACACAATCACACACACACTCTATATGGGGCAATTTGGAGAATTCAATTGACTTGATCCATGTTTTGGACTGTGGGAGGAAACCGGAGAACCCGGAGGAAACCCACGCCGACACGGGGAGAACATGCAAACTCTACCCAGATTGGGATTCGAACCGGACTCCCTATCGCTGAGAGGAGAACATGCCAACCACGAAGCCGCCCTATTATTATTATTATTATTATTATGATTATTATTATGAGTTGTAGTGATAGTATTTTATACCACACTTTGAGATTTCTTGAGAAATAATTTATGGATTTGTCACAAAGCAAACTGTTCATCACATCCACGGAGGTTTTTTCGTATGCTAATGCAATATTTGCATAATTTCCTGTGGCTGCTGGAAGTGTTCGTCTTTAGGTTAAAATTGGAACGAGATGGACTTATTAGTAGAACACGTCAGGTCTTCGAGACAGAGATCCTTATAGTAATTGCAGAAAATCTTCAAGGAGGAATTTATTGTATAACCAGACACACACACACATACACACACACACACACACACACACACACACTGTGCTAGTGAGATTTTTAAACCTTATTCATACATAATAAATTATTCATGACTCTATAAACTGAAGTCAAAGTCAATGATAAATGTGGTGGAGTCCATCATTCACACTTCATTAAGTCTCCCATTGGCTCCTCCCACCGCTATACCAACAGTATAGTACCATCAGAGAGAGAGAGAGAGAGAGAGAGAGAGAGAGAGATGTGAAGGGTACTTTAGGAACATATTCGTTCAGTGTAAATTGTCCTGAATCATCAACATTATAATTATTAGTGTCGTTATGACGACGACATCATGACTGTAATCATCTTAATCATCATCATCATCAGCATCATTATCTCCACATCACTAACACCATTACTGACATCATCATAGTGAGAGTGTGTGTGGGGGAGGGGGTATTATTATAAATATATACACTTAATTAAGTGCACACTGGAATTCACATTATCATCATCATCTTCGTCGTCGTCATCATCATCATCATCACAACATCATCATCATCATCATCATCATCATCATCATCATCAAAACCATCACCAACATCGTCAAACATCATCCTCATTAACATTATCATCATCATCACAACCATCACCAACATCGTCAAACATCATCCTCCTTACCATCATCACCATCATCATCCTCCCAACCATCACCAACATCATCCAACATCATCCTCATTACCATCATCATCACAACCATCACCAACATCGTCAAACATCATCCTCATTACCATCATCACCATCATCACCATCACCATCATCACCATCATCATCAAACATCATCCTCATTACCATCATCGATATCACCATCATCATCATCATCATCATCATCATCATCATCACAACCATCAACATCATCCAACATCATCCTTGTTACCATCATCACCATCATCATCACCATCATCACAACCATCACCAACATCGTCAAACATCATCCTCATTACCATCATCACCATCATCATCATCACCACCATCATCACAACCATCACCAACATCGTCAAACATCGTCCTCATTACCATCATCACCACAACCATCACCAACATCGTCAAACATCATCCTTGTTACCATCATCACCATCATCATCACCAACAACATCATCAAACATCATCCTTATTACCATCATCACCATCATCATCATCATCATCCTCACAACCATCACCAACATCGTCAAACATCATCCTTGTTACCATCATCACCATCATCATCACCATCATCACAACCATCACCAACATCGTCAAACATCATCCTCATTACCATCATCACCATCATCATCATCACCACCATCATCACAACCATCACCAACATCGTCAAACATCATCCTCATTACCATCATCACCATCATCATCATCACAACCATCACCAACATCGTCAAACATCGTCCTCATTACCATCATCACCACAACCATCACCAACATCGTCAAACATCATCCTTGTTACCATCATCATCACCAACAACATCATCAAACATCATCCTTATTACCATCATCACCATCATCATCATCATCATCCTCACAACCATCACCAACATCATCCTTGTTACCATCATCACCATCATCATCACCAACAACATCATCGAACATCATCCTTATTACCATCACCATCATCATCATCATCCTCACAACCATCACCAAAAACATCGTCAAACATCATCCTCATTACCATCATCACCATCATCATCACAACCATCACCAAAAACATCGTCAAACATCATCCTCATTACCATCACCATCATCATCATCATCACAACCATCACCGACATTGTCAAACATCATCCTCATTACCATCATAATCATCAACAACATCGTCAAACATCATCCTTGTTACCATCATCACCATCATCACCATCATCGTCATCATTATAACCCCAACCATCACCAAAAACATCATCATAAAACATCATCCTCATTACCATCATCATCATCATCATTACCATTACCATTATCATCATTACCATCATTAACAACATCATCATCATCACCATTAAACCTCACCCATATCACCACCACCATCATCATCATCATCATCATCATGATCATAATCATTACCACCACCACCATCATCATTATCATCATCATCATCATCCTTACCACCACCACCACCATCATCATTAAACATTATCCATATCACCACCACCATCATACCCACCCACACACACACACACACACTAAAACCCATCCACACACTCACTCCAACAACAAACCTCCAACCAACACAATCTGTACATACAACCACACACCCTCACACACACACACACCCTCATACACACACACACACACACACACACACACACACACACACACACACACACACACACACACACTAAAACCCATCCACACACTCACTCCAACAACCAACCTCCAACCAACACAATCTGTACATACAACCACACACCCTCACACACACACACCCTCATACACACACACACACACACACACACACACACACACACACACACACAGCCCCACCCGGGCAAACAGCTCCACCCGAACACACCTATCAATCCACTTGCACATTCTCCTGCAGTCCAAACCACACCCACTACAAACCTCTCTCTCTCTCGCACCTTTATGTCCCAAATAAAAGCTCTCTCTCTCCCTCTCTCTCAGTCTCTCTCTCTCTCTCTCTCTCTCGCTCTCGCTCTCTCTCTCTCTCAGCGTGGCCTGATTGCATTCGGTGTGTTTATTTCTGTTTATTTCTGTATTTATTTTCTCTTTTTTGCTCGACACACATTTCCATTCAGATTGTTTTAATGCTAATGAGGCTGACGGTCAGCGTGGTGCCCAAAAAAGAGACTGTCCTTAGAGACTCGCGCGCGTGTGTGTGTGTGTGTGTGTGTGTGTGTGTGTGCCAATAGATCTATTACGGCGCTTATAATTATGAACACAGAGGAAAACGCAGGATGTCATTTACTAAATGAATGAATAAATTAGCGCTGCTTTGCTTCCTTGGTTCTCCGCGGTTCTCCTCGTGTTCCACATGCGCGCCGAGGCCGTTAAAGTTCCGCTCTGTAATATTTTAAAAGCCGCAGACGCGCTTAACGTGATGTATTTCTCCTCAGGAGCGGTACGAGGAGCCACGCCGCCGCCGTCGCCGCCACCCCAGAAAGTTAAATATACTGCGGGGTAAAGAACGTTTTAGCTCCCGTGGAACCCGGACCGCTGGCATCGCGTCAACTCCTAATAGAACCATATAATTCTGCCGCACTGCCCCGAGAGGACCGAGGGAGGGAGGGGGTCTGCGGGGGTCGGGAACACAGCTGGCAGCCGTAAGAACCCCTGCCAGGTCACATCCACCACCCACCGGGCTCTGGCGGGCGGAGCCCACCCCGCACCTGGCAGCGGAGACGACTTCCATCCCGAGGTCTTAACCCAACGTTCCGTCCCTGAGGAGAACACGGCCCTGAGGATCTGTGAGCAAGAACCCACTCCGGGCCGCAGTCATGAAATCGACCAGATTCCCCGATGTTCTCCTGGATCAGCTCCTCACCCGGAGAACACACTCTAGAACTTTGTGGAAATCAGCATCAGTGTGTGAGCTCATGGATGGAATCTCCTCCCAGACACCCTCTAGAACCTAGAACCTCTAGAACCTTGTGCAAGACAGCATCAGTGTGCAAGATCTCAAATAGAAGCTCCTCCCACAGACACACTCTAGAACCTTGTGAGCTCACTCATGGAGGATCCTCCCACAGACACACTCTAGAACCTAGAACCTCTAGAACCCTGTGCAAGTCAGCATCAGTGTGCAAGATCTCAAATAGAAGCTCCTCCCACAGACACACTCTAGAACCTTGTGAGCTCACGGAGGCAAGCTCCTTCCACAGACACACTCTAGAACCTTGTTGAAATCAGCATTAGTGTGTAAGTTTACGTATGGAAGCTCCTCCCACAGACACACTCTAGAACCTTGTGAGCTCACGGATGGAAGCTCCTCCCACAGACACACTTTAGAACCTTTTGAGCTTACTAATGGAAACTCCTCCCACAGACACACTCTAGAACCATGTTGAAATCAGCATCAGTGTGTAAGTTTACGAATGGAAGCTCCTCCCACAGACACTCTAGAACCTTGCGAGCTCACAGATGGAAGCTCCTCCCACAGACACACTCTAGAACCTTGTGGAAGTCAGCATCAGTGTGAGCTCACAGATGGAAGCTCCTCCCACAGGCACACTCTAGAACCTTGTGAGCTCTCAAATAGAAGCTCCTCCCACAGACACACTCTAGAACCTTGTGAGCTCTCAAATAGAAGCTCCTCCCACAGACACACTCTAGAACATTGTGAGCTCTCAAATAGAAGCTCCTCCCACAGACACACTCTAGAACCTTGTGAAACTCCTGCTCAGAATGAAAGCTGGGTTCTGATGGTGAACCTGTGGAGGTTCTCATTTCATTCTGTAAATGGAAATCAAGCTCCTCACATCCGCCAGCTCGCGACGGGAGGAGCCAATTACGCCTTCCACGCCAACGTAAAGAGCAAAAGAACTGCGACAGGGGCAGGACGGGGCACGTGGGACATACCTAATCACCCGCCGTGTTCTCGCGTGCCGCCTCGCTCCTTAAGTGGCTCTCTCCTCGCGCTGCCGTGCGATATGAATAAAAGATGAATGATAATGAAGGAGGCGTGTCGTCTCTCCGGTGACCCTCTTCTCCCTCGACGTGTTCCCCTCGAGGAGACGCAGCGTGTGACCAGAACGCCGGAACAGTTCCCCAAGCTGCCGCCACTGGGGTCGCCTTTAAAGTCGTTCCATATCGAGCCGAGGTTCTCATCATCGTGTGATGGAGGGGTCAGGGCACCATGACCCGAGGTTCCCCCAAGGTCCCCATGGGTCCCGCCCATCCTCCTCACCTTCATGTGCTCCCCACCTTCTTAGGGAGAACCAGAGAACGTGTCCTCCATGATGAGTGACGCTTGGAACTCTGCCTAATGATCTACTCAACATTCTATGATCTGTATCAGTAGGGGTCCATTCTGTAGGATCTCTACGTACTCTGGTAGTCCCCTTCACTCTGTTCTCAGATGACACTGAACCTACACCCAGTAGAGGAGGGAGGTTCCCCATGCCCATCCAGGGGAGAACGTATCGGTCACTGGACACACACCAAAGCACTCTATTCCAGTGACCGATAGGCAATTTAGAGCAACCAATTCACCTTGAATCCATGTTTTTGGACTGTGGGAGGAAACCGGAGAACCCGGAGGAAACCCACATGGACACGGGGAGTACATGGAATCTGAGAGGAGAACATGCTAAGCATCACTTAGCCACCATGCTACCCTAATATGACACTCACAAAGACACAATCACACACACGTTATATGGGGCAATTTAGAGTAAGCAATTTACCTTGAATCCATGTTTTTGGACCGTGGGAGACTCACAGGGCTGCGGATCCAGGTTTGAATCACGATCTGGGTGGAGCTTCCATGTTCTCCCTGTGTCCGCGTGGGTTTCTTCTGGGTTCTCCGGTTTGCTCCTACAGTCCAAAAAGATGGATTCAAGGTTAATTTAATGATCAATATTGCCCCTGTATAGTGTGTGAGTGTGTGCCCAGCGATGGATGGGCGCCCTGTCCTGGGTGTATCTGCCCAGCGCCCGAAACATTCTCCGCTGGATGGGCATGGAGAACCCGCCCCCCCCACGACCCTAATTAAGCAAAAGATAATGAATAAGTAAATTTCATCCATCCATTATCTGCCACTTTATCCTCTACTAGGGTCGCGGGGGGGGACGGACAGGGGGGCAATCTATCACACACACTGTGTGGGCACACACACACGCACTCTATATGGTTGATCCATGTTTTTGGACTGCGGGAGGAAACCGGAGAACCCGGAGGAAACCCACACAGACACGGGGAGAACATGGAAACTCCACCCAGATTGGGATTCGAACTGGGAATCCCCAGCGCTGAGAGGAGAACATGCCAACCACTAAGCCACCGTGCCACCAATAAGTAAATTAATTATAATAATCGTATCATTAAAATCTGTTAGCGTCTCATTGTTACCACCAGCATCCTGTGGACATCAGTGGGCACAGCTTTGGATTGAGGACCTCTGGCAGGTTCTCCCCACGGTACCAAGAAGACGGTGCTGACATCGGCAGGTCCGATCTTCCCCGCGCCCTGTCGTGTTACCCGCTATTTAAATAAAATTTATTAACACAGAGAATGAGTTTCAAACCCTCAGACGGCTCAACACGCAAAACACAAACCTCCGAAACCCCGACGTTCACGCCATTTAAATATAAAAGCCAAGTTCAGAGCGGCGTCTGAAAAGTCGAAGGCTGTAATTATTTTTTAAAAACTTTAAAGCTGATGAATCATTAATTTTCGGCTTCATCTCGAGTTCCGTCGGAAAAGATCAACCACTTAGAAGAACTTTCCCGATCTGGAACCTGCAGATCAAACGGCAGACTAACCGATGATGCCGCCACGTCTGCAGCGGTTTGGGCTCCATCGCTATGTCTGCCGCCGCGCCGGCGAGATCTCCGCAATCTGTGAATCAGAACACAAAATAATGCCGCATGAATTAGAGTTATATCCTAAGGGTTCCTCAGGGGAACCAATGGAACCGACGAACTTTAGACCAGTAATTTATTTATAGAGCGTGTTTTTTTTTACAATCGTACATCGTCACAAAGCGTTATAGAGTTATAAACCTTTAACCCCCCAAAGAGCAAGACCAAGAGACAGCGGCAAGACAAAACTCCCTGTTATGTTGATATTTTAAGGAAGAAACCTTGTGAGGACCGAGGCTCAGTGGGACCCTTATCCTCCTTGAGAATCAACAGTGTAGGATAGCCATGTACAGACCGTGTGGCGATCATGTGACCCGTATTTAAAAATTTGAAAACTATATAAGTCCATTGAGGGCGTCCTGCAGGACCGCCGTTCCAATAGAAATCCAGGTTCTGTCCAGTATTTGTCGTAGTTCTTTGGCAGAACCATGGATGAAGAGCTGACCACACCGCAAGGAAATTGGCAAACTTTAAACCTCCAAAGAGCAAGACAAAGAGACAGTGGCAAGACAAAACTCCATTGAGGGCATCCTGCTGGACCGCCGGTCCAATAGAAATCCAGGTTCCATCCAATTGTCGTGGTCACAGTGTTCTGTCAGAACCTGAGCTGACAACGTCTCAAAGAAATTGGCAACCTTTAAACCTTCAAAGAGGCTGACGAGCACAGGGCAGCGCCAACGTCTGATTGGTTCATTTATTTTCAGCCGTGGGTGGGCTGTGGGTGGGGGTTCTCTGCCCATCCGTGGCATCGCCCAGCATACTGTCCTATTAAATTTGTCCCTTAATTAGGTTCATTTACAAACAAGGAGCCCTTATGCCATAACTTCTGGATCTCCAGGGTTCCACCCAATGGCGTGGACACTGAATTTTTAAAGCAAGCCTACAGAACCATCTGGAACCATGCCCATTCAGGGGAGAACGTTTGGGGCGCTGGGCAGATACACCGAGGACAGGACGCCAATTCATCACTGGGTACACACACACTCACACAGACACACTCTATAAGGGGCAATTTTGAGAATTCAATTGACCTTGAATCCATGTTTTTGGACTGTGGGAGGAAACCGGAGAACCCGGAGGAAACCCACGCGGACACGGGGAGAACATGGAAACTCCACCCAGATTGGGGTTTGATCCGGGAATCCCCAGCGCTGAGAGGAGCCTGCAGTGTGGTACCGATACCTGGTAATCGGTTGAAGGTGCAGTGATGTTTCCTCATTTGCATATTAATAGCGGATGACGCCTGAGACATGTCCGTCTGGCTGAGAACTTCTCAGATTGCAAACGCGGCGACGGAACGTTGTCGGTTCCCCGTCAATCGTTTCCTGAAACAAATCCCACTGGGCTCGGCGGGGGGTTCCGCAGACTCTCGTCTCCATCAACCTGTTTCTCCGCACGACTGCATCAGCACCCGGCGCCATTCCGCGGGGGGTGCAGCGGCCGGAAACCCAAGCACTCCGGCGCTGACGGAACGTATGGCTGGCGTTCTTCGTTATCGCCGACTTTGGCGTGCCGACAGACACCGGAGCCTCGCTCGTTTCATTGTCCAGCAGAGGGGGGCGTATCGGCACTCCGTGTTTGATCAGATGTCGGCGGGGTAAATAAGCGCCATTTGTTTGGCCGACGTTATCTTGTTTACGCGGGTCCGCGAGGAGGAACGCGATAAGGCCGTTTCGGCATTCATTAGCGCTCGGCACGCCGACTCCTTCCGACGAGCCCCGGGAAGGTTCCGTTAATTAAAAGCACGGACAATGACGCGGCCTCGGAGGTGGGAGGGTGCGTTCTAAAGACCATTGTGTATCACAAACTTTAGTTCCCCCGACTTTCTGGGAAAGTGTTTTGATCATCGGGCACCCGGCTCGGTCCGAAGGTGAGGGCGGAGGACGGAGAACCTGTAGAAGAAAGAGAACCCGGACGGCTGGGGGGAGGTATGCAGATCGGACGAGCCGAGGACGCGGCGCCTAATGGGGAGCTTCGGTTCTTCTGTTCTGCTGCGGGTGGTTCTTGCTCACCGCTCGTAAATCGGACCGACCCGTCGCTTGGCGCCCCTTCCATTTGGTACCCCCGCTGATTTATGGCCCTCGGTTCCGCTGGCACGAAAATGTGCTCCGATTTACAACTTTGACCTCGAGAATAAAAATAAATAAATAAATAAATCAGAGCTGCAGCCGAGCGGCTAATGGGTATTCAAGAGGTGAGCAGTAGAACCAGTGGAACTTGATGAACACAGAACCCCAGACTGTTCTCACCACGGTGGAACCATCCATCCATCCATTGTCTTCCGCTTTATCCTCTATCAGGGTCACGAGGGAGGTTCCCTATACCCATCCAGGGGAGAAAGTTTCGGGCGCTGGGCAGATACACCCAGAACAGGACGCCAATCTATCACTGGGAACACACTCACACAGATACTCTCTATATGGGGCAATTTGGAGAATTCAATTCACCTTGAATACATGTTTTTTTGTACTGTAGGAGGAAACCCATGCGGACACGGGGAGAACATATAAGTTCCACTCAGAGTGGGATCGAAACCTCCTCGGCGCTGAGAGGAGAACATGCTAAACAGCAAGCCACCATGCCCTGGGGCAATTTAGGGCATTCTCTTGATCTTGAATCTATATTTTGGGGCTGTGGGAGGAAACCAGAAAACACGAAAGAATTCCACATGGACACAAGGAGAACATTGGGATTGAGATTGGGATTTGAACCTGGATCCTCAGCGCTGAGAGGAGAACATGCCAACCACTAATCCACCGTGTCACTCTGAGGCAATTTAGGGCATCAAATTAATCTTGAATCCATGTTTTTGAACTGTGGGAGGAAACCGGAGAACCCAGAGGAAACCCATGCAGACACGGGAGAACATGTAAACTCCACCCAGATTGGGATTCAAACCTGGATCGTCAGTGCTGAAAGGAGAACATGCCAACCACTAAGCCACCGTGCCGCCCTGGGGCAATTTAGAGCATCAAATTTACCTTAAATCCATGTTTTTGGACTGTGGACCCGAGAACACAAAAGAAACCCACATGGAGATGAACTGGAGCGACGGCGAAAAGAGTGAGACGAGACGGGTTCCGACGCGGAACGTAAAACGGAACGTGGGGATCAGACGAGCGCCGGGTTGCCAGGTCCACTCTGGTTTCGTGGCATTGCTCGCAGCTCGGTCCAGATTCCCGCGGAGAACCCAGAGTTAATTAACTCCCTGCTTCGGGTGACGGAACCGTTCTTGCTCGGGATTTTCGGGTGCTGCCGCAAACTGGGGCATCACGTGTGGTGATTGGCATGTTCTCCTCGCAGCACTGGGGATCCAGTGATTTCATTCGATTCCCAATCTGGGTGGAGTTTGCATGTTCTCCCCATATCCATGTGGATTTCCTCCGGGTTCTCCAGCTTCCTCCCACAGACCAAAAACATGGATTCAAGGTAAAGAGAATGCTCTAAATTGCCCCAGGGCGGCACAGTGGCTTAGTGGTTGGCATGTTCTCCTTTCAGCGCTGCAGCTCCAGGTTCAAATAACAATCTGGGTGGAGTTTCCATGTTCTCCCCGTGTCCACATGGGTTTCCTCCGGGTTCTCCTCCCACAGTCCAAAAACATGGATTCAAGGTAAATTTGATACTCTAAATTTCCCCAGGGCATGGTGGCTAAGTGTTTAGCATGTTCTCCTTTCAGTTTTGAGGATCTATGTTCGAATCCCAACCGGGGTGGAGAATGCTCTAAATTGCCCCAGGGCGGCACAGTGGCTTGGTGGTTGGCATGTTCGTCCTCTCAGCACTGAGGATCCAGGTTTGAATCTCAATCCGGGTGGAGTTTGCATGTTCTCCCCACTCTATGTGCCCTGTCCTGGGTGTATCCGCCCAGCGCCCGAAACGTTTTCCACTGGATGGGCATGCGGAACCCGCCCACCCGGATGGACCTCCACCCACTGTCCACTTTATGGGATCACCTCCATCTATCGTTCCTGGTCTGTACTCTGTTCTGTACAGATACGTTCCCGTAACGTTACCCTGAGCTTCCGGAGCCCTTCTCCACCGTTCCGTGAAGGTTCTCGACGCACCTGGACGTTCTGCAAGCGGCGGGACCCCCCGGGACTCTGAGGGTCCGATTTCCACGGCGCATTAAGGAAAGTGCATCCAGCTGTTCTCAGGATGATCCCCGCTGAGGCCACCTGTGGAACACGTCTGGATCGGTTGGGGTCGCACGAGGTGGATGTGTTCTGCAGTTCTTGAGAACGCGGCGTTCCTCGCTGCACCGCGGGTCGCGTGCAGAACGCCTCCCGATTCGACGGGCTGATCAACTCCGGCGCCGGCGATGCTGATCTGCCTCCGAGATAATGCGGCCGCGCTCTTATCGCAGCCAGGCGTTCTGCATTCTACGTTCCGCGTTCTGCGGCGGCGGAACCTCTATCTGCGGATATCTGCGAGGAAAATGAGCCGGGCGAAATGAGGACATTAATTACACGTTAATCGAGGACACCGCGATCCTGCCGAAGCGTTCTCCATGAGCTCCACACTCTCTACGCTCTGGATTATTATAATGAGCCGAGGGGATTTAATACAGGCTGACCTGAGAGCGAGGGGGCAGCCAATCAGAGGGTGGCGCTGCTACAGGTGGTTACTGAAAGGTTTATATACATACACACACACACACACACCAATCAAGTGTTGCCTAAGACTTGTGTAGTAGACCTCCATCCATTATCTTCCGCTTTATCTTCCATTAGGGTCGTGGGGGGGGGGGGTTCCCCATGCCCATCCAAGGGAGAACCTTCCGGGCGCTGGGCAGATACACCCCGGACAGGGGGGCAATCCATCACTGGACACACACTCACTCACACACACACACACACACACTCTATATGGGGCAATTTGAAACATTCATTTTACCTTGATTCCATGCTTTTGGACTGTGCGAGTAGGCTGGAGAACCCGGAGGAAACCCACGCGGACACAAACACAAAAACAAACAAATACAAACACACACACACAGGGAATTAATGGGGTCATATGAGTGCAGCACGGTGGCTTAGTGATGGTTAGCATGTTCTTCTCCCAGCACTGGGGATTCCATGTTCTCATTCGTGTCCACATGGGTTTCCTCCAGGTTCTCCGGTGTCCTCCCACAGTCCAAAAACATGGATTCAAGGTAAATTGAATTCTCCAAATTGCCCCATATAGAGTGTGTGTGTGAGTGAGTATGTCCCCAATGATAGATTGGCGTCCTGTCCTGGGTGTATCTGCCCAGTGCCCGAAACCTTTGGATGCCCCCCCCCGCAACCCTAGTAGAGCATTAAACAGAAGACAATGGATGATCAGAATGCCGATTTAAACTTCTTAATCGTCTCATCTATGCAGGTTTGGGTTCCTCTGTAAATAGGATTAGGAAGTGCGGGTGGTAATGGGGTAAGTAACTGGACTCTAGTGTCCCTTTGCCCCGACGTTGAAACATTCGGCCCCAATCGCCGCGCCGCCGCTCAGCAGGTTATTACTCTGAACTGAAGCCCCGCCTCCGCTGGCAGGCTGAGACCCGTGATTACGGCCTTTAATCAGAATTTATGGCTGAGAAAATAACACTTCCTCCCTCTCTCACAAAAAAAGAGACGAGAGAACGCGCGAGGGCGAGAGAGTGAGCGAGAGAGAGAGAGAGAGAGGGGGGGAGAGAGAGAGAGAGAGAGAGAGAGAGAGAGCGAGAGAGAGAGAGAGAGAGAGATGGAAAGCGAGAGAGAGCGAAAGAGAGCGAGAGAGAGCGAAAGAGAGCGAGAGAGAGAGTGAGAGCGAGAGAGAGAGAGACAGAGATGCTATCGAAGCATTCAGCACCATTTCGTTCCTAATGACTCCGTAATGCATTTCATCCAATTTGAGACGAGAGAGAAAAAAAAATGCTATCGTGCCGCCGTGGGGGGGGGGGTTTCGTCTCTTTTAGATCAGACGTTCTAACGATATTTAATTGTGTCAGTGAAGTGGGGCAGCGCTGCAATGTGACCTTCCACAGACATGCATCACTCCTACTTTTGGAAAGTGGCCGCTGAGTCCCCCACGTTCTCATTAGGGTACCGCCTAACGGTATACCGCCACAGCGTACCACCACCGCATACCACCACGGCCTACCACCAATCTGTACTACCACATCGCAACACCACGCTGTACTACCACATCCCACCACATCGTACCACCACGGCGTACTAATACTTTGTACCACCATGCCGTACCACCACATCCCACCACATCGTACCACCACGGCGTACTAATACTTTATACCACCATGCCGTACCACCACATCCCACCATGACGTACCACGACCCTGTACCACCATGTTGTGCAAACATGTCGTGCCACCACACTGTACCACCACACTGTACCACCACGCCATCCCACCACGTCGTACCACCACTTCGTACCACCAGACAGTACCACCACGCCGTCCCATCGCATCGTACCACCACGTCGTACCACCAGACTGTACCACCACGCTGTCCCACCACGTCGTACCACCATGCGCTCACTCACTCACGCATAAACGATGGAGCAGCTCGAGCAGTCAGGCCTCGTGCAGCGGCGCAATTACGGCGGCTAGCGGATTCCGGCGGGCACGCCAAAGCCTCTTTCCCTCCCTTTTGGGGCTGAATATGACATTCGACGCCTTCCGTGCCGCGGGATCAGGATTTGCAGGAGGTTGCTTTGTGACGGCCGCCTTTTCTGCCACGGCACAAAAGAGCACTCACGTTCCCGAAAATCTCTCTCCGTCTTAAAAGTCTGGAAAGTAGGTCACCCTCCTGAGACGCCGGCCACGCCGGCAACGCCAGCAACGGCGTGTGAACGCTCATCCGGGCCCCGGCCGTCGGCTCGGCGATCTCTTGGTTCCGGGGCGTTTGAATTTCTCACGCGGTGCTTCACGCCGCCACGGCACAAAGACGACGCTGGCGAGCGGAATGGCTGCTTTCATTTTCAGGGCGTCGTTAAAACGCAGCATGTTTGCAGTCAGAAGTCACGGCGCGGCGGAGACGACGATGAATTGGAACGACGACTCTCTGGCTTCCTGCAGGAAAAAAATAAAAACCTGATCACGGAGACCGGCCGCCATTTCCATGGCGACGACTTTTTGAGGGTTATGACATCATAGTTCTTTTAATATTTAATAAACAAATAATAATTACATATTTACTAATTCATACCCAAGTAAGAAGGTTTTGGGTTAAACACACAAGGCAAAGGCAATTTGCATGTTCTCCTCGCCCCTCCAGTTTTAAAACAGGCTTAAACATACACACACACTTCAATCACACACACATACATACTGTACATACATACACATACACTCCACACACACACACTTTAAACACACACACCTCTCTCTCACACACACACACACACACACACACACTCCACACAAACACTCCACAGTGCTGCTGCAGTATAGATTGTGTATAATTGCAGTGATGTCCACAAACTTTAGAACACGTTCCTTTCGGTGAAAGCTTTTGGACTCTGCGCGTCTCCGAAGGACAACTGTCCGGCGCAATTAGACGAACGCTACGAGAACCGTTAATGGACCAAGAGCGGGAGGAGACTGAGACGTCAGAGCCGTCAGTCCGACGTTATGCCATGTTCTCTTGGGCGTGTTCTCTCGGGCGTGTTCTCTTGGGCGTGTCCTCACGGGCGTGTTCTCTCGGGCGTGTTCTCTCGGGCGTGTTCTCTCGGGCGTGTTCTCGCGGGCGCGTTCTCGCGGGCGTGTCCTCGTGGGCATGTCCTCGCGGGCGTGTTCTCAGAGCAGGGGGAGCAGGTGGATTTGTTGGGGAGCCCCCATACCTGTTCAGCTTCTGCTCCGTTTACAGCGGTCTGTGTCGGGTTCCGGTGCGCACCGTGATTATAATAATACGGCATATGCCGCGTTCTCCGCATTCTGTTCTCTACAGTCTGTCGTTCCCGTCCTGTTCCACGGTCCCTCCTGCATGCTGGAGGGTTCTAGGGTGTCTAGAACCCTATACATACTGTACAACGAGGCCCATGACATTCCTACTGCTACGGAACTCAGACCTCAGGATTCAGAGTGCAGAGCCCAGAGAGGGTAGAGCGTGCAGTGAGACACGTGAGAACGCAGGTGGGAACGCGGGGGGGGGGGGGGGTGAACATAAGGGGAACAAGGAGCATGCAGTGAGACAGGTGAGAACGCAGGGGAAACTCGGGGAACATGGGGAGTGCAGTGAGACAGGTGAGAACACAGGGAGAACAAGGGGGAACATGGGGGAACATGAGGGTGCAGTGAGACAGGTGAGGACATGGAAAGCAATCAGAGGAGACATGATTCTGATTCATCTGTTAATCAGGACGAGGTAGAACAAAGAACACAAAAGACGACATGACACTGAGACTCTGTGCAATAACTCCCCAACATCTCCACACTCCACACACCCCACACCCCTTACACCACACACACCCCACCCAGCATCCCTTCTTCATCTCTCTCTTCGTGCGGTTCCCTCTGAGATCCACTGACTCTCTCTCAGGAGACATCTGCTTTGAAGTGTCTGTGTGTGAGATTTAGACCTCATCATCATGGCTGCCAGTTTTGGTCAAAAACTCCTCCAATTTTTGATAAAAAAAAAACAAGGTCTGTCTCACTTCTTGTCTGTCTCTCCGTCTCTGTCTGTCTCTCATCTCTCTGTCTGTGTCTGTGTCTCTGTTTGTCTCTCATCTCTCTGTTTGGGTCTCTCTGTCTGTCTCTCTCTCTGTCCATGTCTCTCATCTCTCTGTTTGTGTCTCTCTCTCTCTGTCCAGGTGTCTCTCTTTCTCTCTGTCTGTCTCTCTCTCTCTCTCTCTCTCTGTGAATTGAAATCGGAGTTCTGATTCAGTTAAATCCACAGTGGGTTTTGTTCTATCTCTTTTATTAACATTATAATCTGATCTGTAATCAGATGATAACTGTAAACTCTGAGGTTCCCGTGAGGAGGAGGGGGAAGAGGAGGAGGAAGAGGAGGAGGAGGAGGAGGAAGAAGAGGAGGAAGAGGAGGAGGTTCTTTATCCTTGTTGAATTTTAACTTTATTTCTTTATTTATTCAGAGCAGAAAAAGCCGAGGCCCAAATAAACAGCTCCGGAAATCAATTCTCAGAAAAATCCGAGAGGACACATCCTCATCTTCATCTTCATCATCTCCTCATCCTCATTATCACCTGGGAAACACACAGACGGAGGTCAGCGCTCGGTTCTCTGGTTTTTGTTTCGTTTTGACGTCGAGATTTCGGAACCTTGAACGTTCTCACGTTATCGATCGGTTCTGCAGCGAGCGGAGACCAGAAACTCCGGAACGGACTCGCGGGACGTGGATTCCTTTACTTTAAAAATATAGTCTTCTGATGGAGGAGGAACCTCATTTAAAGGAATAATACTAACAACAGCACTGCTGGAGGTGTAGAAGCACACCTCCACGTGGAGATCCGGTTCCCTCCTCCCCTTCAGTTCTGATTCAGCTCTCAGTCTCAATTTACTCTCTCAGATTGGCTCTATAGTCTGTGTGTGTGTGTGTGTGTGAGTGTGTGGGAGTGTGTGTAGGAGTGTGTGTGTGGGAGTGGGTGTGTAGGAGTGTGTGTAACTTGGTGAAATTGTTTTCATTCTGTTAGTGAACGTGTGGGTCAGGCCTGTGAGTGGTAGTGGGTGTGATCTATAATTAATGATTAATATATAATAATTGGGTCATTTAGCAGACGCTTTTATCCAAAATCTGTGAGTGGTAGTGGGTCTTACCTGTGAGTGGTCTGTGAGTGGGAGTGGGTGTGGGTCTCATCTGATCTGTGAATGGGTGTGGGTCTCATCTGGTCTGTGAGTGGGAGTGTGTCTTGCCTGTGAGTGGTAGTGTGATCTGTGAATGGGTGTGGGTCTCATCTGGTCTGTGTGTGGGAGTGGGTCTTGTCTGTGAGTGGGAGTGGGTGTGGGTCTCATCTGGTCTGTGAGTGGGAGGTGTGAGAGTGGGTATAAGAGTGGGTGTGGGGCAATGTGTGAGAGTGGGTGTGGGTCACAGACCAGATGAGACCCACATCCACTCCCACTCACAGACAAGACCCACTCCCACTCACAGACCACTCACAGATAAGATGAGACCCACTCCCACTCACAGACCACTCACAGGCAAGACCCACTCCCACTCACAGACCAGACGAGACCCACACCCACTACCACTCACGGGCAAGACCCTCGACCACTCACAGATCAGATGAGACCACACCCACTCCCACTCACAGACCACTCACAGGCAGGACCCACTCCCACTCAGAAGCACGTTTGATCTCAGTGCCTCGACTCAGTGCACAGAGGTTCTGACATCACAGCATGGCAGACGATCGGGAACCGAGGGGTGATGAGTCATTATTAATAAAGATCATTATTAATTAATAATAATTAAAACCACTAATCATTAAGGGGATGATGATTATTAAAGCAGGTGTGATGGTGTTAATTATCACATCACCTCAGATACCTGAACCTCAAATCGATGACACACTCCGTCACTCCTGCGCAGATCTGTGACTGCGTTAACACACACACACACACACACACACACACACACACACCTGTCACTTTGTTTTGCCATTAATTAAAATCTAGGCTGCGGTAACAAAATGATGATTGACAGCCAATAATATCTCGCCCGCCTGCGTGCACACACACACACACACACACACACACACACACACACACACTTTGGTAATCAGGCTGATCTCAGCCTCCTCTGATGAAAGTGACGTAAAAAAACAAACTGCACAGCGAGTGTATACTCAACTGTATACTGACTACATGCCCAACTATACACCAACTGTATACCCATCTACGGTATATACAAACTGTATATCTATCTACAGTATATTCCCAACTGTATATCAAATCTATATTCCCAATTGTATATTCAACAATATACCTGACTGTATACTAACTGTAGATCCAACTACAAGTATATAGCCAACTGTATATCCATCTGTATATTCTATATACTTATGATATACCAAATGAATATACAGTATGTACCCAACTGTATACCCATCTACAGCATATATCTGACTATATACTGACTATATACCAAATGTATCTACAGTATATACCCAACTGTACACTAACTGTATATCCAATTATATACCCAACTGTATACCCAACTACATACTGACTATATACTAAATGTATCTACAGTATATACCCAACTGTATACTAACTGTATATCCAATTGTATATCCAACTGTATACCCATCTACAGCATATACCCGACTACATACTGACTATATACTAAATGTATCTACAGTACAGTATATACCCAACTGTATACTAACTGTATATCCAATTATATACCCAACTGTATACTAACTGTATATCCAATTGTATATCCAACTGTATACCCATCTACAGCATATACCCGACTACATACTGACTATATACTAAATGTATCTACAGTACAGTATATACCCAACTGTATACTAACTGTATATCCAATTATATACCCAACTGTATATATATACTGTATGTATACCGAACTGTATACTCAGCTGTTGTAACAGTCCAGACTCTAAACTTTTATAATTAGGAACGTACACAATGTGTGTATTATCGAAACACTCAACCAAAATACAACGAGCAGGTTAAAACACTTATTATGAGTTTATAACGAATCTATCACTTAATTACAGATGAATCTCACCGGAACTCAGGCACACTGAGGATCCGTCAGCAGATCCACATCGAGCTTTAATAAACCAACAGCCGTCTGCGATCGATCACACACACACACACACACACACACACACACACACACACACACACACACTGCTCCATATGCTCCCAAATTCAAATTCTTCTTCTATTGTACCCCAATTAAACTGAAACAGCTTGACACTGTGCCTAGTGGCTAATACTGGGATTACAACTAATTAATCCTAATATAATAAGTACCTTAGGGACTAAATTTACACAGTATACCCACTATATACTCATTATATACTCACTATATACTCACTATGAGTGTGTGCCCAGCGATGGATTGGCGCCCTGTCCTGGGTCTATCTGCCCAGCGCCCGAGACGTTCTCCCCTGGATGGGCATGGAGAACCCCACCGCGACCCTAATAGAGGATAAAGCAGAAGATAATGAATGAATGAATGAATATATACTCACTATATACTCACTATATACCCACTATATACCAACCGAAGACCCACTATATAGTCACTGTAAACCCACTATATACTCACTATAAACCAACCGAAAACCCACTATATACTTACTATATACCCACTATATAGTCACTGTAAACCCACTATATACTCACTATATACCCACTATATAGTCACTGTATTCCCACTATATACCAACTGAAGACCCACTATATACTTACTATATAACCACTATATACTCATTATATACTTACTATATACCCACTATATACTCACTAATATACCAACTGAAGACCGACTGCATACCAACTGTATACCCAATCTTATATCCACTATATTCCAACTGTATATTCATTCATT
The DNA here is from genome assembly GCA_019802505.1 of Corydoras sp. C115. Classification (NCBI taxonomy): domain Eukaryota; kingdom Metazoa; phylum Chordata; class Actinopteri; order Siluriformes; family Callichthyidae; genus Corydoras; species Corydoras sp. C115. The sequence continues at coordinate 208,368 of JAFMOC010000194.1, read as the reverse complement.
CATTATCTCCCGCTTTTATCCTCTATTAGGGTCGCGGTGGGGTTCCCCATGCCCATCCAGGGGAGAACGTCTCGGGCACTGGGCAGATAGACCCAGGACAGGGCGCCAATCCATCGCTGGGTACACACTCACACACTCTATATGGGGCAATTTAGAGAACTCAATTAAATTGATCCATGTTTTTGGACTGTGGGAGGAAACCGGAGAACCCGGAGGAAACCCACGCGGACACGGGGAGAACATGGAAACTCCACCCAGATGGGGATTCGAACCGGGAATCCCTAGCGCTGAGAGGCGAACGTGCTAACCACTAAGCCACCGTGCCGCCCTCCAACTGTATATATTAAGTATATATCATTATTTGCGCTTCATGTTGTCGGATTAAGATGGGTTCCGTGGTGTTTATTTGTGATGGTAATTGGTTGATCCTGATTGGTTCTTTAAAGGTTTGCAGCTGCCACACGTCAGCTCCTCATACATGAGTGCCTTTCATGTTCTACCGCGTTCTGCAGGAGGCTGTCGAATGCACAGGAGGTGCCGTACCCCAGCTTCCCATGTCCCCCGTTCCCCCCCATCAGACCTGACAAACAGAACCACGCAGGAGGAGTCGCTTAGAACCAGACAGGGTTCTCTCGTCAGAAGGTTCTTTACTTCGTTCAGGAACAGAACTTGTATTCCGTAAATGCGTGAGTGGGGATGCGGTTTCATCCAGAAGATCTGGCTCACTCTGTTCCAATTCATGTCCCGGAGGTCACTCCACCATGTCCTTTATGGACTCCACATTGAGACATAGTCCTGCTGGAGGAAGAAAGGCCTTCACCAAACTGTCCAACCCTTAAATAATTACAAAATGAATGTCAGAATATAAGGGATATTTGGTAGTTTCTCCCTATATGCACCACGCCCTTATCCCCTGTATACCAAAGCTCAACCCGTGGTATTACTGAGTGTGTGCCATTCTCTGGTTCCAGACGCTGAATAAATGTTGGATGAGGTTTAGGCGGATCATGTGACCGCGAGGAAATCATTGGCAAGAGTCGGCGAGCACGCCGCCCGGCCGTTACCTCGCTGCGTTTGGGTTTGAAGCTGTGAAGGGAATATTTTTAAAGTTTTGGTGGCGTAGGTAACGCCGTGACAAGGAGATGGGACGGGACGATGGAACCCACCACACCGCGGTTCTCCGCGGTCCTTCTACGTGGTGTTCCTCTCCGTCCTCTCGTCTCTGGCAGAGCAGAAGAGCAGAGTGGACAGCTCGCCGTGATGTGAGGAGGTGGAGGATGTGATGTCACTCTCGCGGCTTTTCCCCCGGAGAACCTCTGACCTCATTCCGTCCGTCTCGCCGCCGTTCTCTGAGTAACACCCACACAGCAGTGCGCCACGCTTCAGCCGCCGCACCACGTCTGAATCCTCCCATATGCCGAGGAACAGTTCTACAAACATGCACACCATGTGTCTCACCCTAAAGTGGGGGGGGGTTCTAACTCTGCCTATCCCGGCATTCATCGAACCAGGTGAGGAAACACACTGGACAGGGTGCCAGTCCATCACAGAAGCAGCACCAGCACCTTCACACCCAGGAAGTGACCAGGCATGAGGAGAACATGCAAATCCCACACTGAAAGGGGACATAGAGTTTATAAGACTAGTACCCTTAAACCATGATCCCTAACCACAATCTCTAAGCATGATCCCAAACCCATGATCCCTAATCCTGATCCCTAACCCCTGATCCCTAATTCCTAACCCTGATGCCTAGTCTTAATCCCTAAACCCGATCCCTAACCATGAGTCCTAACCCCTGATCCCTAATTCCTAACCCTGATGCCTAGTCTTAATCCCTAACCCCTGATCCCTAATTGCTAACCCGAATGCCTAGCCTTAATCCTTAACCTCTGATCACTAAATCCTAACCCCGATGCCTAGCCTTAATCCCTAACCATGATCCCTAACCCCTGATCCATAATCTGGATCCCTAACCCCTGATCCCTAACCCTTGATCCATAATCTGGATCCCTAACCCCTGATCACTAACCCCTGATCCCTAAATCCTAACCTTGATGCCTAGCCTTAATCCCTAACCATGATCCCTAACCCCTAACTTTTAACATTGACTGCTTTACTGATTTTATAAGATGACACATTAAATCCCACCAATCAAAACTGTCCTGATTAGAAAATGTAAGGCATGTAAGTGTGTGTGTGTGTGTGTGTGTGTGTATGGTGGGGGGGGAAGGCAGACTTTTCATATTTATTTATTGAGTGCGAGTGTGAATGAGTTTGATTAAAATCATTAAAGCGTAGCTCTCGCAAAGATGGAAACGAATCTGTGATTACCTCTGAAACACACGACTGCAGCCTCTCTCACCCTCCCTCTCTCACTGCAGCGCACTATCTCACCCTCCATCACTCTCTCACCCTCCATCACTCTCTCACCCTCCCTCACTGCAGCTTATTGTCTCTCTCTCTCTCCCTCACTGCAGCTTAATATCTCTATCTCTCCATCACTGCAGCTTATTGTCTCACTCTCCATCACTCTCTCACCCTCCCTCACTGCAGCTTAATGTCTCTCTCTCTCTCCCTAACTGCAGCTTATTGTCTCACTCTTCATCGCTCTCCCTCTCTCTCACTGCTGCTTAATGTCTCTCTGTCTCTCTCCCTCAATGCAGCTTACTATCTCACTCTCCATCACTTTCTCTCTTACTGCAGCCTAATGTCTCTCTCTCTCTCTCTCTTACTGCAGCTTATTGTCTCACTCTCCATCATTCTCTCTCTCTCTCTCACTCACTGAAGCTTATTGTCTTACTCTCCATCACTCTCTCACCCTCTCTCACTGTAGCTCACTGTCACACTCTCCATCACTCTCCCTCTCATTGCAGCTTAATGTCTTGCTCTCTCTCTCTCTATCTCTCTCTCTCACTCTCTCTTTATGAGATAATGAGAGTCACTCAGTTCATGAGACGCTGGGGTTAAAATGAGGTAGGTCGATGTTTTGTGTTGGGCCTGCAGCTGTAATGACTCCCGCTGACCTCTGCCTTCGGATGGCGCCGTTATTGAAGGTCGTCAGTTCAAACAAAGATCTGAGAATTCTATTTAATTTTTATTAATTATTTGAGCTCAAACAGCAGCAGCTTCCTTCTGTTAGAACCAAATCATCAGGAGAACCGAAGGTCTGCCTTCAACTCAAACATCAAAGTATCGATTCCCACAAAGTGGGATATTAAAGACACTCAGACCATTTGGGGAAGCCTCATTACTGAATAAACATCAAAGAGCGATGACATCATGGATGTTCCGCTATACCCCAGAGCCTCCGAGCACGGGGTCCCGTTCGCTCCCTGCTGCCTCATCTGCAGAACCCGCAGCGGAACCCGCAGTGAGGTTCACACGTCTCTCTGAGACACTGACAGAAAATGACGAGGTGTTTACTAAAACATGAAGACGTCTCCGTACTTCGTTTTAAACTGTCAGTTCAGCGTCTCATTAGCACCTCACATTAGAAGTTCACAAGCCCAGGGCTGCAGCTCCCGCCCCAGAAGGGGAATTCTGATTGGTCTAGATAATGTATTAGAGAGGAGAGTAAGAACATTCCAATGACAGCAGGGTTGTGAGGTCATCAAGAACCATCAGCATCATCATCAACATCATCATCATCATCATCATCATCATCATCACAATCAGTGTCAACTTCAGCATCATCATCAACATCATCATCATCACAATCAGTGTCAACTTCAGCATCATCATCAACATCATCATTATCATCATCATCATCATCACAATCAGTGTCAACATCATCATCACCATCATCACAATCAGCATCATCATTATCATCGTTATCATCATCAGCATAAGCACAATCATCATCATCATCATCATCATCAACACCATCATCAACATCAACATCATCAGCATCATCACAATCAGCATCATCATCATCAGTATCAGCATCATCATCATCAGCAGCAGCATAATTACAATCAGCATCATCATCATCATCATAAGCAGCAGCAGCAGCAGCAGAATCACCATCACCATAAGCATCATCATCATCAGCATAATCACAATCAGCATCATCAGCATAATCACAATCAGCATCATCATCATCATCATAATCATCATCATCATCAGCATCACAATCTGCATAATCACAATCATCATCATCATCATCATCAGCAGCAGCAGCATCACAATCAGCATAATCACAATCAGCATCATCATCAGCATCATTATCATCATCATCATCATCATCACAATCAGAATAATCACAATCAGCATCAGCAGCATCACAATCAGCATAATCACAATCAGCATCATCATCATCATCATCATCAGCAGCAGCAGCATCACAATCAGCATAATCACAATCAGCATCATCATCATCATCAGCAGTAGCAGCAGCAGCAGCATCACAATCAGCATAATCACAATCAGCATCATCATCATCATCAGCAGCAGCAGCAGCAGCAGCATCACAATCAGCATCATCACAATCGGCATCATCATCATCAGCAGCAGCAGCATCACAATCAGCATCATCAGCATCAGCAGCAGCAGCATCACAATCAGCATAATCACAATCATCATCATCATCATCATCATCAGCAGCAGCAGCAGCAGCAGCATCACAATCAGCATCATCATCATCAGCAGCAGCAGCAGCAGCAGAATCACAATCAGCATAATCACAATCAGCATCATCATCATCATCAGCAGCAGCAGCAGCATCACAATCAGCATCATCACAATCAGCATCATCATCATCATCAGCAGCAGCAGCAGCAGCATCACAATCAGCATCATCACAATCGGCATCATCAGCAGCAGCAGCAGCAGCATCATCACAATCAGCATAATCACAATCAGCATCATCATCATCATCAGCAGCAGCATCACAATCAGCATAATCACAATCATCATCATCATCATCATCAGCAGCAGCAGCAGCAGCATCACAATTAGCATAATCACAATCAGCATCATCATCATCAGCAGCAGCAGGATCACAATCAACATAATCACAATCAGCAGCATCACCATCACATCATCATCATCTTCATCATCAGCATCACATTCTGCATAGTCACAGTCATCAACAATAAGCAGCAGCATCACAATCAGCATGATCATCATCATCAGCAGCATCATTATCATCATTAGCATCACAATCAGCATAATCACAATAATCATCATCATCATCATCATCATATATTCACATGCAGCATTGCTATTTAAACCACGCAGGAGGAAGGCGGGAACATAGTTAGTGGGCGGGGTTTGAGATAGTGATGAATATCATAATAGGGAACAGGATGGGGTTCATTTAGTGCTCATTTGCATTTGATGCTGCAAATAAAGAATGAAACGGAGTCCGTGATGCGGACCGGCTTCAGATTGCAGAACCATGATTCACCTTCCGGAGATCACCGGTTCACCTTCCGGACTCTCTGCACTGACTGAACGAGGTTCAGATGGAACGCTGCCGAAATCTAAAGCTGAGGCCTAAGTGACAGGCGGAAGCTGCCTGAAAATCGGCCCGGCTGCGGTTCCGCGGTCGGAGGTCTTAATATTTTATGTAACAGGACAGATTGAAGCGGAATCACAGTGAGTCAGTTCTACGTGACTCACTCGGCGGACGGCCCCGGCTCAAGGACATTTCAGAGGGGCGCGCCGCGGCCGCCTTCAGAAACGCGCTTCCACGTTTGAAATGAAGTTAAAAGCGAGGAAGCCGTACAAAACGGAAAAAAAGCCACCATGAGTACACGAGGACGGCGACAAAGTGACTAATTAACTCAGACGTGTCACCTGACAGCGACGAAAAGACAGAACGACGTGCTGTTTGTAACGTAAAGTGGATAACACGCCGCTCGTTGCTTGATGTCTCAGACGAGCCTGGATTGATTAATTTAAAAATAAAAATTAAATAATGAGCCTGACATTTTTTTGTCATGTAATGTACAGAGAGGGAGGAGCTATAACCTCAGACATGGTCTATATATAAATAAGAAGCTGACACCCCCCCCCACTGCTCCAGGTTTCGGGTGGTTTGTGGGTACCCCATCAGCACATAAAGACGACCCGGAACCTTCTAGACCAAGTCAGTAACCAAGTCCTAATTCCATGGTGGCTTAGTGGTTGGCATGTTCTCCTCTCAGCGCTAGGGATTCCCAGTTCGTATCCCAATCTGGGTGGAGTTTGCATGTCCTCCCTGTGTCTGCGTGGGTCTCCTCCAGGTTCTCCGGTCTCCTCCCACAGTCCAAACACATGGATTAAGGTTAATTGAATTCTCCAAATTGCCCCATATAGAGTGTGTGTGTATACCCAGGAATAAATTGGTATCCTGTCCTGGGTGTATCTGCCTAGCGCACGAAACGTTCTCCCCTGGATGGACATGGGGAACCCCCCCCCCCGCGACCCGAGTAGAGGATAAATTGGAAGACAATGGATGGACGGATAATTAACGTCCAATGCATCAATTCCGCCTTCCCTCCCCCTGGTGTCACTGTGCTTCTGCCACGGTGATGCTTGTTGGTTCCACCTTGGTTCTTCTTACCCCCCCCCCCCCCCCCCCCCAGGCATTAATGCACCGCTTATATTTTGATTGTTATAGAAATCGTTATACTTCATATTGGATCTTCCATGGCCCCATTCTTGTGTCCCCCGTGTCCCCCCGGAGCCTACAGCCTTGCCGTTCCATGACACTTTCATTCTTATCACCAGGTTTTAATCTCCCTTTAATAACGCCCTGGATTCCGATCCCGTACTGTAAACAAAACCTCCGCATCTCATTATGTCAGAGCGGGTTCAGACGGTTCTCCACCCACCCCCGTCCCCTCCGTCTCCCGGTGGGACGGGCCTCTAAACGAACGCGACTGGAAGCGTCGAACTGTACGTCCCAGCACGTCATAAATCGTCTGCATGCGGTTTTACAGCCTCAGCCAGCGTCCTGCCTTCCTATACGATAAAAAACGGCGGATTTACGTAAGGATGCACGCCCCGCCCGTGATTAAAGAGCTATTCAGAGCGGAGGCAAATAATCAGAGTTGGGAATAAGTGGGTAAAAACCATCACAATAAAGAGCCTCAAGGTCAGGACGACATCGTCTGTAATTGCTTTGGACAACGTGTACTTTGGCGCGATGTGAAGAGTGAGGCTTGCCTACCAGCCTGCCTCTTAAGATTGATAAAGCGGCAGCTCTTCGGCGGATGGCGTGGCGTCGTGAGGAATTATAAAGGGAAGCAGAGAGACGCACTCGGCTGTAGTGCGAAATGCAGAGTGACGGCGGGAATTGAAACGCACCGAAGGAACGGGAAGCTGCTATATACTGCCGCTTTATTCTGGACCGAGGATGAGGACGGCCCTCGGGATCAGAGGATGCAAACCTGTTTTCAACCTCAGTCCACGAAGCCCGTCATCGTCATCATGATGTGACTCTATGCCAGCAGACTGAAAAATAATCCCAATAATCTATAAGACAAACTGCACATAGTATATATGAATACATAAGATCTTGAGCCTAACATCGGTGTCTGACCTCACCAATGCTCTTCTAGAAGAACATCCGCACAAATACACCCCAAAATCTAGGGGTCGTACCCTGGGATATCAGTGAAGCTCCTATAGATGTAATGTGTAGGTCCTTCAGCTGAAGTTAAGTTGTCCTGCTTTCAGATTAAAATAATAATCCATTGATGAAGAACCTTTCTTAGGGTTTAGGAGATTCAGATCGTCAGGAGATCTCATAACATTGAAGAATTTCAGACTTGACCAACTGCACACAGTATATATATATAGATACATAAGATCTTCTGACCTCACAAATGCTCTTCTGGATGAACATGCAAAAGTTCCCACAAATGCAAAACCCTGGAGCTTGCAGAACGTCCTTCATGAAGAGAGGAAGATGTTTGGACCATGGGAAATCAGCGAAGCTCCTATAGGTCTCTAATATCTAACCCTCTCATCGCTGTGGACCAAATTCTTTATGTGTGTCGGATTCTGATGGAGGAGATTTTGATATTTTTAACTTATTTTAGAAGGATCCGTCAGATTAAGGAGGTTCCTGACCTCCAGTTGAAGTTAAAATCCAGAGGAAGAGAGCATACGTAATCAATTCCCTCGTTAACCACATGGCGGCGGTGTATGATCTGCTCTCCTGGTTTCCTCTAGGCTGTGAACCTCAGACGGCCAGCTTGCTTTTCCATTAGAACCGTTAAAGAAAGACATATATCACCTCGTTTAGCTCATCACAGCCTGCTACCTAGCAACAGAACCATCTGAGATGTCAACAAAGTGTTGCCTTTCATTCTAGCGGGATGCCGAGGAGTCGACGAGAACTCGCTGCCTGCGGGAGCTGCCGCCATAGACTGAACGCAAGCTGGCGCCATGGGAAAAGACCTGACACCCGAGTCTTCGGTCTTCGCCCGAGCGCCCACCGGCTCATCGGCCCACCCGCCCGGCATTTCAGAGCGTCCTTATGCATCAGGTCCTGATCATCAGACTGGGAGGTCAACTTGGGCAACTTCCGAGCCCATTAGATGGCAGTGCGGCTTGTTTCCAAGGAGGAAATTGTTAATTGTTCGGGTTCCCGGACTAAACATACCGTGCCAGTTTCTGGAACTCGAAACCGGAACCCTGGAAATGGTGAGTCGTGAATTTGGAGTTCTTTCGTTTCTTCGTAGAGCTTCGGTACTTCCGAGCAGAAGTAATTAGTGCCAATCCGTCCCTTCAATCTCCACTCCAGCGTTATCAAAGTCACCAATGCGCACGAGGCGCCACATGCGCTCCGATCAGTTAAATCGCCGGGATGATGTACAGCCTCCAACGTGGAGTGACATCCCAAGATTCTTTAATTAGAGTCCCCAGATGCTTAGGGAGGGAGGTTTGGCGGGTAGCGGCGACAATAAAGGCGTACGTTTGCAGCTTTTAATTTACTCCACGTGTCTAATTGGTAACAGCGGCGGACGGAACGCTAGAGTGACTTCTGACAGATGAGACGGAAGTGAATTCTGACGAGCAAGTCGGCAGAACCTGGCGGAGCTGCGCCTTCGAAGGGTTCGGCCAATTAATTGGCTTATTGATCGAACAACCATCCGCGTAACTGTTCTAAGGACGTTGTCACAACCGCACTCATCCGAGAGCATCCCGTACCCAACCAAATACTTTCCGGACCGTGACTCGATATCTAATTCCAGAGCGACTCCCTCGACTTAAGGGTCTGACTCAAGGATCCACATTGGTAACGTGGATGGACCTGGGATTTGAACCCACAACCTTCAGGTTAAAAGCCCAACACCCCAACAACCGAGCCACCATGCTTCTGTCACACATTGAGAAGATGAGAGAGACCGGAGACTGGATTCCACAGACTCAGCAACCTAAAGTGAAGGAACGCCCTAAGAGACCCACCCTCACAGTCCACCGGCTCGTCCTTGGAAGTCCATGAAGGGGCAGTAGGTGCCCTGGACCAAAATTTAGGGTGGTTGCCCCGCCCACTCCAAACCTGACCTCCAAGAGCTTGTCCATCATTGTTCCACTGACATGTCCTCTTGGTTACATGGTGCTTTGGCAGCAAAATGTTCCACATCAGGTACGAGGGGGAGTACGGGGAGATGATTTTACAGACACAGGAACCTAAAATTGAGAAACGGAACATGTCAACCGCCACCCTCACGGTCCCCCGGTTCGTCCTGGGACATCCACCCAGGGGTAGAAGGTGCTCCCAGCCTTCGTCTTGCCAGTTTCCCATGAAAATCGTGGTACAGTTCCGCATGGCAGAAGACTGGAACCACCATCTGCTTTCCCCATCTACTCCAAGAGATGCAAGAGCTGGGCGTCCTGCCTGAAAACAGGCCGCCATCCCGTTCCTGATACCCTGCTCAGATGAACCTTCAGAACTTAGATCCACCTCTCACTCCGAGTGGTGTTCATCTGTCTATATAATGTGTAGAACTTCACACGGTAGGTCACCATGAAGGAGAACATGCTAAGGAGGTAATCAGGCAGCATCACCTTGGTGTATCTGTAATGATACACACACTCTATATGGGGCAATTTGAAGCATTCAATTGACCTTCATCCCTATTTTTTGTACTGTGGGAGGAAACCGGTGAACCCTTAGGAAAACCAAGCGGACACGTGGAGGACTTGGAAACTCCACCCAGATTGGAGAACATCACCTTGGTCCGTGCTCTCGGTGCACAAACGTGGTTCTGCAATCAGACCATGATTATTTATTAATAGGAGAACCGAAGAACCCCCAGACAGAAGGCAGAAGGCTTCTTCTAAGGCGTCAACCAACCATTCAACAGAACCACTGCAGGACGCCAACGATGTACGTCGAACCCGGGACCCGTCTTCATCTCACACAGGTACGGCGCCGTCCTGCTGCGGTACTCAGGGTACATTTACAGGTTAGGAAAAATGGAGTGGGCCTGCAAATGAGGTACAAATGAGGTCCAAATACACACACACACACACACACACAGGTCTCTATGGTTGGATCTCTAAAGCATCTCCAACTCACAGTCTTAAAGAAGTAATTGGTTTTTAGAGTAGATCAACCCGCCGTCTCCGAGCCGTCCAAAATCATTTAAAATTCAGCTTAGAGAGAGGGCGAGCGAGGGAGCGAGAGAGAGTGAGAGAGAGAGAGGGCGCGAGAGCCAGATGGAGACAGTGCAAAAGCCTCCTTTCTCACTTCCTCTCGCTGATCAATCTCAGAACCTCAGAACAGCAGACAGATGCTCCAAATCTATTATTTAGAAAGAGGGGGACCGCTGCCTCTGAAAAAGACCTCAAATGCGAATGCCGACACGTCTCTACTCCCTCTGCTCCTCACACACACACACACACACACACAACCTCACACACACACACACAACCTCACACACACACACACACACACGTATGCCCAAGTGGGCAAACGTGCCACTTTAGAGATCTCTATTGAGCCTGTCAAGGGACAATTGGTTAAAATAGAACTGCCCCCCCATCCCCCTGTCCCCGTCCCCCCCTTCCTCCTTAGCAGTGCTGCTCCTCAGAATTTACCCTCCGCCATAATTGTTCTGCTTCTCTTCGACGTCGAGAACCTGGTGTTGTTTCACGGCACCGGAGCCTCCGGTTCCGTCCTCCAGGACGAGTCCATCATCAAAGTGTCCCACCGAAAGACACCGGGCATGTTTATCCATCCATCCATCCATCCATCCATCCATCATCTTCCGCTTTATCCTCTACTGGGGTCATGGCGGGGTTCCCCATGCCCATCCAGGGGATAATGTTTCTGGGCAGATACACCCAGGAGAGGACACCACTCTATCACTGGACACACACTCACTCACACAAACACACTCTATATGGGGCAATTTGGAGAATTCAATTCACCTTGATCCATGTTTTTTGGATTGTGGGAGGAAATCGAAGAACCCGGAGGAAACCCACACGGACACAGGGAGGACATGCAAACTCCACCGAGATTGAGATTTGAACCTGGAATCCCTAGAGCTGAGAGGAGAACATGCCAACCACTAAGCCACCTGCATGTTTATCCCCGGTTCAGAATTCATGAGCGTGAACACGGACCTCCAGCGACGCCAAGCCCATGTTCCCATTTGTGCGTTCTCCGGGCCTCACAAACATCCAATCAGGGCGTAGTGGAGCCGAAGCGGCAGCCGCTCGGGTTCCGTAATCATTCTGTGGAGAAAATCAAAGGCGTGAGCAAACAGCCCTCCATTACAGATCAGGTTCTGCATTATTACACATTTCCCTAAACGAGCGGCGTTCTCCCAGCACGCCGCTGGGGATCGATGCGGAGAACCTGCCTTTATTTATTAGACTTTTTTAAAGCCATGTGCTTTGTGTTTGTTGCAGCTATTTCCTTTAATATATTCATGAGATTTCAGGACTCTACCACCTTAAAGCGCTATATTCACCTGACGGAACACGTCTGTGGTAGGCACACCATCAGAACGCTGTGATTTATTCTACTAAACACCTTTTCATTAGGGTCACGGGTTGGTCAATCACAGAAAGCCATCAGGGTTAGAGAACGGGTGCGGGAGAACATTTGACCTCAAGATTGCGCCCTTTTAAGGTCCATTGGTAGTGTTGGTGTTCTTGGTCTCTAGGTTGACGTTACGGTACATACCTGCTCGATGTATAACCCAAGGACAGTTCCATTGGCGCCATATTGCTCGGACTGTCTACTAGGTTTGGGGGTCAGAAAGTTCCAATTTTTAACAATATATATGGTGTGTACTCTTTAGGCCATCAAGAGAACAAATGGAATTGATTCGTTAACTCAGCTTGATGTAATTGGTTCCACTGATGTTCTGTGTAGAGGTATTAAAGAACGGTAAGACGTTGGGTTCCGATATGTGCGGTCACGGTCACACCTGGGAACAATGAGGATGAAAAGAACTGTGAGCCGTGCAGGCATGTTCTCCAGTTGGGATGCATGGAGGTTGACGTTACGGTACATACCTGCTCAATGTATAACCTCAGGACAGTTCCAATTGGCGCCATATTGCTCAGATTTCGGCTTTCTAGTTTGGAGGGTGAGAACTTTCCAGTTTGGAGCAGAACAGATCGTGTGTTCTTGTTAGGCCATCAAGAGAACCAATGAAATTGGTTTGATAACTCCAGTTGAAATGCATGGATCCGGCCCACCTCTTGGTGTCCGAGTGAGAAAATAATGAGTAGCGTAGTGGGCGGGGAAAGCAAATGGTGCCAGATGTTGTGGTGCAGAGTGCTGGGGAGAACATCCAGGGGAGAACATCCAGGACCCCCCATACCCACCCATATACCTGGGACAGGGCGCAAATCCATCGCTGGGCACACACATTATATGGGGCAATTCAGAGCATTCAATTTGTCTTGAATCCATGGTTTGGACATGGGGAGAACATACAAACCACCCAGATTTGGTTTAGAACCTGGATCCCCAGATCTGAGAGGAGAACAGACCACCCCACCACCATTCCGCCCCAAACTTCATTTATGAATAATATAAAGAAAGAGTGAATTACGATGTGGATTTGGCATGTTCTCCCCATGTTGACCCTCATGAACGCAGAAGGTCAACTCAGGACGATGAGAACTTTAAGAAACTTTCTCAGATTTTTTTTGTTCTGTTCTTCCAGCACTGTTCCGAACAGGGTTCCATCTCAGAGCAGCTTTACAGCACGCACACAGAATGCTTGAACACGGAATGCTAGAACACGGAACGCTAGAACAGGGAACGCTAGAACATGGAACGCTAGAACATGGAACGCTAGAACATGGAACTCTAGAACCCGTAATGCGGAACTTGTTTACGGCCCAATTAGACCCCGACCGGCCCCGGGCGAGCGAGCAAGCGCGTGACGACGAGGCCATCACTCCGCCGGGATCACAGCAGCGTATAGAGTTCTACATCATGCCCTTTGTTTGTAAAGAACCCACTGTGTGACCGCAGGGGGGGAGTGAGGTCAGCGGAACAGCTAATGTAATAAAGGCCTGATTCTAATTGGTCAGGACTTTTGAAAGTTTGAAACGTGGTCGTGTTCTCCATCCTCGCTTCAATTCGCGGTTGATCTTTCCGCCGTCGGGTGACGTAATCTGGGGACGGATCCTAAACCGCCCCATCTTATGTAAGGGAACTGTTCCCGCTCCCTCTGGACCACGGAACGTGGCGGCGGCACGCCAGGCGGTGCGGTGGCCTGGAGGAGACATGACGCGTCCTCGGGCGGAGCTTGAAGGTCACCGAGTTTCTCATCCGGGAGAGCTTATCGATTATTAATGTCTGCCCGATGTGGGTAGAAGCTACAACCGTCTATAAAGAGAACAGAGTTATAACAGACTTCATCAGCAGGACGCTGTGTAAACTCCCTCACTGGGCACTAGGGGGCAGTGGTGCTGGAACAGGGCCCTCACTCCCTCTGAAATTCCCATAAAACCATTTCATGATAGAAAACCAAAAAATAACATCGACTTTCGGATTTGACCGCATACTTTTGGTGCATCACGGTCATGTGACGGGCTCGATTTAGGCAACTAGGCTACAACAGGAACCTCCGCCTTCCCCTAAATAGCAGGCGTTGGTAATAAAATATGAGATGTTGGATGGATGGAGTCAGGGCTCTGTGTAAACTCACTTGCTGTGCGCTAGGGGGCGCTCATATTGGAACAGCTATCACAAAGTCTGGTCTTATCATGAGTATCATGAGCGCCCTCCCCCCCCCCATGTACTATAAATAAGTCATAAAATAATCTTTAGTTGAATTAAAAACTAAAGAAACCTTTATGCTGCTCATCAGTTCCTGACCTTTGCGTTGTGTGTTGGGTTCTATAGTCGAAACAAACAAACCATCGACTTTACGTTTTGACCGTATACTTTTGGTGCATCATGGGATCTATTTAGGCAACTAGACTACAACAGGAAGCTCGGCCTTCCCCTAAATAGCAGCCGTTGCCAATAAAATGTGCGATGTTGGATGGTTGGAGTCAGGGCTCTGTGTAAACTCACTCGCTGTGCACTAGGGGGAGCTCATACTGGAACAGCTTCCACAACCCACCCCCCTCCTCCTACGCACTATTAAAATAGTAATAGACTCTACAGCAGGGGTGCCCACACTTTTCTGGCCCAAGATCTACTTTTCCTTGGACAGGTCATCGAGATCTACTGGGGTCAATCTCTATTTTTTAGGCTTTTATATTGAAACCATACACACATCATGTTAGTATTGTCAAATCTGTTAGAATTGCTCTTTTATTAAACACATTCCATCAAATAGCACAGAGAAAACCTTTAGTTACACCCAAACACACAGTATACAGCACAAATGTAAAACAATCACTGTAACCCACATTTCCCCAAATAGAACAACATGGGTGGTTCCCCATGCCCATCCAGGGGAGAACACTTTGGGCGCAGGGCAGATACACCCAGGACAGGAATATATTCACCACCCCCCACTCTAAATGAAAGTGGAACATTTTAGTTCTTTTTGAGCATCACTCGTCTTGTCAGTCAAATAAAGTGTAAAAACACAAACAGAAACTATCTAATGTAGATGATTCTCGAGGCAGTGCTTTGTATTTAAGCACGGAGGCGGGGCCACGGGCCAGTTTTGGGAACAGTGAGCGAGACGGAGGGGGGCAGAACGCTCGCTTGAACGATAGAGATTCAGATTTAAAATGAATCACATTGTGTGTGAATGTGTGCGCGTGTGTGCATAAGCGCTTCCGATACTGTGCTGTGAAAAAGCGCTGATACGTAATAAACGCTCTTTTTTTTCAAACCTCCATCGCGATCGACCTGACACCCCTTCGACGTATTGAGCACCCCTGCTTTAGGGGAATAACTAACAAACAATGGACTTTCCGTTTTGACTGCAAAGTTTTGGTGCATCATGGTCATGTGACGGGCCCGATATAGGCAACTAGGCTACAACAGGAACCTCCGCCTTCCCCTAAATAGCAAGCGTTGCCAATAAAATGCGAGATGTTGGAAGGATGGCGTCAGGGCTCTGTGCAAACTCACTCGCTGTGCACTAGGGGGCAGTCATACTGGAACAGCTTCATGAGCATCCCCCCCACCCCACGCACTATTAATAAGTCATAAAATAGTCTTTAGTTGAATTAAAAACTAAATAAACGCTTATACTGCTCATCAGTTCCTGACCTTTGGGTTGTGTGTTCGGGTTTCGGTGCATCATGGGATCTTTCTAGGCAATTAGGCGACAACAGAATGCCCCCCCCCCCTCCCCACCGGCTTCCCCTAAATGGCAAGCGATGGCAATAAACAGCTAGGAGGAGGAGTTACGGGGTCATGTGAGTTAGGGGCCCCCAGCGCTGAGGAGCAAACCTCATAACGCCGGCACACCGGATGCCGGTGGAAATGTCACCCCCCCAGCCAGCGTCCCGATGAAATATCAGGGTGTATCGAGGTATTTATGGAGAATGCCACCAACAAAAACGCCGGGCCCTTTCCGAGCCGGAGAACAAACGGAGAACACCTCCCGGGCCTGGCACAAAGCACGGCCAGGACGCAGGGAGGTAAAAAGGAAATAAAGTCTTTGTAACGGCTCGGCTTTATGAAAGACAGGGGGGACGGGGTTGGTCGGTGGAACAGCGGGGTTTTACTACATAGAGGACAGCTGGTCCGAGTCTGAATGTGAAATGTCAGCTAAGTGGCCTTTTGTGGGTAGCCGGAGCCGAGGGCCTCCCCAGCGACAACGCTCAATGTGTAATAAGTCCGAAAATCGACTGGGATCCGGGGGTCGCGGCGAGGCGCGCACTCCCGAACCCATCCGGCCTCGGCTGCCTCTTCGTCCTCCGTCCTCCGTTCTCCGCCGGCCGTTACCGGCCATTACGCTTGTTATCCGCCGGCGCCGGCTCCCACCATCAGGAGGAGAGCCCTGAATACGGAAGCATGCCGTCTAAATGTTATCAAATGCAAATATTTAAGCCGTATTTGCGCCCACGGGGCTGGGGGGAGGGGGGGGGGGGTGCGGCGGGGCCGGTGTTGACACGCACGCAACAAACAAAAGACCCGGTTTGGACAACAGCGGGGAAAAAAGTCAGGACGAGCCCTCCGGGCCGGCGGACTGGCGGAGACAAATCAATTCCGTTGTGTTTTTGTATTAACAGAGTGGCACAGAGGGCCCTCCACCACCACCACCACCACCCTCCATCCCGACCCCCCCCCCACCCGGGGGGCTGGCGCCGATGTTGGGCCAACACAATCCCGCCGAAAGGGTCACATTAGCATACATTTCTAAACAAGAGAATGCTGAAATGCCAGTCGATAACACGCCGGCACTCAGCCGGGAATCCGGAACGTTCTCTTATTTAACGGATGTTCGGACTTTCGACGGGTTTCTCGTGCAAATGAGGGCCGGGGAAAAGTTGAGCTACGAGTCTTAAAGAAATTATTATATAACGAGGGTTTGGCATTGAAGACCGATGCGGCGTTCATTCATCTACGTGGAGGATTGGGGGCAATTGTTAAATACGGGTCATCATCGTCTATTCATCCATTATCTTCTGCTTTATCCTCTACTAGGAACACGCGGGGGTCCCCATGCCCATCCAGGGGAGAACGTTCCGGGCGCTGGGCAGATACACCCAGGACAGGACGCCAATCTATCGCTGGACACACACTCACTCACACAAACACACTCTATATGGGACAATTTGTAGAATTCAATTGACCTTGATCCATGTTTTTGGACTGTGGGAGGAAACCGGAGAACCCGGAGGAAACCCACGCTGACACGGGGAGAGCATGCAAACTCCACCCATACGTAGATTAACCACTAAGTCACCGTGCCGACCTTCATCATCATCTGTAGCTATACTGTTCTAAAGCCCGTCTTATGTTCTGCAGAACGTCAGTCCCAAAAGTTCTTCCTACATCAGTTTAAAGATCAATGAATTCTGTCCAGCAGCCATCTGTCCTCATCCCTCAGAACCCATCGCAACCTACACTGTATCCTACACACACACACACACACACACACACACCTATATATATATAGGGTTTATTATTAATTATTATTATAATATTATTATGATATATATATAGTCCTAACACCAGCTATAGAACAATAGAACAATGTGTCTCATTGCAATCTCTACTCTATTTTCTGAATCGCACCTGGCCCTCGGTGTTCTCCTCCAGCGCCCAGTCTGGACCCAAGTGATAATTAAAAGATGAATATTTTTGGATCGTCAATTTCAGTCACATGTGCTGCTTCTGATCTGAGATGTCATGTGACTCATGGACTAGAATCAGCCTTCCTTATGATGTTCCTGCGTGTTCCATTCAGCTATCCATTATCTTCTGCTTTATCCTCTACTAGGGTCGCGGGGGGGGGGGGGGGGGGGCAGATACACTGGTGCTGGGCAGATACACCCAGGACAGGACACCAATCTATCACTGAACACTCACTCACACACACACACACACACACACACACACACTCTATATGGGGCAATTTGGAGAATTCATTTGACCTTGAGCCATGTTTTTGGACTATGGGTGGAAACCGGAGAACCCGGAGAACACCCACGCAGACATGGGGAGAACATGTAGACTCCACCCAGATTGGGACTCGAACCGGGAATCTCCAGCACTGAGAGGAGAACATAACAACGATGATTCCAGTAAGTAACACATTGGGATGAACTAGAACTGAGACTCTGGGCCATCACTTCCCAACCATCTGGATTAGTAGACACCGAACCCCAGACCGGGAAATCTTGTAGAAAGCATTCTTAATGTAGTTAAAGCTATAAGTGTATATGTTTTTTTTTTTTTTTTTTTTTTTTTTAACTTCCTTAACCTTCTAACCTGCAGGAGGCGCTGTATCCCATCCCATTGCTCATCGGGTGAAAGGTCGCCCATCGACCCCAAAAAAAAACATGCCGAGCCATGCACCATCTGGATGAGGGTTCTAATGAATAAATAGGAGTACGTACACCCGACATTTTACGAGTCCGTAGCGTCGCCGTCATCAACAGAGCGTCCGCTTCAACGTTCCAATTCCTCCCGCAGGATGTGGAAGTGATAAATGGCGACTTTGGCCTCGTTTTGTTTTTTGTTTTTTTCGCGCCTACTAAATCAAACGCGTCACGCGAGAGCGTAAATACCGCTTCTGTCGGGGCGTCGCTGATATTTTCGGCGTAGGCAGTCAGCCATTGACCCCGCTTTGTCTGCGGGAGTCATTTAGCCCTCGGTTCCGCCGCGCGGGCCGCGTGCGCTGACAGCAGCGGGAACGAATTCATTAATCAAGCGCTTTGCAAACGATATTTGTCAACGTAAAAAAAATAAATAAATAAACAAAAAAACATAAAACAATGGCATTTGATACCCAAAGCATCCCATTAGAGACCCAGATGTTACGGGAAGGCTTTATTTTGGGCGTAGCTATAGCTTTATTGTCATTATACATGATACAACGAAATTCCCAGCGGTACCGCTTAATGACCGAGAACATGTATCACTAAAATCATTCAATGAGTTCGTAAAGTATATAAAATAATAACAACATTATGATTTATAACATGGGCCGCACGGTGGTTGGCATGTTCTCCTCTCATCACTAGGGAATCCCAATCTGGGTGGAGTTTCCATGTTCTCTCGGTGTCTGCGTGGGTTTCCTCCGGGTTTTCCGGTTTCCTCCCACAGTCCAAAAACATGGATCAAGGTCAATTGAATTCTCCAAATTGCCCCATATAGAGTGTGTGTGTGAGTAAGTGTGTGTCCAGTGATAGATTGGCGTCCTGTCCTGGGTGTATCTGCCCAGTGCCCGAGACGTTCTCCCCTGGATGGACATGGGGGGACCCCCCCCCCCCCCCCCGCGCAACCCTAAAGTAAAGGATTAAACGGAAGATAATGAAAAAATATCTTCTGAAAAAAATATATATATATATATGGGCAGCATGGTGGCATAGTGGTTGGCATGTTCTCCTCTCAGTGCTGGGGATTCCCGGTTCGAATACCCATCTGAGTGGAGTTTCCATGTTCTCGCCGTGTCACATGGATCAAGTTCAACTGAATTCTCCAATTGCCCCATATAGAGTGTGTGTGTGTGTGTGTGTGTGTGAGTGAGTGTGTGTCCAGTGATAGATTGGCGTCCTGTCCTGGGTGTATCTGCCCAGCGCCCAAAACGTTCTCCCCTGGATGGGCATGGGGAAACCCCATATATATATATATATATATATATATATATATATATATATATATATATATATATATATATATATATATATATACAAATATATATAAATATACAAATATACATACATAGATAAATAGATACATACAGTATATAAGGTGGCCAGCATACACCTAGTCCATCAGCAAGCTTCCTCTCTCACCCCCCTCACCCGCTCCTCTCCCCCCATACCCCCCCCCACCCCGAACCCACCTGCCTTTGTAGGACGTATTTAACAACTCGGCAGGATCCACAATAAATCCTACATGCAGAAGAGTGCTGCCATTTTTCCGGCCAGCTCAGCACTTACCTCGTCTCGGTGCACAACGCCGCCGCGCTCCCGCTTTGTATTCGCACCACATCCGTCAACGGGAGAAATTCCGGGCGCTCGCATAGTGCTCCGACAGAGCGAGCGACGGCCGCCGCTGCGAAACAAAATGACTGGAATGGAAACCGTGACCGGGCTTTTCTTTTTTTATTCTTTTTTTCTTTTTTTTTCAGATTCCACTAAAGTGTCAGACGGCCCGGATCTGCCTGCTGTTTGGAGATAAAGATAACGCAGCGTGAACGCAACGGCGAGGACGCAACGGCAAGGACGCACGGCAGAAGTGTGACCGATCGTCCGCCCGGCCCGAGTTTCCATCGGCTCGCGCGAGGCGAGAAACAAACATAACTTCGCCGAAAAGAGAGATATTAACACGGACGGAGGAGAGCTGATGGAACCCTGCTCCACCTGAGAGAAGACCATCCATCCATCCATCCATCCATCCATTATCTAACTAGGGTCGCGGGGGGGGGGGCACTGGGCAGATACACCCAGGACAGGGCGACAATCTATCACTGGACACTCACTCACACACACACACACACACACAGTCTCTCTATATGGGGCAATTTGGAGAATTCAATTGACCTTGAATACGTGTGTATTCTGTGGGAGGAAACCGGAGAACCCAGAGGAAACCCACGCGGAGACGAGGAGAACATGGAGACTCCACCCAGATTGGTATTCGAACCGGGAATCCCTAGCGCTGAGAGGAGAACATGCTAAACCACTAAGCCACCGTGCCGCCCTAGCGCTGAGAGGAGAACATACTAAACCACTAAGCCACCGTGCCACCCTAATGATACCAGATCATCGGAGAACATCAGGTGGCCCTGAGAACGGAACTGTGGAACTGCAAAGTACCAACATGGACAATAAGCGTAACTATAAATTCCCCCCCCCTCCATTAAATAACAACAAGACAGGGAGTTTTGTCTTGCCGCCGTCTCTTGATCTTGCTCTTTGGAGGTTTAAAGGCTATTCATTCTGTAAAGCTGCTTTGTGACAATGTACTGTCTATAGAAATAAATCACTTTAACTTGAACTTGCAGGAGACCGGAGCCGGAGCCTGAGCCCGGGCCTCCCGACCAGAACTGGTTCTAACCCCGGAGAACCCAACGGAACATATCCGCCCGTTCTCTTATGGTGGTGTCTGTGGAAGGCTTAAAGCTCCTTTCAGGGGGATTTATGGGACGCTCTTTAACGGAACCGTACGACACCATCGTCCCGTGTTCTTCCTTCAGCGCCGTTTTAATCAGCGAGCCGCTCTTAAATATTCAACTCAGCCTCGTGAATAATTCATGAGCCGCTCCTTTCGGAATGAGGGCGCTGGGTGTGAGGAGGGGAGGGGGGGGACTCGCCACTCTCCTCCCCTCAACTGTTGAGAAGAGCATCCACAGACATGATCCATAATCTGATTTATTAACCACACGGTCAGGACGGAGGGGAACCATGCTTCGGTTCCGCGCTGAGAACCTTTTTTTTTTAGGAATAAACAGCCACCAGATATTTTAAAAAAAGATAAAACCCACTCTACGGGTTGCTACGCCTCATCCTCCACCCTAATGATACCAGATCATCGGAGAACATCAGGTGGCACTGAGAACGGAACTGTGGAACTGCAAAGTACCGACATGGACAATAAGTGTAACTATAATGTTCTCCTTTGGATGGGCATGGAGAACCCCCCCCCCACCACCACCACGTGACCCTAGTAAAGGATTAAACATGTTCTCCTCTCAGCGCTGGAAATTCAAGTTCGCATCCCAATCTGGGTGGAGTTTGCATGTTCTCCCCATGTCCATACACATGGATTCAAGGTCAATTGAATGCTCTAAATTGCCCCATGTGGTGTTTGTGAGTAAGTGTGAATATGGATGGGCATGGAGAACATCAGGTGGCCCTGAGAATGGAACTGTGGAACTGCAAAGTACCAACATGGACAGTAAGTGTAACTATAACATTCTCCCTTGGATGGGCATGGAGAACCCCCCCCCTCCCCAGATGGATGTGTAGCTGATTGTTCAGCACAGTTTTAATGATACCTGCTCTGTCGGAGAACGTCAGGTGGCCCACAGAACATGAGAGGAACAGATGGACTACAGAACGGAACTGTGGAACTATTAAGTACCAACATGGGCAGTAAGTGTAATTGTGTATAACGTTCTCCCTTGGATGGACATGGAGAACCCCGCCTACTACGAGACCCTAATGAAGGATTAAGCATGTTCTCCTCTCAGCGCTGGAAATTCAATTTTGTGTCCCAATCTGGGTGGAGTTTGCATGTTCTCCCCATGTCCATGTGGGTCTCCTCCCACAGTCCAAAAACATGGATTCAAGGTCAATTGAATGCTCTAAATTGCCCCATGTGGTGTTTGTGAGTAAGTGTGTATGTGTGTGTGTCCGTGATGGGCATGGAGAACATCAGGTGGCCCTGAGAACGGAACTATGGAACTGCAAAGTACCAACATGGACAATAAGTGTAACTATAATGTTCTCCCTTGGATGGGCATGGAGACCCCCCCCCGCCAGATGGATGTGTAGCTGATTGTTCAGCACATTGTTCATCCCAAGTTCTAATGATACCTGCTCTGTTGGAGAATGTCAGGTGACCCACAGAACATGGAGAGGAACAGATGGACTACAGAATGGAACTCTAGAACTACAAAGTACCAACATGGACAGTACGCGTAACTGTGTATAACGTTCTCCCATGGATGGACATGGAGAACCCCGCCCACCCCACCCTGTGACCCTAGTAAAGGATTAAGCATCTCCTCTCAGCGCTGGAAATTCAAGTTTGCGTCCCAGTGTGTGTGGAGTTTGCATGTTTTCCCCTTCTCCATGTCCAAAAACAGTACAAAAACATGGATTCAAGGTGAATTGAATGCCCTAAATTGCCCCAAGTGGTGTTTGTGAGTAATTGTGAATGTGTGTGTCTCCGGGATGAGCATGGAGAACATCAGTTGACCCTGAGAACGGAACTGTGGAACTACAAAGTACCAACATGGACAATAAGTGTAATTGCGGTGTGGACGATGAGAGGCGCCACCCACTGGAGTGCGGGAGCACCTCCATCTTGGAGACAGAGTGGACAGAAGGTTCTACGTCGATCGGGACGGAACACGCGTGTGACTATTCGGACGAGGACAACGCCATCGCCATCTCCATACTTGGGTATTGGCGTGATTAACGCTGTGGAGAACATGCAAACTTCACCCAGATAGGACGCTGCTCACCATGTCACCACGTTCTAAAGCTGAGGAAGGCAGTGATGTTCCAAAAGGAACCTCGGGTAGGAACTCATACGGTGAGCAGCCTGAAAGAAAACCGGGGAGCGGGGTAATTATCAAAGAACCAATAACAGCCCCGGGGTAGGGCACAAAGGAGCTTTCTGTTCTGCATTGTGGAACGCTGGTGTAGCTGCTGTCATGCCATTGGTTGGAACACACGACACGCGCGTTAATTACATTTAATTACCTTTTATTGACCCCCCCCCTTCAAATGGTTGACTGATTTATAACAATATTAAAGCAATAAGGTACGAGAGGGCGCGGCATTATTCGGAATAAATCCCATAAAGACATGTAGTGGAGTACAGTTCCACCTCTTTACGTGATTTATTTACGATAATACCCAACCTTGAGTGTCTAAATGCTTTAATAAAACACTTACAAACACACTGTAATAAAAAAATTAAAACAAAGGTTTGCGTTCATGAAAACAAAATCATTAATAATCTGATCTCCTCCCACGTAATCTGGTCCAGTTTTTAAAATATACGGTGATAGCTGAGTAACAGGATTACAGCTTCGCTAATGATCAAACACGGCCCTCTAGTGGCCAAATTACAGAACACATCCATCCATCCATTATCTTCCGCTTTATCCTCTATTAGGGTCGCGGGGGGGATTCCCCATGCCCATCCAGTGGAGAACGTTTCGGGCGCTGGGCAGATACACCCAGGACAGGACGCCAATCTATCACTGGATACACACTTACTCACACACACACATTCTATATGGGGCAATTTGGAGAACTCAATTGACCTTGATCTATGTTTTTGGACTATGGGAGGAAACCGGAGAACCTGGAGGAAACCCACGCGGACACAGGGAGGACATGCAAACTCCACCCAGATTGGGATTTGAACCAGGAATCCCTAGCGCAGAGAGGAGAAGATGCTAACCACTAAGCCGCCGTGCCGCCAACCTCGAGTGTCTTATTGCTTTAGTAAAACACATACAAACACACTATATTAAAAAAAAGTTTGCGTTAATAATCTGCTCTTCCGCAATCGTAAACGTAATCTAGAAAATGTATAATATACGCTGATGGCTGAGTAACAGGATAACAGCCCTGTACTGGCCAAATTACAAAGACAGTTTATAAAAAGTGATGTATTGTAAATCACGCATTGATACGGATGTGAAGCGCTCAGAGGGGTGTGTTATTGTTAATAATGTCACAGCTGGACAAACGGCTCGGCCAATCAGATTTAAGGAGTCATTAAAATGACGGTGTTCGCAGGAACCTTCAGAACCTGCAGCAGAAGGTCCAGATGGGCGCAACCCCCCCCCCCCTCCCGCTTTGCTGCAAACTTCATAATTTGCTCCACACGGAACTCCGGGAGCAGTTTTCCGGATCAGTCGTATTCCGCGTACGTTATCGGAGAGCAAAGGGAAGAACATTAAAGCGGAATGGATGACAACACGCCGCGTGGTTTCATCTCGCCCTAAAAAAAAAAAATCAAATCCAATCAACCCTCAGCAGACGCCGGGGCTGATGGGAAGCAACCGATTGTTGAGAGAGAGCGCAACACTGCTGGGGGCGACAGGTCGGCAAAAGGGACCCGAAAAAAAAAACCCTCCCAGCTCCACGGTTGTCACGGCAGCCGAGCCGAGCCGAGCCAGGCATCCTGGGTAAACACGCTCAAACGGCGCCGTCCTCAAGCGCGTCTGATTGTCAGGCGAAGGCGGAACTCTGGGGAGTCTCGCAAGTGCAAACAACAAGACAAAAAGTTGTAAGAGACGAAAGTAAGAGACGCGAAAGCTGTCGTTCTTTAAAAGAAAAGAAAGTCAATAAATAAATAAATAAATAAATAAATAAATAAACAATAAAAACTATAAAGTGCATTACGGCGCTAATTGCGCATCACACCTCCAAGTTGTTGTTGTTGTTGTTCGCGTGCTATTTGCGGCGGCGTCACGAACAGGACCGAAGGGCGTTGCAGCTTTAATGGCGGATGCCGGGAACTGCGGGCCCTGCGGTGGGCCTCTCCCTGCACTGGGAAACAATACCCGACATAGGACACCGTCAGGAAACCCCGCCTCCTACAGGGACTGAACGCAGGGTCTCTCAACCCCCCTTTTTTCACTATTATTTTTTTAAATTTAATTATAATTTTTTGGGTAATTTCACAGGTCATCACCTCCCCCCCCACACCCCCAGTACCATCCCACCCGCGGAGGCTGATCTGTAGTTTTAATGTTCCCTGGGTAATTATCTGTTGGAGTGCGCCTCGGCGGTGCCCTGGGTGGAACGTTTGGCTGATGCGTTCGGAGTCACGCTGTGCCGAACTCATTTGCATAAAGTTTCAATATGTACGTATTAAACTTCCCTGTATGACTACGTGTGTGTGATGCTGCTATATAACGATAATCGATTGGTTGTAAAGTTTTAATCTAATGCCCATGGTTCGGGTCCAACTCCGTGCGGGATCCCCGGTGTTTGTTACGTTAATTACCTTCATAATTGGTTAATTCAGCTAATTATGCACGGGAACGTGGCGCGCCGGGTAACGTAAGACGAGCGTATATGTGTATACGACGAGAGGTTTACAGGAGGATCGTTTTCCCTGCAGGGCCATGTAATGAAAACGCCGAGCTACATATTATTAGCTTAATTATGACTTTATTAGGTTAATTAACCGGCGTGGCGCACGAGTGCGATACATAAATACGCCCACGTCGGAGTCTGTTAGCACCAAGAAGATATTTATATCATAAACACGCCGAGGTTTTGAGGTGGAATTGTTTTTAAAACAGTGTTTTATTGTGCCGTACAATCTGCACGAATCAGGAGCGAAAATTGTTTTCATTGTGTCATTTTTATTGTAACAACAGGAAAAGTCCCTATGTCTTGTGTGGCGTCATATCATTAACATATATTTAATTATTCATGGGTGTGTTTTGAGCGTAACGTGCAATAAGCCAATCAGCCTGTCTCTCGACGTTCCCTTCAAGAACTAGGTGGCACTCTGACTTTGGCGGGTTGCTATTTAAACGGTGCAGCTACCTGGACCGGATTCCCGGTTCGAATCACAATCTGGGTGGAGTTTGCATGTTCTCCCCGTGTCCGAGTGGGTTTCCTCCGGGTTCTCCGGTTTCCTCTCACAGTCCAAAACATGGATCAAGGTCAATTGAATTCTCCAAATTGCCCCATATAGAGTGTGTGTCTGTGTGAGTGACTGTGTGCCCAGTGATAGATTGCCCCCCTGTCCTAGGTGTATCTGCCCAGCGCCCAAAACGGTTGGCATGTTCTCCTCTTAGCGCTGGGCATTCCCGGTTCGAATCCCAATCTGGATGGAGTCTCCATGTTCTCCCCGTGTCCGTGTGGGTTTCCTCCAACAGTCCAAAAATATGGACTCAAAGTAAATCAAATGCTCTAAATTGCCCTATGTAGTGTGTGTGGGGTGGCAAGGTAGCTTAGTAGTTTAGCATGTTCTCCTCTCAGCGCTGCGGATTCCCGGTTCGAATCCCAATCTGGGTGGAGATTCCATGTCCTCCCGTGTCCACATGGGTTTCCTCCCACAGTCCAAAAACATGGATCAAGGTCAATTGAAATATCCGGTTCTAAATCCCGTGGATAAAGAAATGCGGGATACGTGAAATTAAGAGTCCTGATTGTCTCCCACGTGGCGTTTCCATCATATCTGGGTTTGTTTATACGAAAAATCTTAATTACGCAGAATTAATCACAGCGCGTTCTGGAAGTGAAGCCGTCATGCGACCTCTAAATAATCCCATCTCTTTTTTTATTATTAAAGCGCGCGGCGGGAATGTCAGAACGGAGTTTAAACATTTATAAGGCGGACAGGTTGTTCATGCGATAAAATATAAAGTATTATTAAAAGCGGGAGACGGATCCGGACGTCGGGGACGTAGACGGAGCGCCGGGCTGCGGCTCACTTTCCTCCGCCGAATGGAAAGGAATGAAAAATGAGCCTCACTAAATGCCTCTTGACTTTCCTCCGCCTCCTCCGTCGACCTCCTTCATTTAGAACCGCGGATTGAATTGAACTCAATGTTCGGAGAATGCGCCTCCACTTTTCACGTTACCGAACTTGTCAGAAAATGGGCCACCTGAAGCTTATGGCTCAGTGCCGGGGACAAAGGACGCCTTTAAAAGTATGTGGCCGTCTCGCCGTAACGATGCCCCCGTCAGATTATCAAAGGACCGATAACAGCCCCCGGGGTAGGACACAAAGGAGCGTTCTGCTCTGCGTTGTCTTCTAAAAATATATATATATATACATGCACTGTACACTTGGTTAAATCCTCCACCTTGTTTCATGTCCCGCTGATTGTACAGATGGAATACAGTTCCATTCTGTAGTCCATCGGCTCCCCGTTAGTCCCCTGCACTCCACAGTGCGGGTATGATTAGGGTGGTGGATTATTCTCAGCAGTAGTGACACTGATGTGGTGGTGGTGTCGTCCCTCAGGGGCCCTTTGGGTGCTCACCCGGGAACGACTGGTGCCCGAACGAAGCACTCTACTCCCGCCGTCGAGAAATGTGGGCGGGGCCATGCATCTTTAGTCCCGGGTTTTTATAAACATACTACGTTAACTACGAACTTTCAGCTGGTGCAGCTGCCGTCACGCCAAGTTCCTGTTGCCGTTACAAACTCCCGCTCATCAAGATACACAATCTCATTGGTGGAACCCACGGCATGTGCATTAATTAACTTTAATTACCTTCTGTTGATGAGTTCCCCTCCGTTTTTTTTTTCTTTCCAACTAAAGAGCTACATTATTGAAACAGATCGTAATTGCATGCTATTAGAAAACATAAATAAAGCGTTGCTCTTCTGCTTAATCCGCTACTAGGGTTGCGGGAAGGGGGGGGGGGGTGATACACCCAGAACAGGATGCCAATCCATCACTCGGTACACTCACACACACACACACACAAACACACTCTATATAGGGCAATTTAGAGCATTCAGTTTACCTTAAATCCATGTTTTTGGACTGTGGGAGGAAACAGCAAATACATTTGTCTATAGTGCGCTGTGCAATAAAACAACAAACCTCTAGAACCAAAGTGCTATGCAGAACCACAATACAGCACAAAGAGCCCAATTTAATTAATCTAAACAAACTGAGCAGCTTGATACAGAAAGTAACGTACAATCAACCAATCACCAATTTTCGACATCTGGAGAGGGTGTGTTCAGTCGGCGGTGCGTCTGTATTTGTAGTGATACGACAGAAATGGACCTGAACACGCCTTGTTTAGAGACGGACATGCCATTGTGGGGAGATATACTCACACGCAGCTTTGCTATTTAAACCATGCAGGAGGAAGGCGGGACAAAAGACAGTGGGCAGGGTGAGAGATAGTAATGAGCATTGTGACGCATCATGATGTGCCATGTGCAGGATTCGCCAACGAATCATATGCTGTCGTCATGTGACATTTTACGCGAAAACTAATAACAACACGAGGAATTTAAATTAATATTGTACGTACTCTGTCTTATTAAAGTGAGTCACTTACTGAGTCGACTCAGTGTTTAGGATTCCGTCACCTATAAGTGAATCCAGAGGCTGATTGGTTGGAGAGGCTCGTCCTCAGAGGATGCTGGATATTTAAATGAGTCACCCGCTGAGACATGGGGAGAACGTACAAATTTCACCTCATACACTTTACACTAACGAGCATCGCAACATATCATTTGCTGTTGTCATGTGACATCTTACCCGAAAACTAATTACAACATGAGGAATTTAAATTAGGCTGCATGTTGGCTTAGTGGTTTAGCATGTTCTCCTCTCAGCGCTAGGGATTCACGGTTCAAATCCAAATCTGGGTGGAGTCTGCATATTCTCCCCGTGTCCGTGTGGGTTTCCTCCGGGTTCTCCAGTTTCCTCCCATGGATCATGGGAACATGGATCCAGGTCAATTGAGTTCTCCAAATTGCCCCATATAGAGTGTTTGTGTGTGAGTGAGTGTGTGTCCAGTGATAGAATGTCCCCCTGTCCTAGGTGTATCCGCCCAGTGCCTGAAATGTTCTCCCCTGGACGGGCATGGGGAACCCCCCCCCCGTGACCCTAATAGAGGATAAAGCAGAAGATAATGGATGGATGGAATTTGTTGGATGGAGCTCGGTTCTAATCCCGAGGCGTCTTTCCGGTCGATGAGCGATATCGGTCTGGCACCGATGAGAAATCAACACGGCCCGCGCCGAGGGCCCGGGACGCAGCGGTGGACTAAAAAGACATTCGTGTCCAGAGGGCAATTTTCCCAGATCGGTCACGTGTGGCCTGCCATATTAATAACTCCCCCCGGGTCATCCCAACAAATTGCGGCAGCTGGCCACACTGCACTCGCGCCGCGTCCAACACGGCCGACTCTCGCCGACTGTGCACCCGGCGGGCTGCCCTACAGCCAACCAAGCCCAGTCCCGAGGGTGACGCCACCGACCGCCGCCAGCCCGCTCGCCGTCCTGGCTCCCGCGCCCGTCCTGCTGCCCTAGAGCCGAAACGGCCGACCCGGTCCCCTCCGGTTTGCCTCGGAGCGAGCGGAGCCGGATCACGCCTGCGAGCCTCCCGGATTGCCAGATAAAATAATCCGGCATCTGGAGATGGGCCGGCCCACGGCGAACCGGCCGAGCGACCTCCTGGACCTCCCGGAGGCAGCGGCCCCGGCCAATGACAGAGGCGTTTATAAACTGCACCGTTACACACAGGAGGATAGAAGTCAGGTTTCAGTAAAAATAATTAATCTAACATCTTAACCTGGATTTGTTATTTAAACTAACTTAATCACTGGTTTTAGAACTTTGATATATTCATTTATATATTCAGGATCATGTGAGCTGGAGAAGCCTATCCCAGCACCTTGACTGCATAAAGCAGGGGGTAAAACCTGGACCCACCATCACAGGGCAGACACACACACACACGAACAAACACACTCTATATGGGGCAATTTGACCTTGAATTCATGTTTTTGGACTGTGGGAGAAAACCTATCTGGGTGAAGTTTGCATGTTCTCCCCATGTCCGCGAGGGTTTCCTCCAGGTTCTCCGGGCTCCTCCAAAAACACAGTCCAAAAACAAGGATTCAAGGTGAATCGGCTGCTGTAAATTGCCCCTATATAGTTCAGCTGAATAACATTATTTAATACATGATCCCTCTGGGGAGGCACGGTGGCTTAGCATGTTCTCCTCTCAGCGCTGGGGATTCCTGGTTGGAATCCCAATTTGAGTGGAGCTTGCATGTTCTCCCCGTGTCCGCGTGGGTTTCCTCCGGGTTCTCCAATTGAATTCTCCAAATTGCCCATATAGAGTGGTCTGTGTGAGTGAGTGTGTGTCCAGTGATGGATTGCCCCCCCACCCCCAATAATATCAACAATATTAACAATATTAACAAGAATAATATCATACAGTGCGTCCTCTCTGGGGCTTCTGACCCGATTGCCTCGGTTAAATCTGGAGATTATGGTCTGTATTAAACTGCACCCCCGTTTGGTTGTGGTGCGCCCCCCTGAGCAGCTTCCTGAAGTAACAATGCTCCGGTTAACGTGATTGGACCTTCGGGGCGCGGAACACGGGGATTTATGTAATGATTTCAGTTTTAGTAAATGCCTCAAGTGTTCCTTGATAACCAATGTAGAACCGCCGCTCTCCGGTTTCCCCCTCCCCGCCGTCCGCCGTTCTCCCGCGCACCGCCAGGCCGAGGCGGGCGGTCCCTTCTCCGGCTCTCGGCCCGGTGGGACGCGAGCAACGCCGCCATCGTTTATTTTATCCGTCTGCCGTTAATGTCTGTTTGGGAAGTAATTGTGGAATTGATGTAAATATCCGCGAGAGGTGGAAGTGGCGAGCGCCGGCGGGTTCTCCGGCGGGTTCTCCGGCGCTCCGAATGTAGGTCAGAGCGCGGATCCGTATTAAGCCTCCTCCATATGCATGCTGTGATCCGGGGCCGGCGAAATTCACTTAGAGCGTCTGCCGTAATTGTGCATTGGCCTTGGAGGTGAAAATTGGTCACAGATTAAAGTCGTGGCGCACTCGGTGACGGAGGGGGGGTGGGGGTGGGGGGGCTGTGTAAATAGAACGGCGGAACCAGGGGAGGGAGAAATCGTCCCGATCTCTATTTCGGGATGAATCCGGGGCGCCGGGGGCTGGGTTCGCCCATCATCAGTGTGATAAGGGTGAGCGAATGGAGCAGCATGATGGGCTGCACCTCCACCCGGACATCCACACAGAATGATTGGAATGACGACTGCCGCCGTTCGCACTGCGAGCCCCCACCGTCTGAGGGTCGGATTTGGTTTGTGGACATTTACGGTTGTCCCTTTATGGACAGAGAACCTAAGGGAAGAAGAGGCGGCATGGTGGTGTAGTGGTTAGAGTGTTCTCCTCTCATCCCTGGGCATCCAGGATGAAATCCCAATCTGAGTGGGATTGGTGGATGGATGGATAGGTGGGTGGAAGGATGATTGCGTGGGTGGTTGGATGGGTGCATGGATAGATGAATGATTGCGTGGATGGTTGGGAGGATGGATTAGTGGAAGAATGGTTGGATGGATGCTTGGATGGATGATTGGGTGGATGGTTGGATGTGTGGGTGGTTGGATGGGTGGATGGATGGGAGGATGGATATTTAGGTGGTTGAGTGGATGGATGGTTGGGTTGATGGATGGATGAGTGGATGATTGGGTGGATGGATAGATGATTGCGTGGGTGGTTGGGTGCATGGATAAGTGGAAGCATGGTTGGATGGATGATTGGGTGGATAGATGATTAGGTGGTTGGATGGATGTGTGGGTGGTTGGATGGGTGGATGGATGGTTGGGTGGATGTGTGGGTGGATGGATGGGAGGATGGATGTGTGGGTGGTTGGATGGGTGGATGGTTGGGTGGATAGATGATTGCGTGGATGGTTGGGTGGATGGATAAGTGGAAGCATGGTTGGATGGATGATTGGGTGGATAGATGATTAGGTGGTTGGATGGATGTGTGGGTGGTTGGATGGGTGGATGGATGGTTGGGTGGTTGGGTGGATGGATGGGAGGATGGATGTGTGGGTGGTTGGATGGGTGGATGGATGATTGGGTGGATAGATGATTGCGTGGATGGTTGGGTGGATGGATAAGTGGAAGCATGGTTGGATGGATGATTGGGTGGATAGATGATTAGGTGGTTGGATGGATGTGTGGGTGGTTGGATGGGTGGATGGATGGTTGGGTGGATGTGTGGGTGGATGGATGGGAGGATGGATGTGTGGGTGGTTGGATGGGTGGATGGTTGGGTGGATAGATGATTGCGTGGATGGTTGGGTGGATGGATAAGTGGAAGCATGGTTGGATGGATGATTGGGTGGATAGATGATTAGGTGGTTGGATGGATGTGTGGGTGGTTGGATGGGTGGATGGATGGTTGGGTGGTTGGGTGGATGGATGGGAGGATGGATGTGTGGGTGGTTGGATGGGTGGATGGATGATTGGGTGGATAGATGATTGCGTGGATGGTTGGGTGGATGGATAAGTGGAAGCATGGTTGGATGGATGATTGGGTGGATAGATGATTAGGTGGTTGGATGGATGTGTGGGTGGTTGGATGGGTGGATGGGTGGATGGGTGGATGTGTGGGTGGATGGATGGGAGGATGGATGTGTGGGTGGTTAGATGGGTGGATGGATGGATGGTTGGGTGGATAGACGATTGCGTGGATGGTTGGGTGGATGGATAAGTGGAAGCATAGTTGGATGGGTGATTGGGTGGGTGGATGGGTGGATGGATGGATGGTTGGGTGGATAGATGATTGCATGGATGGTTGGGTAGATGGATAAGTGGAAGCATAGTTGGATGGATGATTGGGTGGGTGGATGAATGGATGGATGGTTAGGTGGTTGGGTGGATGGGTTGATGATTGGGTGGGCGCTGTCCCTTTGTCCTTCTGTCCCCCTGCCTCCAAGTCGTTCAGTCCTCCTGTCCCCCTGTCCTCCTATCCCCTGCCCTTCAGTCCTCCTGCCCTCTGTACCCCTGTATTCCTGTCCTTCAGTCGCGCTATACCCAGACAGGACTCTGAAACACACACCCTGAGACAGACAGGACTCTGAAACACACGCCCTGAGACAGACAGGACTCTGAAACACACACACCCCGAGACAGACAGGACTCTGAAACACACACACCCCGAGACAGACAGGACTCTGGAACACACACACCCCGAGACAGACAGGACTCTGAAACACACACACCCCGAGACAGACAGGACTCTGGAACACACACACCCCGAGACAGACAGGACTCTGAAACACACACACCCCGAGACAGACAGGACTCTGAAACACACACACCCCGAGACAGACAGGACTCTGGAACACACACACCCCGAGACAGACAGGACTCTGAAACACACACACCCCGAGACAGACAAGACTCTGAAACACACACACCCCGAGACAGACAGGACTCTGAAACACACACACCCCGAGACAGACAGGCCTCTGGAACACACACACCCCGAGACAGACAGGACTCTGAAACACACACACCCCGAGACAGACAGGACTCTGAAATACACACACCGAGACAGACAGGACTCTGAAACACACACACCCCGAGACAGACAGGACTCTGAAACACACACACCCCGAGACAGACAGGACTCTGAAATACACACACCCCGAGACAGACAGGACTCTGAAACACACACACCCCGAGACCGACAGGACTCTGAAACACACACCCTGAGACAGACAGGACTCTGAAACACACACCCTGAGACAGACAAGACTCTGAAACACACCACGAGACAGACAGGACTCTGAAACACACACCCTGAGACAGACAGGACTCTGAAACACACACCCTGAGACAGACAAGACTCTGAAACACACCACGAGACAGACAGGACTCTGAAACACACACCCTGAGACAGACAGAACCTGAGAAACGTGTCTCTCCTCTTATCGTGTTTCCATCCAGATTACAAACAAATACAGAATGGCGTCCATCGGCCTCCCTACACGCCTGCTATTCTCCTCCGGATGGCATGGTGGTGTCCTCGTGTCCAAACACGGGTCCTTTATAGCAAATACTAATGAATGTTGATCTTCACTTTGGTCTGTAACGATGAAGACTCCGGCAGAACCCCACCGAGGGGGTGTGATGACGGTGGTGGATGATCACAGATCACAGCACTGTATCAGAACATCACTATATAGAAATAACTAAATAAAATAAAAAATCTGCGGTAGCTGAAAAAAAATTCAATGTAATCAAAGCCAATGCCAAGCTGGCACCACCGCAGTGCCCAAATAATAGGACGTAACTTTGCATGACCCTGATGTTCTCCGTCTAATGAGCGCAGATGTCATTTTCTCCCAGCGTGAGTCCATCATGACACACTATTGCATCACACTTATTGTTTTTTTTTTTGTCTTTTTTATTTTTTTGAAGCCAATCAGCTCGCGTCTCTCGGGCCAGAGGACGAGTCCGAACAAATTTTCCATTGATTCTTGAAACGAAATTTCCTTTTTATTAAAGTGGCTTAGTGGTTGGCATGTTCTCCTCTCAGCACTAGGGATTCCCAGTTCAAATCCCAATCTGGGTGGAGTTTCCATGTCCTCCCTGTGTCCTCCAGTTTTCCGGTTTCCTCCCACAGTCCAAAGACATAAATCAAGGTCAATTGAATTTTCCAAATTGCCCCATATAGAGTGTGTGTGTGTGTGTGTGTGTGAGTGTGTGTCCAGTGATAGATTAGCATCCTGTCCTGGGTGTATCTGTCCAGGGCCTGAAATGTTCTCCTCTGGATGGGCATGGGGAACCCCCCCCAACGACCCTAGTAGAGGATAAAGCAGAAGATAATGAATGGATGGATGGTTCCACATTGTTCCTCTTGCAGCACCACAGCTAGTTGAGCCTAGGCCTCCCTCCTTGGTTAGTTATGGGCATGGGGAACCCCCCCTTCCCCCCATGATGCTAGTAGTGGATAAAGTGGAAGATAATGGATTGATGATTTGATTGAGGACGGCACAGTGGCTTAGTGGTTGGCATGTTCTCCTCTCAGCGCTGGGGATTCCCGGTTCGAATCGCAATCTGGGTGGAGTTTGCATGTTCTCCCCGTGTTTGTGTGGGTTTCCTCCGGGTTCGCCGGTTTCCTCCCACAGTCCAAAAACATAGATCAAGGTCAATTGAATCCCCCCTCCCCCCGCGACCATAGTAGAGGATAAAGCGGAAGATGATGGATGAATGGAAACAGATGAAAACCTTCAGCACTTCTCTTTTCTCGTTAACGTGCCGCCGCCACGCAGCACTGACACTTCTACTGTTATACTTGACAGAAAGGCAATTATCAGATGCTATAATTGCTATAATTTGGTATCAGTCACTCAAAATCAGAACCGAACTGCTCCAGGCATTCATAGACTGGGATGTTTTGATATTTAGCATGTTCTCCTTTTTTTGTATCTTTCCCACCGAGACCTTTTCTTTTCATTCATTCATTCTTTCATTTATTCTCTACCATCTAATAGGGTCATGGTGGGAGGGGGGGGGGGTTCCCATGCCCATGCACCCAGGACAGATGTTATTAACAATAACACACCCTACAATACATCTACAATCTACAATACATTATTTCCCGATGGTTTTTTTTATCATTAAAAACTGCATTCTGTCATTTGGCCACTAGATGGCCGCTTTGGTGAGCCGTCAATCAAGTCTGATACAGGGCAGTGGCTCGGACACTTTTCAGACCACGTGGCACCCATTATCAAACCACAAAGTTTAAGCACCACCTACATTTTTCATCACGGCAATCAGGTGTTTATTAAAGCAATAAGATACCAGGGGGCGTGGCTTTATTGCGAATAAATTACAAAAAAAATTAGGTATTGTACACTTCAGTTACACCTCTTTCCTCTGATTTATTCACAATAATACACTGGTGGCTTAGTGGTTGGCATGTTCTCCTTCGTGTCTGCCTAGGTTTCCTCCCACAGTCTAAAAAACGTGGATTTAAGGTGAATTGAATGCTCCGAATTGCCCCTATATAGAGTGTGTGTTTGTATGTATGTCTGTGTGACTGACTCAAGTCCCTTAATTAACTAAATACTAGCAATTAGGTATTAAATCAATTAAAAATTAATTGATTAAGAATTGGTATGTTGTAAAATAATTACTTGAGTAAATGTAGAAGTATAAAAATTCACATGCATTTACCTTAATATATATATATATATATATATATATATATATATATATATATATATATATATATATATATATATATATATATATATATATATACAAAATTCAAGAAGATTCAAGAAAATTTTATTATCATTAATATCACATTGTTACATGAGATAGTAACGAAATTATCGGTCACGGACCCCGATTACCCTGTTATTTACATCATTTAAATTTTGAGAAGAAATGAGAATTATACATATCGCTATGTGAAATGTGAAATATAGTATAGTATGCCACTATGAATATGTACTATATCACTACAAATATAGAATATTTAACTATAAATATAATATATAAATATATGTATATACATTTACATTTACATTTAGTCATTTAGCAGACGCTTTTATCCAAAGCGACTTACAAATGAGAACCCCACAAGTCAGAAGCCATGGAGAAAACCAACTATACTGTAAGTTCATCAAACCTGATTGTTATTCGAAGCTGCGCCCCCCCCCCCCCTTTTTTTTTATTTTATTATTATTTTTTTTTTTATAACAGGTATTTGTTAAATAGATGCGTCTTAAGTAGTTTCTTAAAACTGTTTAGAGATTCTGCCTTACGGACAGAGTTGGGAAGATCGTTCCACCATTATTATGTATATGGAGTATATGTATATGTATATGGAGGCCCATTTCCTGCATTTGGAGGTGTAGATGTCTGTGGTGGTGGGGAGATTGATGCCAATAATCCTCTGTGCAGCCTTCACTACCCTCTGCAAAGCTTTCCTGTCTGCAGCAGAGCAGCTTCCATGCCACACGTTGATGCTGGAGCACAAGACGCTCTCCAACACACATCTGTAGAACGAGCATAGAACTGAGCTCCCTAGTCCTGCTCTCCTCAGCCGCCTGAGGAAGTAGAGCCGCTGATGTGCCTTCCTGACCAAGCTGGAAGTGTTGGTGCTTCAGGTGAGGTTGTTACTCAGGTGCACACCCAAGTACCTGTAGCTGGAGACCACTTCCACCGCAGATCCCCCGACGTGTAGAGGGGATATATATATATATATATATATATATATATATATATATATATATATATAGATATATATATATATATCGATATATATATATATATTATATATATGAAATGTTTTTAACTGTCAATTCTAATTAAATTTTTAACGGGCTTCATATTATTTTATGTTCGGCTCAAATGGGCACAAGCACTAATCACATGAAAACATGCAGCAGACGGCTTGTAATACTTTAATATTGTTAAAATAATAATAATAATAATAATAATAATAATAATAATAATAATAATAATTCTATCAATAATAACATAATAATAACATAATAATAACACCATGTGACTATCAGACAGTATCTGCATATTAATAAGCCCTGACGTTTTAATTAAATGTTCTGATGTGCAAACCAATTAACCAAAGCAGTGGTGGAAATAATGTGGTTGTTAATGTTGTGATTATTAATATTCTACGTTAGGACATGACGTCATCAGTCTCTCAGTGTAATGCTTTATAGTGGAGGACGCCATTAGAATTCAATTAAAAGGCAGCTAATTAAAATAAAAAGCATGACGTGTTTAAAGTGTCCTTTAACATTTTAACATTAAACAGCAGAATAAATTAGAGATGAGAAATTAGGGCTCAACAAGAGTTCAGTTTAAAACGTATTGTTTTATTTAAGCAGCTGTACGTGTAACACAACGCGACAGAACACCAAAGAAAATGTATTAATTATGATGAAATAGAATTAATTAATAAATACCTGAACTACATCGTCAGTCACGTGATTTAATCCGTTTTTTAAATTTGCCGCTGAGTTCTGTAACGCCATGAGCGCTTCATTCACAAAAACAGACTCCGTCATCATGACGTCATTTGATGAGCCAGCGTGCTTAAATTCTGATTGGTCATTGCCCGTCAGCCATCCAATCACGAGCTCGCCCCGCTCCCCACCTTCCCCGTTTTAACATCCAATAGGATTCCGAGTTGAGCTCCATTAACTGTATGAAGGCAATAAAGAGATGAAACGATCTATAATTAAATTTATTTAAAATTTAGAAACATTTAGAAATGTAATGAGGAGAAATAAAAAGTATTACGAGACAGAAATACTCAGTAAAGTACAGCATTTACATTTACATTTAGCAGACGCTTTTATCCAAAGCGACTTACAAATGAGAAACATCCAATAACAAATAACAGATAACAGATAAAAAAAAAAAAACTACTTAATTATATTTACTTAGTTATTTACGCCCTCTGCCAAAAGAGGATTAAGCGAAAGATAATAAAACAAACTAAATATTTAAAATAATGTATTTTAAAAACCACCCCTATATCGTGTTAAATTACTTTATCCTAAAATTAGTTAAATTAGTAAAAAATTAGTAGTAAATAGGCAATTTCCATACATCCATTAGCTTTATCCTCTAGTAGGGTCCTGGGGGGAGGGGAGGTAGACAGAGAATGTTTCAGACACTGGGCAGATACACCCAGGACGTGGGGGGGCAATCTATCACTGGACTCACTCACACAGACAATCTCTATGGGGCAATTTGGAAAACTTTGGTTGGAATGTTCCCCTCTCAGCACTAGGGATTCCCGGTTCGATTCCCTGGGTGGAGTTTGCATGTCCTCCCCGTGTCCGTGTGGGTTTCCTCCGGGTTCTCCGGTTTGCTCCGACAGCCCAAAAAACATGGATCAAGGCAATTGAATTCACCAAATTGCCCCATATAGAATGTGTCTGTGTGAGTGAGTGTGTGTCCAGTGATAGATTGGCGCCCTGTCCTGGGTGTATCTGCCCAGCTCCCGAAACGTTCTCCCCTGGATGGGCATGGGGAACCCCCCTGACCCCGAAGTGACCCTAGTAGAGGATAAATCGGAAGATAATGGATGGATAAAGAAGAGAAGGGGCACGGTGGCTTAGTGGTTGGCATGTTCTCCTCCGGATTCTCCGGGATCCTCCCACAGTCCAAAAAATTGGATCAAGGTCAATTGAATTCTCCAAATTGCCCCATATAGAGTGTGTGTGTGTGTGTGTGTGTGTGTGTGTGTGTGAGTGAGTGTGTGTCCAGCAATAGATTGGCGTAACATTCTCCCCTGGACCCCCCCCCCCAGCGACCCTAATAGAGGATAAAGCAGAAGATAATGGATGGATGGATGGATGAAGAAGAGGAGATGGTGTCGTCCCGATGTTCAAGCATTATATTTATATATGATTTGGTTATATATAATTCCATAGTGCTCTATATGTACGTCTTTTAAACGCTTCCATAGTAACGCAGCATTTCTCTTAAACATCTTCCATCAGCGTTGCCCGCCGTGGAGTGCTTTCAAAAATGTAGGAGGGTGAACTCCATCATTCACCCGACCGAAAGCTGCACACGGGGTCGATTGGTTCCCTCTCCAGTTTTCGCTGCTATAGCAACAAGTGAGAGTGTTAACACGGATGCGGCCAAGATCCCGGTCACTGCTGTTACAGTGTCAACGACGAACGAAGAAGGGCTGAGTGCTCCCGGTCACTGCTGTTACCGTGTCGACGATGAAGACGATGAACGATGAAGGGCTGAGGGCTCGTTGTCACCGCTGTTACCGTGTCGACGATGAAGACGATGAACGATGAAGGGCTGAGGGCTCGTTGTCACCGCTGTTACCGTGTCGACGATGAAGACGATGAACGATGAAGGGCTGAGGGCTCGTTGTCACCGCTGTTACCGTGTCGACGATGAAGACGATGAACGATGAAGGGCTGAGGGCTCGTTGTCACCGCTGTTACCGTGTCGACGATGAAGACGATGAACGATGAAGGGCTGAGTGCTCCCGGTTACTGCTGTTACCGTGTCGACGATGAAGACGAGGAACGATGAAGGGCTGAGGGCTCGTTGTCACCACTGTTACCGTGTCGACAATGAAGACGATGAACGATGAAGGGCTGAGGGCTCGTTGTCACCGCTGTTACCGTGTCGACGATGAAGACGATGAACGATGAAGGGCTGAGGGCTCGTTGTCACCGCTGTTACCGTGTCGACGATGAAGACGATGAACGATGAAGGGCTGAGGGCTCCCGGTCACTGCTGTTTTACCGTGTCGACGATGAAGACGATGAACGATGAAGGGCTGAGGGCTCCCAGTCACCGCTGTTACCACGTCGACAATGAAGACGATGAACGATGAAGGGTTGAGGGCTCCTGGTCACCTCTGTTACCGTGTTGATGATGAAGACGATGAACGATGAAGGGCTGAGGGCTTGTGGTCGAACAGAACCACAATCAAAGCCACAAATTATTCCAGCACCGGCGTTCGGGCGTCTTTATGGATTATCGATTCCCCCGTTCTCCGGTATCGGGCGTCCTTCTCGTTTACTTTTCATTTTTACGATCCACCCCAGGAGCCGTGGGGCATTCTGGGAGCCGTGGGGCATTCTAGGAGCCATGGGGCATTCGGGGAGCCATGGGGCATTCTGCAGTCCTCAGATAAGGCACTCCAGGTTTAAGGAGGAGGTTCATTCATTTATTCATTCATTATCTTCTGCTTTATCCTCTATTAGGGTCACGGGAGGATGGGGTTGGGTTCCCATGCCCATCCAGGGGAGAACGTTTTGGGCGCTGGGCAGATACACCCAATCTATCACTGGACACACACTCACACAGACACACTCAAACACTTTATAAAGGGGCAATTTAGAGCAGCTAATTCACCTTGAATCCATGTTTTTTGGACTGTGGGAGGAAACCCACATGGACACGCGGAGAACATGGAAACTCCACCCAGAATGGGATTCGAACCTGGATCACTAGCGCTGAGAGGAGAACATGCTAAACCACTAAGCCACCATGCCGCCCTTATTTGAATTATGTTTGATTGTAAGCTGAGTTTATTGTAAGTTGAGTTTAATTGTAAGTTTAATTGTAAGTTGAGTTTAATTGTAAGTTGAGTTTAATTGTAAGTTGAGTTTAATTGAGTTTAATTGTAAGTTGAGTTTAATTGTAAGTTGAGTTTATTGTAAGTTGAGTTTAATTGTAAGTTGAGTTTAATTGTAAGCTGAGTTTAATTGTAAGTTGAGTTTAATTGTAAATTGAGCTTATTGTAAGTTGAGTTTAATTGTAAGTTGAGTTTAATTGTAAGTTGAGATTAATTGAGTATAATTGTAAGTTAAGTGAGGGCGGCACGTTCGCCTCTCAGCGCTAGGGATTCCCGGTTCGAATCCCCATCTGGGTGGAGTTTCCATGTTCTCTCCGTGTCCGCGTGGGTTTCCTCCGGGTTCTCCGGTTTCCTCCCACAGTCCAAAAACATGGATCAAGTCAATTGAGTTCTCCAAATTGCCCCATATAGAGTGTGTATGAGTGAGTAAGTGTGTCCCCAGCGATGGATTGGCGCCCTGTCCTGGGTCTATCTGCCCAGCGCCCGAGACGTTCTCCCCTGGATGGGCATGGGGAACCCCACCGCGACCCTAATAGAGGATAAAGTTGAGTTTAATTGTAAGTTGAGTTTAATTGAGTTTAATTGTACATTGAGTTTATTGTAAGTTGAGTTTAATTATAAGTTGAGTTTAATTGAGTATAATTGTAAGTTGAGTTTATTGTAAATTGAGTTTAATTGTAAGTTGAGTTTAATTGAGTTTAATTGTAAGTTGAGTTTATTGTAAATTGAGTTTAATTGAGTTTAATTGTAAGTTGAGCTTTTTGTAAGTTGAGTTTAATTGAGTTTATTGTAAGTTGAGTTTAATTGTAAGTTGAGTTTATTGTAAGTTGAGTTTAATTGTAAGTTGAGTTTAATTGTAAGTTGAGTTTAATTGTAAGTTGAGATTAATTGAGTTTAATTGTAAGTTGAGTTTCTTGTAAGTTGAGTTTAATTTTAAGCTGAGTTTAATCTCAGGCTCAGAGATTTGCGTGGCGAGCCGGATCTCGTGGCGAGCGGTGAAAATAAATCCATAAATAAATGAACGCTCCAGCGCCGGCTCTGTTTGTTTCTGCGCTGTAATAACAACGGCTTTGGTCGGCCGAAGTTTGACAGCAGTGTACATACGAGGCTCGCTCCCCCGTGAACCCGCTCCGTCCCGCCGCCCGCAACGGGACGCCGCCGACGCCAACGGCGATCATCACACGTATTTACAGAGGCCGCTGGTGCGTGCCGTCCCCCGACCAAATGGAACGTTAGCGCCTCATTAATATGCAGATTTTTGGCCGAGGCTGCGTAGAAGTCCTTGGCTGTGGGGCCCAAGGTTAGCGTGAGGTCTCGGAAGGATAATTAGAAGCTCGTTATGGACGACCAAGTTGGAGAGGAAGAGACGCAGAGGAGAAACCAACTCCAAAATCGCGTCGGCGAGGGATCGGCGGCGGCGGCGGCGGCCCGGGAGAGTTTCCGTTGAACGGCGCGGGGGCCAGCTGGCTCGGAGGGCGCGCGGCAAGAAAGTGTGGTTAAGAAAGTAAGCAGCATGTGGTTGGGAATGCTGGACGGGTGGACGCCGCGCCGCGATGCACTCCGAAAGACGGAATATCACGAGAACCGGCGCCCACGCGGCACACCGGGGTCCGACTTCATTAGTGGACAGCGCTAATGAAGCTGGCAGCCTGCGGAGTGTGACTCGGCCTCACGCCAGCACCGCGGAATTGAGACGAGGCCCGGCTGTCGGGTTCCTCGAGCAGGTGAACCTCACTGGGCACCGTGAGCGGAGCTGTTCTGTATGTGGGGGGAGGGGGGTACTAGATGGTTCTTGGTACCATTGGCACCTACTGTCCCGGTCCTAAAGAGCACCACCCATGAGGGCTGGATCTGAACCTGTGTAGCCAGCAGGGAGTGAGTTGCGGCTTACAGCACTCTGCCTTTGGCCCCCCCGGTGGTGGGTGTGGCTTATTGCGCTCTGCTGCCAGCGAATCTGAGGAAGGCGACTGATACGCATGGATAAAGAGGCATGTTCTAGAGCTAGGAACATAATCAGAGACGATGAAATTAATTATTAAAAACCCTAACAAACACCGGACGGCGCAGGGGTCAGCTCGCTGCCTTT
This sequence comes from Corydoras sp. C115, assembly GCA_019802505.1. NCBI lineage: Eukaryota > Metazoa > Chordata > Actinopteri > Siluriformes > Callichthyidae > Corydoras > Corydoras sp. C115. Next base: position 164,883 of record JAFMOC010000194.1, on the reverse strand, counting down.
GGCCTCCCGGTGGTGGGTGTGGCTTATTGCACTCTGCTGCCAGCGAATCCGAGGAGGACGACTAACAATCAAGATGCATGTTCTAGAGCTAGGAACATAATCAGAGACGATGAAATTAATTATTAAAAGTTAATAATTAAAAATAATAATAAAAAATAATAAAATGAAAATATTATAAAATATATTATATAAAAATATAATTAAATAATAAAAAATTTAAAAAAATTATTGTAAATCTCGGTTCCAATCCCGAGGTGGGTGGAGTTTGAATGTTCTCCCTGTGTCCGCATGGTTCCCTCCCACAGTCCAAAAACATGGATTTAAGGTGAATTCATTAATTAATCAATTCATTATCCTCCGCTTAGTCCTCTCCCAGGGTCATGTGGGGGAATGGGGGGAGTGGTAGGGGCAGGGTTGGGGTTCTGCAAGCCCATCCAGGGGAGAACGTTTTGGATGCTCACACAGACACACCAACACACTTCATATGGGGCAATTTAGGGCATTCAATTTACCTTGAATCCACATTTTGGGACTGTGGGAAGAAACCCATGCGGACACGGGGAGAACATGCAAACTCCACCCCGATTGGGATTTCAACCGGGATTCCCAGCTCTGAGAGGAGAACATGCCAACCACAACACCACCATGCCACCCTCTGCTCCAAATTGCCCCTATAAAGTATATAGTGTGAGTAAGTGTGTTCCCAACGACGGATTGAATTCTGTGCTGGATGTCTCCACTCATTGGTCATCAGAAACCGGGGAACCAACAGAGGAATCCCCCCCCCCACACACACACACAGGGGAACCAATCCATACCCCCCTCCACCCTCATAAGATGACAACCACTGCAATCCCTGTGATTGAAACCAAAAACTTCCAGCCATGAATCACATGACGTGACGTCTGCTGTGTGCCCTGGGGCACGTCCTGGGGGGACGTGTTCCCACCAACCTGGAGGTATATAAATGTCCCAAATGCCTGTATAGGTTCTTGAATATATATATATATATATATATATATATATATATATATATATATATATATATATATATATACACACTCACCGGCCACTTTATTAGGTACACCTGTCCAACTGCTCGTTAACACTTAATTTCTAATCAGCCAATCACATGGCGGCAACTCAGTGCATTTAGGCATGTAGACATGGTCAAGACAATCTCCTGCAGTTCAAACCGAGCATCAGTATGGGGAAGAAAGGTGATTTGAGTGCCTTTGACCGTGGCATGGTTGTTGGTGCCAGAAGGGCTGGTCTGAGTATTTCAGAAACTGCTGATCTACTGGGATTTTCACACACAACCTCTAGGGTTTACAGAGAATGGTCCGAAAAAGAAAAAACATCCAGTGAGCGGCAGTTCTGTGGGCGGAAATTCCCTGTTGATGCCAGAGGTCAGAGGAGAATGGCCAGACTGGTTCAAGCTGTTAGAAAGGCAACAGTGACTCAAATAGCCACCCGTTACAACCAAGGTAGGCAGAAGAGCATCTCTGAACGCACAGTACGTCGAACTTTGAGGCAGATGGGCTATAGCAGCAGAAGACCACACCGGGTGCCACTCCTTTCAGCTAAGAACAGGAAACTGAGGCTACAATTTGCACAAGCTCATCAAAATTGGACAATAGAAGATTGGAAAAACGTTGCCTGGTCTGATGAGTCTCGATTTCTGCTGCAACATTCGGATGGTAGGGTCAGAATTTGGCGTCAACAACATGAAAGCATGGATCCATCCTGCCTTGTATCAACGGTTCAGGCTGGTGGTGGTGATGGTGTCATGGTGTGGGGAATATTTTCTTGGCACTCTTTGGGCCCCTTGGTACCAATTGAGCATCGTTGCAACGCCACAGCCTATCTGAGTATTGTTGCTGACCATGTCCATCTCTTTATGACCACAATGTACCCAACATCTGATGGCTACTTTCAGCAGGATAATGCGCCATGTCATAAAGCTGGAATCATCTCAGACTGGTTTCTTGAACATGACAATGAGTTCACTGTACTCAAATGGCTTCCACAGTCACCAGATCTCAATCCAATAGAGCATCTTTGGGATGTGATGGAACGGGGGATTCGCATCATGGATGTGCAGCCGACAAATCTGCGGCAACTGTGTGATGCCATCATGTCAATATGGACCAAACTCTCTGAGGAATGCTTCCAGCACCTTGTTGAATCTATGCCACGAAGAATTGAGGCAGTTCGGAAGGCAAAAGGGGGTCCAACCCGTTACTAGAATGGTGTACCTAATAAAGTGGCCGGTGAGTGTATATATATATATATATATATATATATATATATATATATATATATATATATATATATATATATGAATCTCCATCCTGATTCATCTGGAGATTTCAATTGTGAGTCTCCACCCAGATTGTGATGTCACAGTGCTCACACAGAGCTTACCTTTTATGTTCCGTGTTTTATGATGAACCCTGGGACCCGTCCCCAGGATCAGACATAAAGTCCAACCTCAGCAACCTCGCGTTCAGCGTGCGATCCACCCTCCAATCAGGAGTCTCCATCGCCTCCCCGGAGACGTTTGGAGACCCAGATTGCCCATCCACGTTCCCCCACCGGCACGTCCCAATAAGGAGGCTCCGCTCGGCGGAACGTGGAGGAACGCATGTCAAAGGAACCGTCTGTAATTATCTTGGACGTGACGAGTGGTGACGAGGTCACATGGGCCGACTAATGGGACTCATGATGGAATGAACGGGAGGAGAACGTGGAGGAACCGAAGTTTGCGTGGAACCAAATCCTTCACACTCTCATCCGTCACCTTTGTTAATGATTAGTGCCGCCCGGATGGATGGAGATCTGTCGCTGGGAGAACGTGAGATCTACGCCCACGCACAGACGCATCACACCGCCGGGCCAGAAGGCGGTTGACCGCTGACGCACGGCGCGCCGGTTCTTGCGCGTGAAGACGCATCAGGCGTGTTTTATTTTTTTTACATCCTCTGTGACGAACCGCGACGCCGCCGTCCTCTCATGTAGGACGTTCCTGATTCACGAGTCCCTCTGCGTCAGTTCCAAAGAGGCTGAGCGCGGAACTCGGCAGAACGTCGGATGATTCACGCTGATTTATTTACACGCTGCTTCGTTGCGATGCGTTCGGAGCCTCCGTTCCTCAAAAACACACCCTGCTCTTTGTTTTGGATGGATGAGGAACCTTGTGAGGACCTTCTCCAGCAGCTGGGGGACGCACATCTTAAACAATCAGATCAAGCACCATGTTCTGCATTATGTAGAACTGTGAGCGTTCTATCTCTGAGGGAACAATAGGTCCACTCTGACATGGCTGGGCTTCAGGGGTCAGAAAGATTTGAATTTTTTTGTTGATGTTGTTTTGGGGAAACGCAAAAACACTCTGGGTTTCCTCCTCTGTGGAGAACGTATGGTTCTCATTAGTGCTCCTGTTGAGTAAGCAACACCAACCATGCTACAACCGGATCATCAGATGAAGCCATGGACCCACCACCCACTGAAGCTCTCGAGGTAAAGCCCAGCTTCAGATCAGATTCTGAGTTCAGTGGACCTGATGGAGTTCAGTCTGAAGATCTGAAGAAGCTGATGAAGCCCAAGGAGAATGTACTGCATACTGATCTCAGGTTCCATCAGTTTAGAGATCTGTGTTCGTACCAGGTGTGAACTTACGGTTCTGAAGGTTCAGAAGCAGCACCAACCAAGCTACAGCCAGATCATGAGATGAAGCCATGGACCCACCACCCGCTGAAGGCGAAACACTTCAGATAAAGCTCAGCTCCAGATCAGATTCTGAGTTCAGTGGTCCTGATGGAGTCCAGCCTGAAGATCTGAAGTAGCTGATGAAGACCAAACACGAGCTAGATAAGTTCCATCAGATCTGTGCTGGTCCCCGGTGTGAACTAGATCTTAAGGTTCTGATGGTTCAGTCTAAGCTCAGTGTGTAAAGCTCAGCTCCAGATCAGATTCTGAGTTCAGTGGACTGGAGTGGCCTGAAGATCTGAAGGAGCTGATGAAGACCAAACAGGACCCACTTAGGTTTCATCAGTTCTGAGATCTGTGCTGGTCCCAGGTGTGAACTGGATCAACTGAGCTACAGCTGGATCATGAGATGAAGCCATGGCCCCACCACCTACAAAATCCCAGGAGATAAAGCTCAGCTCCAGGTTCAGATTCTGAGGTCAGTTGACCTGATGGAGTCCAGCCTGAAGATGTAAAGGAGCTGATGAAGACCAAGCAATACCTACTCAGGTTCCATCGGTTCTGTGAATGGTTCAGTCTCAGTTCAATGTGTAAAGCCCAGCTCCAGATCAGATTCTGAGTTTGGTGGTCCTGATGGAGTCTAGCCTGAAGATCTGAAGGAGCTGAAGAAGACCAATCAGGAGCTACAACATTCTGATCTCAGGTTGCATCAGTTTTGAGATCTGTGCTGGTCCCAGGTGTAAACTGGATCTTAAGGTTCTGAAGGTTCAGAAGCAATACCAACCGAGCTACAGCTGGATCATGAGATGAAGCCATGGACCCACCACCTACAAAACCCCAGGAGATAAAGCTCAGCTCCAGATCAGATTCAGAGTTCAGGGGATCTGATGGAGTCCAGTCTGAAGATCTGAAGAAGTTGATGAAGACCAAACAGGAACTGAAATACGGAACTTAGTTTCCATCAGTTCTGAGATCTATCCTTCTCCCGGGTGTGAACTGGATCTTAAGGTTCTGATGGTTCAGACTCAGTTCAGTGTTTAAAGCTCAGCTCCAGATCCGATTCTGAGGTCAGGGGACCTGATGGAGTCCAGCCTGAAGATCTGAAGAAGCTGATGAAGACCAAACAGGAACTATGACATACTGAACTCAGGTTCCTTCAGTTCTGAGATCTGTGCTTGTCCCAGGTGTGAACTGGATCTTAAGGTTCTGATGTTTCAGACTCTGTAACTGGAGTCATGTTCTGCTGTGTGTTGGTCTCAAAACACCAGAGTGTCCTCCATTAATTCAGTAATTTATCTATTTCCTAAATTATAGATATCACACACTTACACACACACACACGCACACACACACACACACACACACACACACTGTTGTTTTGCAGCTGGTGGTTTTACGGGAATATCCGGCCTCGTCTTTATTGATTCTATAAAATATCTGATATTTGTCTGAAAGACGAGCCGACATGGACAAGGCCTCTCTCTGGAACTCTGAAAGAGAACCCGACTTTAAAGAACCCGTCACTCAGCAGGTTTCTGTGAGACACCAGGTCCAGAAGCCTTTTCTCTTTCATTACCGGCTTCAGTAGATGTTCCACTTTATGTTAAACCAAGTTTATTTATTTGTAAACGCCAGGTTATGTGTCATTGGTCGCTTTATCCATCCATTATCTTCCGCATTATCCTCTGTAGTAGGGCCGGGGGAGGGATGTGACATGACCAAACTCTATATGTTTAAATACCCAGCGTTTCCCAATGTTCCCTGTTGGAACATCCATCCATCCATCCATGATCTTCTGCTTTATCCTCTATTAGGGTCGCAGGGGGGTTCTCCATGTCCATCCAGGGGAGAATGTTTCGGGCGCTAGGCAGATACACCCAGGACAGGACGCCAATCTATCATTGTTTGCACACTCACTCACACACACACACACACACACTCTATATGGGGCAATTTGGAGAATTCAAATGACCTTGTTCCATGTTTTTGGACTATGGGAGGAAACCGGAGAAACCCACGCAGACACGGGGAGAACACGCAAACTCCATCCAGATTGGGATTCGAACTGGGAATCCCCAGCACTGAGAGGAGAACATGCCAACCACTAAGCCACCGTGCCGCCATTGGTCGTCTTTATTTTGGAAAAGGAAACATATATAAATAAATAAAAAAAAAACACAAAACCATGTGCACACATCACCTAAATATAAGTTTCGTCTGTGCACCGTAGCACTAACCGCTAACTTACTTTCTCGACCAATCACGGTGTAGCTGCCTGAACCACACTGAGGAGGTCAAGAGTATGTAAACCTCCTCAAAATCCTAAAGAGTAAGAATGTCAAATGCCGTGGTCATCGAAGTAAAGGTGTGGATTTGTATAGGAAACACACACACACACACACACATACATGCACACACACACACATACACACACACACACAGATTCTAAGAAATAAATTATATGGAATTATTGTCTAATAGCAAGGCGGCACGTGGCTTAGTGGTTAGCATGTTCTCCTTTCAGCGCTGGGGATTCCCGGTTCAAATCCCAATCTGGGTGTAGTTTGCATGTTCTCCCCGTGTCCGCGTGGGTTTCCTCCGGGTTCTCCGGTTTCCTCCCACAGTCCAAAAACATGGATCAAGGTCAACTGAATTCTCCAAATTGCCACATATAGAGTTTGTTTGTGTGAGTGAGTGTGTGTCCAGCGATGGATTGGCGTCCTGTCCTGGGTGTATGGGAACTCCACCTGGGTGGGGAACTACACCTCCACGCCCCCCCACCCCCGCGACCCTAGTAGAGGATAAAGTGGAAGATAATGGAGCTTTACAGTGATCTAAACATGAATCTGTAAAGAACAAACCAAAGCGACAGTGGCAGGAAAAAAATCAGTTTAAAAAAAAAATTGTGAGGGCCGAGAATCAGTGCAAGCCCTCGCTTCCTCGCTGAGCGGCTGAGCGGCGGCGTTCACAATGTGAGATGATGTTTATAATAAGATGACCTTTTAAAATAGCTCGTGGTTTGATTTAGTATAAAAATAAACGGTGAGAGTGTGAGACGGAGATCATTCCTGCTGCTCTCACACCGTCACAGAGAACCTCCGTCTTCTAGAGCGTCCGCTTAATAAAGCAGCTCCTGGTCGGACGCGGACGCCAGACGCGGACACCGGCCGACGGATTGATGTTGGAGATAAAAACGCTTCTCATCACTTTTGGACTCGTACATTGTCCTGTCAGCAGTAAACACTATTTTCAGACCTGGACGTTTAAAGAAGGTCAAACTGAGACTGAGTTCCACTCTTGGTTCCACCACCGGCAGGAGGAGAACATCCTAAACCACCGCTGGAAGCACCGCCGTAAGATCTACAACCAAAACGTATATGGAAACGTCCCAATGAAAGAACAATGTTCTTAGACTAATAAGACTAATAAAGATTAACAACGGGCCACAAGATGGCGTAGTGGTTCCACGTTCTCCCCGTGTCCACATGGGTTTGCTCCGGGTGCTCCGGTTTCATCCCACAGTCCAAATTATTGGATTAGCTCTTAATTGCCCTCATGTAAATTTATCCAGTGTGCCCAGCGATGGAATGGCGCCATCTTCTAAGCATATCTGCCACGTTCTCCCCTGCCTGGGGAACATTGGCCGATTAGCTGATATTCATGCCGAGGGCCAGTTAAGCAGGTGGAACCCAGTGGAACCTGAGGTCTCTATTTCTAGTTCTGTACCTGTTGCGCGGGTAGAGGCTTATATTTTGGAATGTAATGATCTCAGCTGAGGTTTGAGGAAAGCGTGGTCCGGTTCCGGTATCGGCGTCGCAGCCCGGCGCTCCATCACCGGCCTCAGATGGAGCCGAGATAAGGAACCGACGTTCCACCAGATTTCCAGATAGTGGCTCTCCAACAGAACCGAGCAGGTTACATTTTTCTTATTTGCACCCGCCCACCCCCCCATCCCCCACTCACCACCAACAAATACACAAATGTGGAATAAGCTGCATGCCTTCATTACAGGAACTGCAACAGTTATTAAATTGCAAATTTCCACCAGAACGTGAGAACAAATGAGAGCGGGTTCTGCGTTGCGTCTCAGAGAGCGCTCTAACAGAGGTATTAGCATTCAGACACGTTCCGCGGTGTTGTTTTAAAATCGAATGAACACTGATTTAATGACCTTTTGCTGATTTTTGAGGCATTGAAAGAACCTCTGGAGTTCCTCCACAACGTAGAACACATTCATAATGACGACATGCTTCTCCATGAACAACGTCCGGGGTTCTAAATTTAACCAAAGGTAACATGGACGTTCTTTTACCTCTTACTGCAGTCCATTCAGCTCCGTTTGTAGTTCGGAGAGTGTTTGAGAAGGTTCTCCAGAACCCTGTAGGGTCTACAGCTCCTGAAGGAACCCTCGGACCTGCTGTGAGCTGAGTGTGTTGACCGCTGCTCCACCGTGGCTCCAAACGGCACGCCCAGAACTTATCCTGTTTGGACTGAGGCGAAACCGGCATCCAACCTCCATCCAACCTCCTCGGCGCATGAGCTCCTGATGCATTATCTACAACATACAACCACCTACATTACCTCCAGACCATTAAAGAACATCCAGTTCTCCAACCTCTCTTCAATACCCAGAGACTTTGGCATTTGGTACCCATTAGATTGGTGCAACCTCTATCATCATTTACCTGCCCCATCCTCCAACATCTACCTGCCCCATCCTCCATCATCATCTACCTGCCCCATCCTCCATCATCATCCACCTGCCCCATCCTCCATCATCTACCTGCCCGAACCTCCATCATCTACCTGCCCCATTCTCCATTATCATCTACCTGCCCCATCCTCCATCATCTACCTGCCTCATCCTCCATCATTATCTACCTGCCCCATCCTCCATCATCTACCTGCCCGAACCTCCATCATCTACCTGCCCCATCCTCCATCATCATCTACCTGCCCCATCCTCCCATCATCATCTACCTGCCCCATCCTCCATTATCATCTACCTGCCCCATCCTCCATCATCATCTACCTGCCCCATCCTCCATCATCATCTACCTGCCCCATTCTCCATCATCATCTACCTGCCCCATTCTCCATCATCTACCTGCCCCATTCTCCATCATCATCTACCTGCCCCATTCTCCATCATCTTTTCCTGTCCCATCCTCCATCATCACCTACCTGCCCCATTCTACATCATCATCCACCTGCCCCATCCTCCATCATCATCTACCTGCCCCATCCTCCATCATCATCTACCTGCCCCATCCTCCATCATCAACTACCTGCCCCATTCTCCATCATCATCTACCTACCCCATCCTCCATCATCATCTACCTGCCCCATTCTCCATCATCATCTACCTACCCCATCCTCCATCATCATCTACCTGCCCCATTCTCCATCATCATCCAGCTGCCCCATCCTCCATCATCATCTACCTGCCTCATCCTCCATCATCATCTACATGCACCATCCTCCATCATCATCATCCATCTAACCCATCCATCAGTGGAACCTCCAGCAGGTCCCTCAGTCTCCTTCCTCACGTCCTCATGGTCTGCCTCATGTTCTGTGTCTCACCTCTACTTCAATACCTGCACAGAGAGACCATCAGTGGTACCTCCACCAGGTCCATCAGTCTCCTTCCACATGTCCTCATGGTCTCCATATGCAGGTATTCAACTAGAGGTGAGACGCAGAACACAAGGCAGACCATCAATGGAACCTCCTCCTTCCCCACGTCCTCATGGTCTGCCTCGTGTTCTGCGTTGAGGAATTTAAGTTGGAATCTATTTTAATCCTTAAACGTAAACACCTTTCACTCTCACTGAAGAACCTTTTTATTTATTAGTTTCTTTATTTGACGGTAACCGAAAGACTTTTGCATATCATTCACCCACTTGTTTTTTATCCCACTAGCGAGCTGAGTGTGTGTGTGTGTGTGTGTGTGTGTGTTGTGTGTGAAGGGTATAGTACCCTTGAAGAACGCGAACATGAAAGAACTAGAGCACTACAGTTCCTATAAATAATACATGGACAAGAGTCAACACTAATCTCAAATTTCTGAAAATTCCTAATAAGGGGCTTACAGGACACGACGTGATGTGTTTTCCACATCTGATCTGTAGTGTGAGTCCTGTTCTTCATTGTGATTGAACAGTGTGTGTACGTGTGTGTGTGTGTGTGTGTGTGTGTTTGCCCAGCGCCTATGCAATCATGTGAGAGGCTGAAGCGTAAGGCCGAAACGTCAAGGCGAAGCTCAGAAACACTGATGAGGCTGAAGAAATAACTCCGACTCTCCTCCGTGATTATTCTTTAATCTCCCGTTGACTCGGATCGGCGCCGAGCCCGGAGCGAGGGGGGAACGGCTGAATAATAAGAGGAAGATCAGGAGAGATCACACACGTTTGCTTTCCCTCTAAACTAAGTGTTACGAGGACAGAACCCACACTGCTGAAGGTTTAAGAGTCGTCTTTAATGCAGAAGACACCGGGTGGAAACACGGCCATGGCGACAGGACATGACCGAAACACAAAACAATGTTACAACAGGCGGCTGGGTGGAGTTTCCATGTTCTCCCCGTATCCGAGTGGGTTTCCTCCGGGTTCTCCGGTTTTCTCCCACAGTCCAAAAACATGGATCAAGGTCAATTGAGTTCTCCAAATTGCCCCATATAGAGTGTGTGTGTGTGCGTGTGTGTGTGTGTGTGAGTGAGTGTGTGTCCAGTGATAGATTGGCATCCTGTCCTGGGTGTATTTGCCCAGCGCCCGGAACGTTCTCCCCTGGATGGACATGGGGAATCCCCACGTGACCCTAATATAGGATAAAGCAGAAGATAATGGATGGATGGATGGATGCTTCATCAGGGAACATTGGGAAACGCTGGGTATTTAAACACATAGAGGTTGGACACATGACAGGAGAACACATCTGAACCGGATTAAACGGATTTATCAGGGGGGGGGGGTTCCCCATGCCCATCCAGGGGAGAACGTTTCGGGCACTGGGCAGATACACCCAGGACAGGGGGGGCAATCTATCACTGGACACACACTCACTCACACACACACACACTCGCTATATGGGGCAATTTGGAGAATTGAATTGTCCTGGAATCCATGTTTTTGGATGGTGGGAGGAACCCGGAGAACCTGGAGGAAACCCCATGCCGACACGGGGAAGACATGCTCCACCCATATTGGGATTCGAACCGGGAATCCCCAGCGCTGAGAGGAGAACATGCCAACCACTAAGCCAATGTGCTGCCCGGAAAAAAAACACTTTAATTTAGTCCTCCTTTGTCACCAAAGATAAAAAAAAGCCCGGCGGAACCCGTGAACTTCCCGCAACGGCCACCGGAGCGGCGGACGCCGCAATTACAGCCAATTTCCATTTTACAATTATATGTAAAAGCTACTTGACCCGACACTCGACGCATGTCAAACGAAGCTCGGGCCAATCACGCATCCTGAATCCGGCCTCTGACGCCGGCGGCTCGCGCTGAGAGCATCTCACCTCCACTTCACAAACTTTCTAGCATCTCCGCCTGAATGGCACTCGAGCGCCGTTTCGGGCTCGCCGCATTTATTTCGTAACGTCGGTCTGATTTTCGAACCTTGGTGTGTGGAGCGTGTGGAGTGTGTGGAGTGTGAAGCCGCGGTGATGAAATCTGTTTAATATTTAATTGCGTTCTTCTTCATCGCGGATTATTAATACAACATACAAACACCCCCCCCTTCCCCAGACACAACAGCTTTTGAGTGGCTGAGGGAATTATTAGTTACTTATATGGAGGAGCATTGGAGGGGTCAGGTACAGATGATGGGTGCGATCCATCCATTATCTTCTGCTTTGGGGGGCCCTGGGCAGATACACCCAGGACAGGGGGGCAATCTATCACTGGATACACACTCACACACTCTATATGGGGCAATTTGGAGACGTCAATTGACCTTGATCCATATTTTTGGACTGTGGGAGGAAATCGGAGAACACGGAGGAAACCCACGCAGACACAGGGAGGACATGGAAACTCCACCCAGATTAAGAGGAGAACATGCCAACCACTAAGCCAACGTGCCGCCCAGCCCTGACCTCATCAGTATCCAATCAAATTCTTCCGTACCAACATCACGCAACTGTACCATTCATGTTTTTTTTTTTTTTGTAATATTTTTTAATTTATTAATTAGTTAATTTAAAAGCCCAACATCTGGACAACATCAATTGCTAATTTCTCCTATATATATATATATATATATATATATATATATATATATATATATATATACACATATATACACATATATGGCTTGGTGGCTAGCATGTTTTCCTCTCAGCGCTGAGGATTCCAGGTTCGAATCCCAATCTGGGTGGAGTTTGCATGTTCTCCCCATGTCTGCGTGGGTTTCCTCCAGGTTCTCCGGTTTCTTCCCACAGTCCAAAAACATGTATCAAGGTCAATTGAATTCTCCAAATTGCCCCATATAGAGAGAGAGTGTGTGTGTGTGTGTGTGTGTGTGTGTGTGTGTGTGTGTGTGTGTGTGTGTGTGTGTGTGTGTGTGAGTGAGTGAGTGTGTGTCCAGTGATAGATTGGTGTCCGGTCCTGGGTGTATCTGCCCAGTGCCCGAAACGTTCTCCCCTGGATGGGCATGGGGAACCCCTCCGCAACCCTAGTAGAGTGTAAAGTGGAAGATAATGGTTAGATGGATATATATATATATATATATATATATATATATATATATATACCGTGTCCTTGGTTTCCGGGTTCCTCCCAAGGTCCCATTGCATTGCTTCATAGGCCCTGTCGGGGGCCCCATTCTAAACGCGTCTCATTCTGTTTTCAAGAACGTAACCTTTGCCGGCGTGCTGCTGTTTGAGACACATGTTTTTGAAATTTTCGCATGTAAGCACTTTTATTTAAATATTAATGCCCGATGCTTGTCAACATGCCGTCGAGTCTGCCGCCGCCTGCGTACACAGATGGGCTCGTCGGCGAGGAAAGATCAAAGGCGAGTGAAATGCTATTCGTCGCGCTCGCTGCACGCGTTCCGCAAGACGAAAGACGACGCCTAAAAGGCAGGACGGGAAGGGTTGGTTTGGTTCCATACCAGAACACCGAATTCGGGATCACAGAGTTCCCGGATGGTGGGGACCAATGGTCGGATGCTTATGGTTCCGTGGTTCTCGCTCTTCCTCGGGGTTAAGTACCAAACGGCGGAGTTATTCACATAAAGATGAATGTTTTCTTTAGAACACCGAAAGCACAACAGTGTCCTCCGCTTTGTGATGTAATTGGCTCAGTTAGTCTCATTCAGACGCTCGGGAGACGGTTGAGGACGCTCGTCTGAGTTCTTATTGCTCCAGCTGCTATTATTTAATGATGTTAGTCACGGGGCAACGAGGTTACAACACACCGGAGCGTCGGCGTTATGCTGCTCGGATCTCTGCTTACAGACTTTTTCTGTTCTGATAGTGAAAAAAAGAAAGAAATGCAAGTGGAAGTAAATATAGAATAAATAAATCTGCTTTATCCTCTATTAGGGTCTTGGAGGGGGGTTCACCATGCCCATACAGGGGAGAACGTTTTGGGCGCTGGGCAGATACACCCAGGACAGGACGCCAATCTATCACTGGGTACACACTCACTCACACAGACACACTCTATATGGGGCAATTTGGAGAATGGTTTGCAGGAGTTTGGGGTTAAGGCTTGTATAGGTTTAGTGACATCGCTTGCAGGAGTTTGGCATCAAGGCTCACAGGAGTTTGGGGACATAGCTTGCAGGCGTTTGGGGACATAGCTTGCGGGAGTTTGGGCTCAAGGCTTGCAGGAGTTTGCCAGTAAAGTTGGCCCAAGTTTGGCAAAAATGCTTGCAGGAGTTTGGGCTCAAGGCTTTTGGGAGTTTGGCAGGAAATTTTGCCCGAGTTTGGTAACATAGCTTGCAGTAATTTTAGCTTAGAGTTTTTCCTGGCAACAAGGCTAGCGAGAGGTTGGTGACAAGGAGTGTGGGAGTTTGGCAGTAAGGTTTGCCAAAGTTTGGCAAAAATACTTGCAAAGGTTTGGCAATAAGGCTTGTGGAAATTTCTTGGAAAACTTTGCCCTAGTTTGGTGACATACTTTGCATGACCTTGGGCTCAAGACTTGCAAGAGTTTGGCCCAAGTTTAGTGACGTCACTTGCAGGAGTTTGGTCTCAAGGCTTGTGGGAGTTTGGCAGTAATTTTTGCCCGAGTTTGGCAACAAGACTTGCGGGAGTTTGGCTTGCGAGAGGTTCGTGACGAGGTTTGCGGGAGTTTGGCGACAATGTTTGCGGAACTTTGGCGCTAAGGTTTGCCCGAATTTGGTGACATTGCTTTTGGGAGTTTGGCGACAAACTCATCGAATAACCTCTCTCTCTCTCTCTCTCTCTCTCTCTCTCTCTCTCTCTTTTGGAATATGTAGAAAAAATAGTATAGCAATCTCTAAACATAAAAACTCATGAACTTTAAACAAAACATTCCAACTAAAATAAAAATAACTATGAAAATAATAATAATAAAAAACTGAAATAACGGTAAATTTCTGGGTTTCCCGAATGTTTCTGAGAGGCCGGCTCGGCAGATTTAGCGGAGATGAAGGAAACGAACCCGGATTGAGAGTAAACGGCGCCATAATCACCGGCTTTGTTCGGCGGGATTAATAAACGGCCGGGCAAATGGATCCGGTTTCCCGTGGCGAGGGGGAGAACGTATCTGCGGAGGAAATGAGATGGATGTGGTGTGAAATCCACAATGTGGTGCATCATGCCTGATGCAAATGAAATGTCAACACACGGCGACGGTGCTTAATGAGATTTCCGATGCTTAATTTCCACATTGCAGCCAAGGTGCGAACGCTTTGAACAAACTCCGCCGTTAAGTCCGCGGAAAAAAACAGAAAATACGGAGCTGCTGCTTCCCTCGCTCCCTTCAGCTGCTCTATAAATAGTGGCTTCATCTCTTTCCGAGAAAGATGAAAGCTGAAGAATAGAGTGTGTGTGTGTGTGTGTGTGTGTGTGTGTGTGTGTGTGTGTGTGTGTGTGTAAAATGCCATGTTAAATATCACACCATCACAGCCACTAAAGAGCATTTGGCTCTGAAAGCGGTGTGGAAGAGTCACTGATGCTCACGTTACAAGCGCGGGGATTATGGGGAGCCTGCGAACGCACCTCGTCTCCATGGCGAGGCCTCTGCCCGAAACGCATGCCTTAATTATTCATATTGATTGGCTTTCACTGACTCCATGAGTACCCCTTATGTTCTCTCACCGCTGGATTAATTAATTTAGCATTTTTTTTTATTCTTCCCTAAACTGCCGTTGCCTGGCAGTGATGTCACATCTGGCATAAATCATTTTAATTGGTTCAGCTGAACTACAAAGGGTTTGGCGTTTAACATCTCAACAAAAAAATAAATAAAGTAAATAAAAAATAAAAAAACCCAAAGGATCGGCATCGGCATCCAACATACGGATGTTTAAAAAGCCTCCTCACCAGGTCCACCTGTTTGAACCCTGCACCCGGTTCTCTGACGATCAGGAACCACACAGAGCAGGTGGTATTAGGGTGGTGGTTGATCCTCAGTACTGCAGTGATCATTAGGTACAGCGCAGGACAGAGTCGCAGACGCTGATGTTCTCCTGAAGGACTGCAGGAGGAGACTCATGGAAATGCGCTCGGACTCAGGGAGAACATACAAACTTCACACAAAGCTGCTCATACCCGGATGGTACAATCAGAGTGTAATCCCTCATAAACAATGATAATCCCTGACTATAATCTCTCATAAGCAACTATTGCCACAACTAATAAACTACTATAATCCCCATAAACTACTATAATCCCCTTAAACTACCATAATCCCTCATAAATAACTATTACCACAACTATTATAATCTTTCATAAACTACTGTAATCCCCATAGACTTTTGAATTTTTTCATGAACCACTTTAATCTCTCATAAGAAACTATTGCCACATCTAATAAACTACTATAATCCCCATAAACAACTATACTCTCTCATAAATTACTATTGCCACAACTAATAAACTACTATAACCCCTTCATAAACATCTATAATCTACCATAAACAATCATAATCTCTCACAAGAAACTATTGCCACATCTAATAAACTACCATAATCCCCCATAAACTACTATAACCCCCTATTAAAAAACTATAATCTGCCATAAACAACTATAATCCCCATAAACTGCTATAATCTTCCATAAACAACTATAATCCCTCATAAAGTACCGCGATTTTACATAAACTATTATAAACCCTTATAAACTACTATACTCCCCCATAAACAACAGTTACCACAACTAGTATATGCATTATAAACTTCCATAAAATACTATTAACCCCAAATTCAAGATTCTTAGGTGTTCATCATCATCATCATCATTACAGTCATATGCAAAAGTTTGGGCACCCCTATTAATCTTAATCATTTTTAGTTGTAAATATTTGGGTGTTTGCAACAGCCATTTCAGTTTGATATATCTAATAACTGATGGACACAGTCAAATATGCATTAAACCAAAATTTGACAGGTGCAAAAGTATGGGCACCTCAACAGAAAAGTGACATTAATATTTAGTAGATTTTCCTTTTTCAAAAATAACAGCCTCTGGTCGCTTACTGTAGCTTTTAATCAGTTCCTGGATCCTGGATGAAGGTATTTTTGACCATTCCTCTTTACAAAACAATTCCAGTTCAATTAAGTTTGTTGTTCGAAGAGCATGGACAGCCCGCTTCAAATCATCTCACAGATGTTCAATGATATTCAGGTCTGGGGACTGGGATGGCCATTCCAGAACATTGTAATTGTTCCTCTGCATGAATGCCTGAGTAGATTTGGAGCGTTGTTTTGGATCATTGTCTTGCTGAAATATCCATCCCCGGCGTTAATTCAACTTCGTCACTGATTCTTGAACATTATTCTCAAGAATCTGCTGATACTGAGTGGAATCCATGCGACCCTCAACTTTAACAAGATTCCCGGTGCCGGCATTGGCCACACAGCCCCAAAGTATGATGGAACCTCCACCAAATTTTGGGTAGCAAGTGTTTTTCTTGGAATGCTGTGTTTTTTTGATGGCATGCATAACGCCTTTTTGTATTACCAAACAACTCAATCTTTGTTTCTTCAGTCCATAGGACCTTCTTCCAAAATGTGGCTGGCTTGTCCAAATGTGCTTTTGCATACCTCAGGCGACTCTGTTTGTGGCGTTCTTGCAGAAACAGCTTCTTTCACATCACTCTCCCATACAGCTTCTCCTTGTGCAAAGTGCGCTGTATTGTTGACCGATGCACAGTGACACCATCTGCAGCAAGATGATGCTGCAGCTCTTTGGAGGTGGTCTGTGGATTGTCCTTGACTGTTCTCACCATTCTTCTCCTCTACCTTTCTGTTATTTTTCTTGGCCTGCCACTTCTGGGCTTAACAAGAACTGTCCCTGCGATCTTCCATTTCCTTACTATGTTTCTCACAGTGGAAACTGACAGGTTAAATCTCTGAGACAACTTTTTGTATCCTTCCCCTGAACAACTACGTTGAACAATCTTTGTTTTCAGATCATTTGAGAGTTGTTTTGAGGAGCCCATGATGCCACTCTTCAGAAGAGATTCAAATAGGA